>VZRR01012716.1:746372-895200 GCA_013398015.1 Oreocharis arfaki
CTCCCGCTCCGGCCCCCAGCACCCCCGCGTACCCCACGAGCAGCCCCGAAACCCCCAGAGTATCCCTGAATCCGCCCAAGCATCTCTGCATCCCACCTGAGCATCCCTGAGCATCTGCACATTCCCACGCACCCTCTCGGTCCGGGAGCATCCTTGTATTACCCCAGAACATCCCTTCGTTCCTTCAGAGCACCCCTGAGCATCCACACATTCTCCTCTCAACCTGGTAGCATCCTTGCGCAGCCTCAGAGCATCCTCTGCCATTGCCCCTTCCCTTCTCAACCCTGGAGCATCACTGCATTACCTCAAAGTATCCTTGCCACCCTCTAGAACATCTCTACATTCCTCTTTCCCCTCTCAGCCTTGAATTCTCCCAGACCATCCTTGCATTCTGCACAGCAATATTCCTGCATCTCTCCAAAGCGCCCACCATGAGTTTATTGCTCCTGCCGTGGGGTCTGTGCCTTAAAGAACAGAAGTGAAGGTCAGAACTTCATCTGCCTTTTAATCAGTCAGCCAGGAGGACTCCCGAGGCAGGTGGAACATGGAGGGTGATGATCTTGCTCCTGCTCCTCATAAGCAGTGGGAAGAAGAGGTAGAGCTGCTCAGGGGCAGGCAATTCTTGGTCTGCAAACCAAGGAGTCCTTGCCCCAGGCCCCAACTCAAGGAAGGCGATTAACGCTCCCTTCTTCCACCACTTGTTCATTCTTCACGGCTAAAGGTTATAACTTTTGTCTGAGGACTTGTTTCAGCTGGCAATTCTGCAGGGTGAAGTTGCCTACCACACTGCAATCCCTGTGCAGGGTGCCTGCTCCAGGTCGCAGGAGAGGAAATATCCCCACAGGTGTCGTGTCACAGGGGCGGGATCAGCTGCACTTCCACCGCTCTGGAGAACAGCACAGAGATGTGCACAGCAGCAACTGCAAAGCAGAGAAGGGCACTGGCTGGAGACCCTGGCCAAGAACCTTCTTTCTGGGAAATCCTGATAAGTTGAGAGGAACGGAGAGAAAATAAGCAAAGCAAGAAAATTGTACAAACCCAGAAACAAGCCTGAAGTTAATGCCCAGGGGGTTTGCCACCTTCTGATTGCTCCAAAAGCTATTTTCACCTCAGGAACTACTACAGCCTCACAGAACTCCTCTTCAAACGCACTGCCACAGCCAAGGTCCTGATAGCAGCGGCCGATCCTGCTGGGAGGGGGCCGACAGGGCCCTCTGGAATCGCGATAAATCATTTACAGCCGGCAGAGCCGAGCAGCGGGAACACTTCTCAGCACTCCCGCAGGGGCGGCCTTAGGGGCACCCACCAAAGGGTGGCCTCAGCAAGAACCAGCCCCATCCTGTCCCTTAACGTGCCCAGCACTGGGACAACGCGCTGGCTCTGTGCTCAGGGCCGGGCTCGCTTTTCCCAGCTGTGTGCAACCAGCCGGCAGCCGGGCAAGCTGCCTGGCACGCGTGTCCCCTTCCTCGGGGAGACGAGAGTCCCCGAGCCGCTCCGCTGCATGGACGGCTCGGGCTCCGCCGCTGCCGCATCCCGACAGAGGATGTCACTGTGGGCTCGCGGAGCCGCGGGTGGCGGCGCTGAGGATGCGGCGTGTGCGAGAGACCGCCGGGCAGTGGGAAAACGGCTTGGAGGTGCCTCGTGCGTGGCTTCAGCACTGCTTCGAGGACGATCAGACTTAACCACGCACCTGGCTGGGCCGGGGTTTCACCACAGCCCAGCCGGGCGGCAGCAGCACGGCCGCAGCACAGAGGACATGAATTTTATGTCGATCACTACAGACTTGACAGAGAAACAGCTCTTTTTTTAATGCCCGTGGTGTTAATTGAACCCGCAAACCCCTTTCACTGTGCGGCTGTTTGTGATCTGGTGTTACCTGAAATCTCCAGCTACTCAGTCAAGCACTAGCATTCAATGAAAGGTTTACAAACTCCAAATGATGGGGTCTGTGCAGTGCAGCTCCCATCCCTAGAAGAAGTTTGCTGTTTGTTAGCTGTCATCCATTATTCAGAGTTTTCACCATCCGGATAGAAAGCAAATCCCCTATTTTGTACCTAAGATAATTTACAAAATGATAAAATACAACGCGGGCAAATCACAGTTATTGTTTATCCAGAGTTAATTGCCAGGATTGTTAGATAAATAAGAGGTCATAGAGCTCAGATCACAAGTTTCCTGGTCCTGATGTTTCTCTCTTGCTTCAGCAGACAGGACAAGTGTATTTCTAGTACATTTCAGGAAACATGCCATCTTGGTAACAAAGGAAATCACACAACCTGGAGTTAAAGCAGATCACACACAGATCATGCAAGCAGATGGTCTGAGAGCTCGTTTGGACCTGGCTTACACAGTGCCATGTGTAGATATCCCACATGCTCGTAAGTGCTTATAGATGTTCATATAGGGTGTTCTGATCACCCTGCACCAGGCCGTGGGGTTCTCTCCTGGACAGGGAGATCTCTTGAACACTGCTCAATCCTTGTGGGTCTGTACAGTGGAACTTTTCCAGAGGGTCAGAGCTGTAGCTCAGCTCCAACCTCTCCTGAGCCCGGTTTCTGTTTATTCTGAGGTTGTGCCTGAGGAGCAGGAGCTGGGGGTGGCAGATCACAGAATGGTTCAGGCTGGAAGGGACCTCTTGAGGTTTTCTAAGCCAACTCCTCTGCTGAAGCAGGGTCAGATACAGCAGGTTGGCCAGCACTTTGGTTGGGGTTTGAATATCTCCAGGAATGAAGACTCCATAACCCCTGCAGACAACCTGTTCCAGCTGCCTTCCAAACTGCCCTCACAGTCAAAAAGTCTTCTCTTGTCTGCACCATCTTGCCCATAGACAGCTCTCTGTAAACCTGGAACTAGGAGGATATGCACAAATTGCAGTTTTTCCACTGCTTTCTTCTGTCCCATGGAGCCAGTGTGTCTGTGAAACAAACTTTAAAGAAAGAGATGATTAAAAAACCTCTTTGTGTTCATGTCTCTACTGATGAGGGTTGAGAGTGCTCTGGCATTCACACAAGTATCTGTCACTATGAAACCCATCCCCTTGTTTTATCTCCTTTTCTTCTGCCTTTCATCGTGGGACATGTTTATTCTGTTTGGAAAATTCCCTTTTTTGAGATTCCCTCACAAGTTACCAGCACACATGGGTGAGGGGAAGGGCAGTGTGGCAGAGAAAAGAGATTCCAGAGTGGCTGAGGGCAAAATCTTCAAGGAGCCCCTGAGCTCCTGCTTTGCCAAACCCCCAAGATACAGCACAAAACCTCAGCATAAATATTTCACATGTAGCACCAGTGAGTAGGACACAGAAAATGCCAGGGGAGTATTTCTCATGCAAGAGATGCCTTTGCAGTGAAATGTTACTCTTTGATATATATTTCTGTTAAAAACAAACCCAACAACAACTTGTCTGTCAAAACCTGGGGAGCTATTAGGACTGAAAACCAGCATGGCAATCCAAACTGGGCTGGGACAAGATGGAATCAGTTGCTGGATGTGCTTCATCCAGCTCAGCTGAGTGTCAAAACAGTTTCTGCTGGGGGCAGAAGGTCTCTTCCTGACCATACTGCACGGGACATAACTGAGCAAGTCTGATGTTGAGGAGAGACAATGATGACCAGAATAACCCTTGAAAATGCTAAGAAATAACCTGTGAGCCGGTTTTCAGAAAGGCAGGAGGAGCCAACATCTCCACTCCCAAAGCAACATGTGCCGAGAGCTGCAAGTGGCCACAAAGCCACCGTGTCCCTGAGAAGGACCACAAATTCTGGAGGGGAACTGTCCCCAACTGGGCACAGTGTGTGTCCACCTGTGTTCAAAACATGCCCTGTACCTTTCTTTTCCTTCCTTCTTTTCTCTCCTTCCTTTGTTCTTTCTCTCCATTCCCAGCTGTAACCTGCAAATCCAAAGTCCCAAAGTGTCCAAAAACGCATCCTTTAGTACAAGGGAGACTTTTCACAGTTGGACCTGTCCCAAACTGCCATGACTGCTCTTGGCTTCGTGGGAACGAGCTCCCTAAAATTACAAATCACCTTGTCACCAAAGAAAGTCACATTTCTGTCCTTGTTCAATCCAACAGCACTTTCATGAGCAGGAAAATGTTTAACGACTCTGGGGGAGGAAAACACCGCGGAGCAGGATGAGTAATGCCATTAGTAATGAAGTAACTGTCTGATCAGAGTTAACACCTGACTCGTGTCAAGGCCAATTCAGTATTGTATTTTGAAACGAAAATTTCAGAGCACAGTGGGGAATGAAACCAGAAGTCATCCTACATCTGTCACCTTCGACTGAGCTGGCAGCTGCTGTTCAGACCGATAGATGTTTTCAGAGAGAGACAGCAGGGTCTGAATATCAAGATGTGATATCCATGTGCAGCTGCTGGAAGCATTTTGCCCCATGGAGGAGTGAATGTTAAAGCTCTGTTGAAAAAATATCCGTTAAATTTGGTCCTCCATCAGGGGATGGTTTAATAGGCAAGGCTGGGCTTTGTTTCTAATACTCCTAATGGCAGCAAGCAGTGTAGGTCAGGAGTGACAGGAGGAGATTTAGGAAGGACTACAACATTTCTAATCAAAGCCAGTGCTGTTCCCAGGCAGATGGGAAACACAGAAGCTGTAGAGAAATGAGCTGGGCTTCTCTGGGCCATGGTGCAAGCTGTGGCACAGTGGGCTCCTTTGCTTTCCATCAGACTTCATAAAACTTCAGGTCACTAAGCAATTAGACGGGGAGAGTTTAAGCCCACTTGTGGAGTCCATGGATTTCTCCAGAGCTACCACCAGGTTCTCATGTGAGGAGACCTACAAATGTCAGCTCCCTCGCTTCCTGCAGGAACTCATTGGTAACCTCATGTAATATTTAACAGACTTCCTGGGCTAATTGAGTATATTACTTTATATAGTAACTAACATATCTCTAATATGTATCAAAATTTAATTCAGTTTAATTCATTATCGCCATTCAACGTGGGCCCAATTCTCTGTCCCTTTACAAAGATGCAAATCCATGAATTCTTTGTGTGCATCAGGGAGGATGAGGGAGCCCTGGGTTTGCCAGATCACTTCAAAACACAAACACAGACAACTTTGCTCTTGTCTCTGCCCAACTTGACTGAACGAAAAGAGTTTCCTCTGAGTCATGCCAGGGCAGTTGAGAGAAAAAGCTGTCCCCACAGACTCCCATCAGGTGTCTAACAGCCTGGAGGGTCCTTCAGGCACAGTATTTGAGGGATTTTTCTGTAAGCCAAAGCTTGTATTTCCTGTATGACACTTCTTCCCCAAGCATATGTGGTTGTATAAGCAACATGGAATGGAGGGAAATGCTTTTCTCCAGAGAGCAGAGGGCAAACAAGATCTTTGTGCCAGAAATTAGGAGAATCAGCAGCCTAGCTAACTTTATCTTGTTTGTTTGACCATTTGGCTTCTGCGAAGCCCCTGATAATGAAACCTGGTGGCCCCAGGTGCTGGGCAGTGTCCAGCCAAGAGGGACTGAAGCTTGTTGTTATTCTCTCCCTCTCCAGTGGCTCCTGTGAAATGATGCAGCAGCATCTGCCCAGGCCCTACGGGCAGCACTCCTTCACCATGACACCAGCTCTGCTGTCTCTCTGGAGATGCTGCCATTTCAGGCAGGAATTTCAAGTCTTCGTGTCACTAAAAGCCCTCTCGAGGTTTAAGGTCCAACACTTCAGCATCAGTTATCAAGTGCATTTTCTCCAGAGAAAGGTGCTCTTGCTGGGGAGAGTGGAACATATTCCTTTGTCCTTCCTGCCCTTGTCAGCTCTGCCAAGCTCCCTGTCCCACTCCTATCAGCCACCGTGGCCCCTTCTCCATTTCTGAAGGGGCTGGATTCTGTTCAGCTCCCTGGCTATGAATTTGCTACCAGTGGGATGCTGCTCCCCCGCCTGCCCGTTGCCTTCCAAAGCCTGACCCGCAGTCTCCAGATCACTCTCATTTAGAAAAACCTTCATCTGTACAAGGATTTTCCCTGACTGCTGGCTTTTCTCATAAAAAAGCCTTGTCTCAACCCCATCACTGGCTGCTTGAGACAATGCCAAGCCTGCCCTCAGATCTGTGTAACAAAGGCAGATGGAAAATGTATTTCCTATTGAGCCGCGGTGTGCCTAATGTATTCCCTTCTATTAACGATTGCTCTGGGTCCTGATCTCCGATTCATCATCTTTTCATTCTTTTGATGTTCATTACAAGGCAGTAGAGACTAATACAGAGTATGTCAGGCATCCAACTACAAAGGCATGGGGAAGAGGAGTGAAAAGGGGCACAGTGTCAGAAAGAAGACAAAGAATTTAGGAAGCACCAGCTCACTGCCAGCAAAGCTGCAACGATGCTCTGGATGGTTTTGCCCGTGCTGTTATCAACTGTCTTCCTCTTCCAAGCCCAATTCCTATTCCTGAAGCTGGTTTGGTCTCTAGACAAGTCATTTGGAATCAGATTTGTGTGAAGATAGTACAGGGCAAAGGAAACAGAGCCCTCCTGGGTCTGGAGAGCTGAGACCGCCAGCAGGTCTCTTTATTGGTCTGGCTTGCAGCAAACAGGGTTTTAGCAAATAAATCCATCTCATCAGCCAGCCTGGGCTTTGCTGAGGCTTCTGGCCTAAGGAGAGGGAGTTTTCTGTGGCTGTATGTAACAGGATTCTCCTTTTCCTGACTGTGGTGATGAGGTGGCTCTTCTTGCGAAACCTCTCAGCTGAGCTGCCTTGAGGGACTCCGAACACTACAGAGCTGCCACTGGATGTCACAGCTGCTGTGACCCGAGGAGAGTTCAGACCATCCTGAAACAAAAAATGTGAGAAAGAAAAACTGAATGTCCTTCCCTCTCCAATGAGTAATCACACCCTGCTGGTTCTGACCTCTGCCTAACCAGGGTGCAGACGTGCTGGAGGGAGAAGTTGAGGAGAAGGAACATTAAACACTTTCTCTATAATTTAAGGAACTGAATAACACAGGAGCTGTAGCAAAACAATATGTGCAGGACCTAGGTCTTCCTTCTGAAGGGTGTTTGCTGTCATCCCCCGGCCGTTCTCTGCCTCAGCACAGCAGGATCACTGCTCAGGTCTGGCACCTCCAGAACACGGTGGTCAATCAGCAATTTTCCTGTGTGGTGTAGTTCCAGAGAGTAGAGGAGCAAGGATTTGGGGGATGCAGAAGCCAGATGTCCTTTTAGGCTGCATGACAAACTGTACTTGCTTATCTCAAAACCAGTGGCCACAGAAACTCCTCTGACCCTTTTGCTTCCCACACATCTCCTCCTTGCGAAGGCTGAGAAACATCACCCCAGCAGGGCAGGGGAAGCAAGAAATCATTCCCACCTCTCTCTTTCCTTTCTTTCACAGGGCCTACAAGACACTGTGAAGCTTGAATATGCATGCCAACCACACAACAAACTCTGCTGTACAATTTTTGCAGGCAGTATTATCTGGTGAAGGTTGGGTTGGTGCTTGGCGGGTGGAGGACTCCTCAGTAATTTGCTTGGAAAAAAGAGAAGAGCAGCAAAAATAGGAATGAGATGCAGACCTGAGCATGGAGTGAGGATGCCAAGAGTTCCAGTAGTTACAGAGCTCCCCTGGAGCCCAGGGGTATCTCTGCTCTCCGCTAAGAGGGAGTTTTCCTACTTTCCAACCAGATGTTGAAGGACACAAAAAGCAATGATGCCCCACGAGCAGAGAGGTTCTCCCTGGAGCTGCGACTGGAGAAGCAGAGCCAGGGCAACTGGGAGCAGAGGAGGGCACCAAACTGGAGCCAGGTACCATCAGCATCTTCCTGGTGGCTAAAAGTTTTGGCAGTGAGAGCTGGGATATTCACCTTCCCCACAGGGACCCGGATCCCACCACACTGACACCCCTTCCCGTGATGCAATTTCTCTTTTAATCTCCCCTTGTTTTGCTCTGCTTTAATTCTGTCGGTGAGGTGCTTTGTGGGACAGGCTCTGCCTCTCATTTCAGGTGCTATTTCCCTTTCTCCTTGCTTTCTGCTGTCCATCAGCATTGTCTGACAGCACGACATGGTTCATTAAAAAAGGGAGGGATCAGGTGCAAGATGAATTTTCCAAATAATTTTGCAAACGGCTGTGTGTAGAGGCACAGAACAGCTTTCTGAAACAGAGTTAATAATTCCAGTTGTTAATAATGCACCACTCACAGCTGATGCTGTTCCCAGCACCCACGGCTGAGCTGTGCAGATCCCACTTGTTTGCAGGGAGGTTGGGAAGGAGAGAGAAGGGATTCTGAATAATATTTCATGTGACACTTGGCATTTAAGAATATTATGGCATTGTTCTAAAGCACTTCACCATTTCTAAGCAATCCTGCCTGAAATTGCATGTATAAAAATGTGTTTATCTGTTTCTATAGGTTGACTTCATACATGTGATCTCCGCAGCCTATCACAGCCCTTTTTTGAGCATTGGGACACACCACAGACTTCCCCAAATTAATTGTGCAAAGTGCACAGTGTTTTGAAAAACAGTTCCTAAATAGATACTCGGTATTGAGCAAGAAAGGTAAGGGATTGGGAAAGCACATGAGCTGCTATTTACAGCAGCTGGCTTTCAAAAAGTTTTAGCAAGTTACAAGCCCTCTTGGAAACAAGCAGGAAATATTCCTTGATATTCCTCTAATTCAATTATCATGATTAAGTTGGGCCTCTTTAATGACACTTGTTTTAGCAGCACAGACCCCCTGAAGTGGACCTCCTGCTCGCTGCCCTGGCCAGCAGTGCTGCAGATACATGGCATGAAGGGATGATCAGTGCTCATGGAGCTTCAGGGACATGCTCGAAAGAGCTTTTTTATTACTCTACTTATCATCTTCAGAGCTCTGTTCGCTGTGTCAGGCTCATGGCAAGTGTGGAAGAGTGGAAAAAACACTGCAAGGACGAGGAAGAGGGAAGATTGCTTCTGTAATTGCTCGCCTGTAATTATCTGCCATTGTGCATTCTGCTCTTGCTTCTCATTAGCATAGAAGCGGGAGAGCAGTTAATTGCAACGCGCTCTGTCCACGGCATTATCTGCAAGCAGAGCAGATCAAATGAGCCTTGTGGGGCTGAGGGAGTGACAAACTGCCCTGGGGCAGCCGACGGAGATCGAGAGGGGCAGCAGGGCACAGCTGCTGGAGTTCAAGTGGCAGAATACAAATCGCAGGGTGTGGGGCACCAGCCTGAGGTTACACAAGCGCTGCCTTGAGCAGGCTGTTCTCTCTTCTTTGCACTGATCACTTGGTGGTGGCAGAGTCCCACATCCCAGACAAGATCCCAACGCCTTTTGCAATGCGAGGCTGATTTTCCAAAGCACCCACGGCTGGCTCTGGGGACAGGGAGCTGAAGGAACCTGGGTTTGGGATTACGCGGTCCCGGCTGTGCCTCGTCGTCATGTCCTGTGCATGGTCATTGCACAGCGGCGTTGAAATTCAGCCCTGGGGTTGCACGGCAGCAGCAGCGTGGAGAGGAGAGGAGAGGAACAGATCTGTGCTCTTGGGAGTTGTGCGAGGAGAAATGAGGCTGGAGGCTGCACTGAAGTCAACTCATGGCTTGCAGCAGAGGCTCTGCAGCAGTGAAATGCCCCTGGCCACAGACTCACTTCGTTGATGCACACGATGGGGAGCGACATGAATTTGAGCTGCTCTGCGTGGAGCAGACAGAAGTGGAGGGAAAACATTCCACACTTTACCGGCAGTCTGGCCTCCAGCACAGTGAGAGATGCTAAAGCTGTCCCTTCCTCGGTCCCTGCTCCTGTCACCCGCGCTGGGAGCTCAGCTCAGGCGCATTCACGCAGGGACGGCCCGGGGCAGCCCCCAGGTGCGGGGCTGGGGGTCCGTGTGGTGCCGAGCCTGCTGAGCTGGCTCCGTGCTGTGGGCACACACCCGGGTACCAGGGGACTTCAGAGAGGGCTCTGGCAGCACTTTCGTGCCATGAGGTGAGGGGTGGGGTTTCAAACCAATGCTCTCTGCTCCCAGCTTGCCCTCTTCCCTGCAGGAAAAGGAGTTTTTCTATGGCCTGGCCGGATCTGTGCTCACGAGCTCATCTGACCAGTGAAGATGATAAAATCAACACTTTGGCGTGTTAGCCTGAATATCCAAGTCACCACACAGCCCTGCAGCCACCTCATCTCCCTCTCCCACTCCCACAGCCTCTGCGCTGGTGCCCTGAAACGCTGCCACCAGCATCAGACATAACAGCAGACTTAATTAAAGGGTGGCAGCCAGCCAGCATCCAAGAGGCAGAGCTGAGCTGGCTGCACTGCTTTCAAAGGGGTATTTAAAAAAAAAAAAATCAACCACACTGGGAAATAGCAGGGCAAGCCTTGTCACACTGATGTTGCTGTGGGTCAAGCATCAATTTTACCTCAGGTCCATCCCCTGGGAAGAAGTGCTGAGCAGGGGCTCTGTGGTCCCTGACCCTGTGACAGAGCCCATTCCCAGGATGCTCACAGGGATCCTTTTGGTGTTGAGTCACATCTCCATCCTGCCCTGCCGGAGAGGGAGATGGAAAAGTGGGATCCCCCCATTTCTGCAGGCTGGAGTGGAGCTCAGGAGTTTATTCCCTTCTGTGACAAAATGAGATGACACAATATTATTATTTCTATGGTTATCAGAGATGTAAACATCTCCCCAGAGACCCCAGCAGGAGTGAGGGACAGTGACCACCTGAGCTGTGTCCCAGCCCTGCTATGAGCTTGTCATGGCATCTGCCCCTCCATCTGACGGTCTCAGTGCAACCCTGATGCCAGAGATCCCCATGGATGGGTACTGACAATCCCTCCTCGGAGGACAAAAGCACCTTTGCATCTGGAGCCAAGTGCCAGCAGCTGCACAAAAGCAGGACAAGGACGAGCCCACTGTGGGAGGGGAAAGGTGAAGGCCTCGGGTATCGCTTTGCAGCAGGCAGATCCCTGTGGCACGTGTGCTTCTCATCTCGAGGCAGATAACAGACAATACCCTGATTATTGGAATGCATTTAGCACTGTGCAATGCCTGGGTAAAGAATAGCTATTCCAACAAAAAAAGAAAAGACCAGAGAAAAAGAAATCAGCCTTCAGCTTCTGAGTCCTCGCTTTGCTTCACCCTCAGGATTTGGTTCACTGTGTGTCCAGCATAATTATTAAGCAAGTTCTGACAGAAGAATTTTATTTACCCAGCCTCAAAAAGGAAGAAAGGAATCCTTAATAGTGGGTTAGATCAAAAACCCCATAATTTATATTTCAATAAGTGCTTTAGATGTAAGATCAATGGCTCGAGGCTGATAGGAGCTGTTTGCAAAGACCTCCGATCTAATTGTACCCAGGAAATCACAGAGACTTTTTCTTCGCCCAGTACTAGACACCATCCCTCTTGTGCAGATCAGGGGAGGGACCAGAAAATAGCAATACTTTGCATTGGACAGTTGCTCAGCAACTGCCCCATATTATTTTTGAGTTATCCTTGAGCACAGCCTCTTTTCTCTTTGATCTTCACATAATTTTTGTTGCTGTTACTTCTCAAAAAAAGACAACGTTTTAAAAGAATTGCATCTCCATTTGCAAAAAAATTTTTTTTTTAAAAACATTTTTTCCCTCAAGCACAACCAAAGCCTGATGACATCAGGGAAAGCAGTGCATTGCTTTGCAGAGGAGAGGAAATTAAGGTCCATCTACTCTGCTAGAGCCTTTCATAGGGCACTGGGAGACAAATTCAGCATCTTTTTCTGTACATGGTCCACAGATGATATTCAGAGGCAAAATAAATGTGTTCAACTCTTGCCACCAAGCAGCCTCTCAGCTGGGTTTGGGCAGGCGAGGTGGTGTTAGAGCTCCCATTTTGGCAGCCTTTGATTAAGAAATGGCAGTGGGGTGATCTGTCAAGTGAGGAGAGTGCCAGGGCTGGGATTTGTCACCAGGCTGTAATTCCAGACGGAGCTTGGCACGGAGAACATTACTCTATGGTCCTGATTTGGAAGGAGCATCACGTCTCATCCACCAGTTATTATGAGCCCTGCTGATAAATGCCTTTATGTGACACAAAAAGTGATGAAACCTGAGCCTGAACCAGAGCTGCCTCTGTGCTCTCAATGACACAGATCCCTCATGGGGCCCAGCAGAAAGGAGCTTCTGATTATTGGGGTGCATCTGATCCTTTTCTCTCTCTCTCATTCATTTTCTGCTATTGCCACACACAGTGGGAAGCAAGAGTTTCGCACTGCTTTGCTCTCTCCTGGGTACCACACACAGGAGAAGAGCAAGTAAAACACCAAGTCCCTGAAATATAAAACCTTAAAAAAAACCCCTTAAGAAACATAGGGAAGACAATAACCCAAGATTTTAAATGGCATTTGCAAATACGAGTCAGGAGCATCTTCTGTGAAACTGCTGCCAGCTGCATGGGCTAAAGATGGAATGATTCCAGCACAGCCCCTGCTCAGGGAGAACACCCCCCACTCCTGAGCCAGGTTACAGCCCATCTGGAGGATGTTCTCAGAGGAACAACCAATTTCATCACTTCTCTGCCCCAGAGTAACCCTGTTAGGCAATCCCTCGCCGGGGCAGAGCACAGGGATTTCTTCTTGCACTCCTTCCCCCAAAGCAGCTTGTTTGCTTTGCTGCTGTTTGACCACCTCTCAGAAGAACAAAACCCTGAAACTCTGCACGCACTTAACCCCCGAGGCAGCGGAAGGGAGCAGATTTCCACATCTAGTAAAAATCTCAGCTGCCAAGGTCTAAAAATAGACTTTTCTCGCCTTGGGAATTCTAGCCTTGCCTTGTGAGTCGTGGTGCTGCAGATTATTGCATTCATAATTTAAGTGCTGGATGGGTATGAAATTACTGGTGTGGGAGTTATTCAATTTCTGGTAAGTACATTTACGTTAAATAGCGGCTGCACACACAAAAGATAGGAAAGAGTCCTTCCACTCCTGTTTGCCTGAAGCAGTGAGAGCATGTGCAGCCTCACAAGGCTGCTCTTGTGAACAGATAATGGGGTTTTTCCTACTAAAAACCTGGTAAAGTTCACTCTGGCTGAAAGGGCACTTGTGTCTCCTCTCTTGGCATAGGGCTGCTCCAGACTCGTCCCTCTCCAGGCTAGAACTCCCAGGGCTGATCTGAGCACTGCCAAGGATGGGTGATGCTTTTAAACGAAAAGAGGATGGATTCAGTGTAGATATTAGGGAAAAAAATTATGATGAGCATGGTAAAACGCTAGAACAAGTTGTCCAGAGAAGTGATGAACTTCCCATCCCTGCAAGTGTGTAAGGACAGGGCTCTGAGCAACCTGGTCTATTTGAAGGTGTCCTTATGCATTGCAGGGGGAATGGACCAGAAGTTCTAACTCAAACTATCCTATGATTCTATGACTAATTTGAGGAAATCTGAGGCTCATTGCTTCCTTCCTCATCCCACTCCTTCCTGCTTCAGTCTGCACTCCTTCTACCTCCATGCTCCCAGAGAAGGGCTGTTATTCCTGGCCTGTGCAAAGCCACTGCCAAAGCTGCATTTGGAGACCCATCGCTGGGCTCTGCTTGAGCTGCACGTGAGGGGCTGCAGCAGCTCCAGTCCTCACCTGCAGCAAACAGCCCTGACCACCCCCCACCAGCATGTCAAGGCTCCTGGGGCACTTGATTGCCAGACAGCCTGGGGGTTTCAGTGATTTTCGTTTAGTGATGCTGTTTTGACTCAGAGAGCGCGAGCCTCCCAGTGGATCACATCGTGGTCAATTAGGCGTTTCCTGTCAGTCGTGCCTTCTTGGACATTATTCCCAGCAGTGTAAATGCCATGCTTGGAGCCAAAATTGAGCTCTGTCAGCCAGGGAGAAACCCTCACTCGGTGTCAACGAGGAGAGAGGACCTGCAAAATCCCCTTCAGAATGGCAGGGCTGGAAAAATACAAGTGAGCTTTGCACCCAGAGCGGCCGCGCGCAGGTAAAGCGGCTTCTCCTCCTTCCAGGTTCCCATCCCCGGGGACAGGAATCCATGGAACTGTGAAAGGAGCCCTGGGCAGTGCTGCAGGCAGAATGGTCCCTCGCTGCTGGGAAGCCTCAGCAGGCAGCCAGCTGGCAGGGCTCCTTCCTGCTGCCGCGGGGCCGGATGGCCGGGATGGCCGGGACCGCGGGGCTTGGCGCTTGGGAAAGGCTGGCATGGCCAGCCCAGCCAGGCAGACACCGGGCATGGGCTCTCCTGCCAAAGCTCAGTGCCTGGATTTTCACCCGTGGTCCAGAGCAGGGCTGTGGTTTGGGTTCAGGATATGGTTTATTTTGCATGGAAATGGGGATAAGTGGGGATTTTGGCCATCAGGGTGAGCTGTAATTTCCACCAAGCTGCCTTCATCGTTAGAGATGTCTAATTTGACATTTAGCTTAGTTAGGGTAAAAAAAAATCCATTTTTCACATTGAGTCCACCTCACTCTTCCGATACCCAATATACAAACAGAAACCAAAATGATTCATGGTACTTTAATACAGAATAAAGCAAACCCCTTCCTCCACAACAGGGTCCTTTCTTCCCCTCTGAAGGCCATTCTTCCACCTCATCACTTGTTTTCTCCTATTTTCTGAAAGAGCTTCCTTGGATAAAAATAATGCTGGACATGTAAGACAACATTGTGAATATCAATGAAGGTTTTTTTTTCTTTTCCTTCTGCTCCCAGTTCCTTCTCTGGGCTAAAAGTAAATAGAGTCAGCTGTAGCTGACACAGAAGCTGATGAGGGAGGCACATTAGTTTGTCTGCCTGTCGGGGATTTCTTGTGTAGCAGCCTTCAGATCCAGAGCCAAACTTCTCAACTCCATCTGGGACAGGATCTGGGACAGGATCTGATTTTTTTCCTTTTGTTCGTTCTCAAATATCTTATTTACTTCATTACCTTTTTTTTTTGGTGGAATTTCATGATGAGAGCTTTTTTATACTTATTTTTAAAACCAGTCTGTAGATGAGCATAATTTATTTTGGGAAAGTTGACATGCTAATTTTTAAACACAGAAAATATGGAGGCACCATAAAATTGACCTGGGTCTTGTTTTGATGGGTATGTGTGAATTTGTAGGTTACTAACTAGTTTGTTCTAGTGGTTGCCTAGGGACCAGTGGACAAGACTTTGTTACATTAAGCACAGGAGACTATTCCAGCAAGTAATATGTGCCTATAAATATTTGCTGGATCAAAGGTGCTAATTTTACCGAGCTAGAGAAACTCACATGCTTAAACAGTGTATAGTGTATCAGTAAAGACAGATGACAGTCTGCAACAGTGTTGGTTTTTCCCTTTTTTCTTTTCTTTTTTTCTTTTTGTAAGTGTTGCTGGTTGTCACAGGTCATAGGGTAAAAATCCAGAGATTTTTTTGCAAAATTGCAGGGCTGAACTGTCCTGAGCCCATTCCTGGGGTCAGTAGGTGCCTGAGCCCTCTGCTGCATCGGGAGGAGGTGGCACCCACGGTGTCAGGGCAGTTGTCCTCGTGCTGTGAACTCTGCCAGCCCTGGCAGCTCTGCCCCATGCTGGGGGGCACAGCGCAGATGTGTCATCAGGAACACTTGGAAAATACATGTTCATGCCACAGAGAACATTTCTCTGCTGTCTCTTCGTCCACAAAGCCAGCAAAATGGAGAGGGAACTGGTGCTGCCTCGGGGAAAGGCTGTGCTACTGAAACAACAGTATCGAATTCAGTGAATAATTAAATTAAATTAACCAACATCGGTAACGTCTAACCTGGGCAGTCGAAATCTGTCTGACCTGGCACAGGGAATATCTAAAAGGAAATATCCCTTCTGCTGTGGGCTGTGGGGAGCTTCCCTTCACTCTGCCCCATGCACACCCACCCTGCTCAGCTGCTTCACTGAGTGACATCCTGGGGACAGAGGGAAGTTACCGAGGAAGAGCTCAGGCAGGTTAAGTTTTACTCCCACGTCCATTCTGACCTTGCATCAATAAGTATAATTAACTTCTATCGACTTGGGTTTCCAGAAGGAAGCCTCACACGAGCTGCTGAATTGATCTACTGCCATCATAGAGGGGAATGTGGTCCCGGGAGCACAGGGGCCGCTTGCCTCGCTGCCGCACGCGCAGCTAAACTCGGATGTGGGAATTAATTCCAAATGAGATGTTCTTGTGGCCAAGTTTGGCAAATAAACATCCATTAGGATATAAAGCATCACTGATTGATGACAGATCAACTGGCAGCAGTGGTGCATAGGCATTGGGAAAATGGAGCTTCTTCAGATCTGCTCCTGGAACTCAGGCTGAAGCTCACGTGCACCAGCCCTCATCGGGAGGGAGTTCCTAAAAATCGGGTTCCACAGTATCTCCCTAAGGAGCTTCCCAAATCCTATATAGGTGTGTGAAGGATTGAAGTTGTGAGTTAAATCTGATCTACCCCCACCTTCCCTGCTATGGGTATGCACAAAACCCAAGGACTTCCATCCCAGGGAAGATGGGGTATGAAAGTGAGCCAGTTTTAGCCCAAATATTTTTATCCTGAGTACATCCTCCTGCTAATCTCTACTCAACTCCAGGAAAAGGAGTTTCCAGCACCAGAAGTCGTACCTGGAACTAGAAGAACTCAGGATTCAGCAGAGGGGTACATCACACATTCCAAAAACCTGTGGATATGGCACTTGAGGACAGGTTTTAATGGTGAACGTGGAGGTTACAGTTGGATTTGATGATCTTTAAGGTTTTTTTCCAACCTTAACAATCCTATGATTCTGTGATTGTGTCTGGACTTTGTGAGAAAACATGGTTTTTAACAAGCTTCCTGCAGAAAGCCCCTTGAAATCTCAGGCTTTTAAGCTTTCACAACTTCGACCACAGAGATTCTCAGAACTTTATTTAATAGTGAAGGGAAGTGGTTCAGCCCCTGAACTGCCCTCAGCTGAATGGGTGCAGCTCCCAGGGGAATTATCACTGAAGCGGAGGATACAGGCTGTTGTGTCTTTTCCTTTCCATGCCATTAGAAAGAACATGCTTATTCAGCCTTTCAACAGACTGGCTATTTCTACTTATTCAGCTTTTGCCATGTTCCTCATTATTTACGGATTCCTTTTTCCCTTGAATTGCTTTTCTTCAAGGTACTGGTTAAAATTCATGTGGTTCCAGCATTACCACGTTTTTCATTACAGCCTTATCAGTATTACCAATGTCTGCTTTTTTAATATTTTTCATATTAAATGAATTTCTGTGACTGTAGCTGTTTCACACTATCTTCCTTTTTCAGTGCCAGCAGCTCAAAACACTCTATTACCGCCAATAGAATTCAAAATTCCTGGCTTTTAAGATGGGCTAGACTGCAGGAGGAAATCTTTATTATTTGGATTATGGAAGATTTGAATGTTTCCCATTTTGCAGAGTGGTGTCTGGCTCACTTCTATGGGGATGCAGGAAGAGGGAGACCTTGAAAACTCTTTCATCAACTGCTTTGATAACTTGGGGCTTATTTGAACAGAGATATTTTGGGAGTCCCATTCTGCTTTTAATTCACACTGTCCCTTAATCCAAATTATCTTTCAAGTGTGGACAAGCCCCTCACTCCTCCAAGGTGAAGCTGCTGGTGAACAGGAGCGTTGGGAGCGTTTCCAAGGACACTTGGCACAGAACTGTGAGGACACTGCTGTGTCTCTGAAAAGCTGTGGAGGCTCGGGGTGCTGGGAATTCCGTCCTGGAGGAGGGACAGGCAGCACCGAGCTGAAGATGCTGGAGCCTTCACTAAACAAATGGGTTTGGTTTTGAAACTCCCTGGCAAGGAGTCACGGACTAAAAGAGCTTCCCATGGCAGAGCTGAGCAACTCGCCTGAACATGTTGGGACTGAGTGGCTGCTTTGGCTACTGGGTGGTTTGGAGGAGGAGGGAAGAGGCTTTTGTCTCTGCCTACATACAATGGGTGATGGATTGACTGCTGACAATCAGTATTTCTGTGGCTGCAACGTGCCACGTTTCCTTGCAATACCTCTACTGCTGTTGTTCTAGATTTTGTGGTTCTCCGTTTTGCCCTCCCTTCTTCCAAACCCGTTTAGGTTTCCTAAATCTGCTGCAGTGATAAGGTTTGCTGGGGTCAGTTTTCTAAGAGGATTGCCTTTCTCCACAGGAGGGAAGCAGTTGGGTTTATCATAGGTGGAGCTGATGGTTACACCTATGCCTGAGACAGTTGCCCAACACTTTCCACTGTAAACCCCTTGTTTAATTGCTTTAACATTGCAAAACTTTGCCAACAAGGCAAAATTTCTGTGCCATCTCCTTTAAAAGGTAACTGCTCTCTCCTCTCATTGCCAGGGCAGGAGGGAGACAAATATGGAATTATGTTCTCCTCCCTGCCCAGTTTTGGGGTTTTATGGTGTTAGATTGCTAGAGAATAGCCCCATAATACTTAAAAAAGGAAAAAATTGTCAGTTATCCTCAATTTTGCTAAGCATGGAAATCAAGCTGAAATGCTCACAAACTGCCCTGGAGAAGGATGCCCATGCCTTCAATTAAGACCTGAAAAAGCTATAAAAATTCAGTAATCTTGGTCATCTAATTGGTGGATTTCTCTTGCCATGGTCCTTTTGGAGAACTCTTTCAGATCAGCTGTTTAGTCATGACAAAGGCCTGCACCATCAGAAAATAAGTTTAAATTCCTGCTCACTTTCTGTTTGTGGGGCTTTGCTGAAAAGCTGCAGTAGAGTTATTTCTGTTATTCATCTTGAGCCTATGATGTTGAGCAATCCAAGAGTGTGGCTGAATTGGGCTTTACTGGAAAAAAAACCCAAACTTTTCTGGGCAAATCAGGAAAATATTACAAAAATATTTGGAATGATACAAATATTCCTTTAGTCCCAAAGATTTGTAGTCTCATCTAAATATGAGTCTAATGAGTTTGGGTAAATGCAGGGGTGAAACAACATGTGAGTATGGCAAGACTGGATTGAGAAGGACCAACAGAGGTCCTTGGAGCCAGCTGTGCCCACCCCAAAACACTCCTCAATCCCAATGCATGTGAGAAATTCCCAGCAGAGATTTCATTAAATCCTTACACTTGTGCCAGAGCAAGGTGCATTATCCCTGTTAATTCGTGTCTCGTACATTGTCAGCATGTGGCTGATGGCCAGGAGCTCTCAGCCCATTTAGGGGTGAGTAATACTCCACAATTAACAGTATGCCAGCAGAAGTATTTGGGGATGGCAGAAGGGAGCTGTGCACCAAAGGAGTGGTTCAGATTTTGTGATGATTTTCCCCGCTGCCCTTGCAGCCATTCCCTTGTTAAGGAACATTTGTACCCACCTCTGATGAATGAGTTTGTGCTGCAGAATTAATGCGCTCATCCCTGTATTTGCTTTTCACCGAGAGCTGAATCAACGAAGAGAAGATAATCAGTGGTAAGAGAAGATAATTTTGAGGATAAGTATTTGTGTGTCATCTCCCTCCTTCACTCCCTGCTATTTCGTACTCATACACGGCTTTGTGGACCATTTCTCTGGGGTTTTGAGGTATCCATTGACCTGCTCAGGGCGATAGGGCAGGGAGGATGTCAAAACAACGAACAAATTCATAACTACAGGGATGCTCGCCTGAAGCTTACATAACCCCGCAAATCTGCTTGATTTCCTATTTGTCCTCATCAAATTGCAGCATCTACAAGGAAATACGCATGTGATGCCCGGGATAAACCACCTGGAGATTAATTAATTGAAAGAGCACGCGTCTTCCTCCTGTCCTTGAGAATCAGCTATTCTCTTACTGCGGTTACGGTGAGCAAAGTTTAGGCTCTGAAATCAGCTGCTAGCACAAGTATCCCACAAATCACACAGGAAAAGCAGACACAGTGCGATCGTTCGTGTCGGAGGGAGCCCAGCGGTCCCTGGGAACGCGCCCGGTGAGGCGTTCCCGCGCCCCGGGGGCTGCCGGGACCGCTTCATCTGCATAGCCACGCCCTATCCGCATATCCCCATCGCCATTGGCCAGCGGTCTCCCCAGCGGTGGCGCGGCCCGGAGCGGTCGGTCTCGGCGCCTCATTAGCATTCGCCCCGCCTCCCGGGGTGGGGACGGGGGAGCTGATTCGTCACCTTGGCAACGCCGGGGCGGGCCGCGCTCTGCGATTGGCGAAGCCGCCTGTCAATCCGCCGTGGCCAGGGCCGCACTTCCGCCTCGGTGTCTGCGGTGCCGGAGGGGCCGTCGCTGGAGCCGGTGCAGGTAACGCCGCGGGCCGGGCCTCAGGCCGCCGCGCTCCTCTTCCCGCTCCTCTCCCCGGGGCTCCCGCTCCCCTCACCGGCCCCAGCCTCTCCACAGCCCCGCTCGGGTCCGGCTCGGGGATCCCGTCTCCAGCGGGCCGCGGGCTGCGCTGTCAGTGCAGCGGGGGCGGGCGGGGGAGCGGCTGCCCCAGCGGTGCGTTCCCGTCCCGGCGGCTGAGGGGGCCTTGACCCGCCCGGCTGTCTCGGGGCGCTGCGGGCTCCAGGCGCGTGCTGCAGCGTCGGCGGCGTTGGGGTGAGGTGCTGAGCCCGTGCCCGGTGCAGTGATTTCTGCCCGGTGCTGTGATTCTCCTCGGTGCTGAGCCCGTGCCTGGTGCTGTGATTTCTGCCCGGTGCTGTGATTCTCCTCGGTGCTGAGCCGTGCCCGGTGCAGTGAATCCTACCCGGTGCTGTGATTCTCCTCGGTGCTGAGCTGTGCCCGGTGCTGTGATCCCATCCAGGGCTGAGCCCTGCCCGGTTCCACCCCATCCATTGGGCTCTCTGGGCCCGGGGAGGGAGCGGGGTTTGAAGGACTTTGCCGTGCAGAGGGTGCGGGTCAGTGCAGCTCCGTCAGCCCCAGCGTCGGGCTTTTTCTAATTTTACCATATTTTTTCCGATTGCTTTTGCAGCTGGGTAGTTTAGCAAAGGAGTCTACGACACCCTGCTCCCCAGAGGACTGTGCTGGGCTCGGTTTCAGCACAGTACAGGAGTCTCAAGGGGCCTTTTAGGCCACAGCTGAAGCACAGCGAGCAGTCGAGGTTTATTTGGGGTTGGCTTTTTTTTAATTTTGTTTTTGAGTTACCTACTCGATGTTTCTCTTACAGAGCTCCTGAAAAGGAGACAAACAAGATGGGAAAAATAGCAGGAAAAAAGGCTTTTTTCTAAATAACATGCCGCCAGAACTTCTGCGTGGTATTAAAGGTATAAGTTTCCATTTATTTAATTTGGTTATTGATCACGTTTGTGCTCTCTTTGTGTTTGGATTTAGGACTCCTTTTGGAAGCAGTTTGTTACTGTGCAGCACTTGCAGGCCAGAATTTCAAATGTAGGTTCAAAATCACCTCCTGGCATTTATGTGTGCCATAACCTTGTGTTCCCTCTCAGAAGTATCTGCCAAAGCATGTTGAGTGCAAGCAGATACTTCTTCCATTTACAGTGAATTTCCTCAGCTTAATTATGTAGCCTTCACTTGAGATTCCATGAAAAGTAAAAAGGAAACATGGATCTGCAGTGTTGATTTGCACCACTCTTCCCATCGCGTTTCCTTTTCTCATGCTTTGCGTGCAAGGGAAAATAGATTTGATCATTCCAGCCTAACCTTCCAAAGTTCTATAAATCCATGTTCACGTTGCCATCTGGGGGCAGCCTCGTGTGTTATCATCTTAACAAACTTTGCACCAGCGTGCTCAGGGACTTCTAAAACCTCAGGGCAGTTTCTGGAAGCAGTGACTTGGGTAACTTCCAAACATGAAGCGCTGTGCCATGGGATGGGAGTAGGAGAACTGGCTAAACTAGCATGGAAGCAAGAAATTCCAAGCAGTGATTTTCCCCCTAAGTAGCCCCTTGGGTTTTCAGTTACAATAAACACAGCTTTTTCTTAAAATAGTTGTCAAGCCATACAAATGTTTGGCCACGTGACAGAAAGCTGGGGGCAGTCTGGGATAGGATCAGGAGTGATTCTTATTGTTGCTTTTCTGAACCAACAGCACCTCATGATGGACTTGTAACTTGAGGAAATCCTGAAAAGGAAATACTGAGATATCTGCTGTCCAGGAAAAAAAATATGGCATTTTTCCTCCAGAACTGGTTCTTCAGCCGTGTCAAAATAATCTTAGGAACAGAAGGCAAAAGTTTGAGATAGAAAATGGTGATTAGACAACAGACGCTGTGCCTACAGGTAGTTGAAGACTAGATGGGATAAAGGCTTCAGTTGATGTGATACTGAAAAGCAGTGTGGTTATTGGTTATTTGTTTGCTGACATGTTTTGGTAACTGATCTCAGAGGATAGTTTTCACTCTTGAAAAACTGACTTTTCTTCAAGTCAGTTTTAAGACTGTTACTTCTTTCCGTTATATGTACTTGCTGGCAGGTCTTACGATTGAAACTGGTATTTCTTTCAGTCTTTCTTCTTGTGAATTCTACTGTGTGAACTTCACACATGCTGACCTAGAACAAAGGTGGAAAGCTTTGCTTTCTATTATCTTAGTGTCGGCTGGAAAACGTCCCAATCAGGCTTTTTTTGCTTTGATAAGGCTATATTTTTAAATCACTGTTTGTAGTGCCAGTCAGATGATTTTTTTTTTTTTTTTGCTGTTGTTTGAAAGCAAGATTAGCCTGCAAGTACACTGAATTTTTAAGCAGATAATTTATTGGCTTTGGTATTTGAAGTAGCTTGTCCTTGGACAAATGCAGTGTTACGTCATGCTGTTGATATCTAGGCCTTCTGTGCCATTTTTCTAGTCCTTCACTCAGCATCAGTTTTGTCACCTGCATCATGGGGATGTAAGAAATGTGTGTATTTGGCACTGATACGATGTTCTAAAATGCTCTGTGTTTAGTCTCTTGTTTGTGAAGTAACTAACATGTTTGGTTCTTACAATTTTTGGAAGAAATGCACAAAATGAGGCATGCAAAGAATATGTGTTAAATATGGAGTGCTCAAGAACTTGAGTGTTGTTGCTGAGCTTGAAAATATGTAGCTGATCACAGAGGTATCTTCTCCAAGCTGAATAAATTGGAAAGTGAGAGCAAGGAACAAGTTTGGAGAGATGGGATTTGGATGTTTTTCCTGTTGCAAAAAAATAGAGGTTATGCTTTATAGCAGTTCTTTATTGGGTTTTATTATTTTATGGAATAGACCATCACAGAACTTGGAATTCAAGAATTCGTTATCTCAATCCTTGCATCTTAATAATTACTGTGCAGATAAATGTATGGTGATGTAATTATTTACTCTGTATCCTTAAAGGCTTGTAGTAGCAAGTTGCAGGAGAGCAACAAGCAATTAGAATGTGCCAAATGTGGCTTACCATAACTTTCAGTTATACTCTTTAAAAATGTATTGTTGGTTCAGTGCACAAAGATAATGTCTTAATTTTCAGGATCAATAAGTTACAAGAATAGACTAAGATGACTTAAACTTGATTTTTTTTTTCTTTCCTTAAATACAGTTACAATTGGAAATTCATTTGCTGGTCTAGACAGATCATTTAGATTAATTCAGTGTATTTTATTATGCACATAATTTAATGAGACAGGTTTGTAGTAAATTGCAGCAGCTCTTCATTCAGAAAATGCAGAGGCTGCAGTGTTGTCTTCCTGGGCTTGTTTATCCATCTGGTGGGAGGGAGGGTGCACAAAAGGTGAATTGTCCCTGCAGCTGCAGAAACAGAGCTGGACCTTTTAGGCTTGGCCTTCTTGGTTTTATAGTCCCAAACTTGAACTGTCTTTTGCTCTGTTGGACACGTAATGTCTGTGCTTGGTGTTTGACCAAGTGGAAACCTTGTCTGTGGTGTTCCTGCTCCAGTCCAGCTCTGTTGCTAGGCTGGTCAGGTGTGGATGAGATAAAGGCTCTTGGGATGCTGTGAACCCCTGGGGTATTGCAGAGTTTGCATGCTTAGAGTATTTGTCAAGAAATGTGTTTTCATGGCTGGATAAATAACTTCATTATATTTTTACTAGTGTTATTTTTACGCTTCTGAGTAAATTATTTTTAGGGCTCCCTAAAGGATCTGTTGGTAGATCTCACTGTGTTTTGATTCTAGTGATAGTTGAAGGCGGTGGAAGTTGAAGGTGGTAAAGTGTGTGAATTCTGAGGTGTCTGTGGTTCACATCACTCCCTTCAGCTCTCTAACTCACTAACCAGCTCCTCTGCTCCCTACAACGTGTCAGGGCAATCAAGTGAGGATGAGAATCCCTTTAATAGCTCTCAGTGATGAAACTTGAGTGTGTTAAGGCTGCAGAGAAATGCTCTCAGCAGCCTGTTCATAAGAGGCCCTTCAGCAGCGTGTGCTGGCTGGAAGGAGAGCTTTTTCAGGAGAGCAGAACTGCCTCCCCGTGCATGGGTTCTTTCTAGGTTTTTGCACTGGAACAATGAAACTGTTGAGTGGTTGTTTAATAGTGGAACAAAAATGCCTCCCATCTTCAGAGGTGTAGATAACTTTGTTTACGTGCTCTTGTTTTGTTTTAAACAAAATGCTGTGCACGTTTTGTTACCCAAGTGGGTTAATGTTAAGGAGCAGATAGCTGGGTGAGTTCTTTATTAAAACTGGACTCTAAATGGAGATATTTGTCCTGTCTTGAGGAGTCAAAGTTAATTTTGTTTTATTTTTTTAATGTCTTGACAACAGCAAACATAGCAGCAACCTTATACTGGAATCCATTAGGTATTTACTGTAAATGCAGCTTTAAGGGAAATTCAGTCAGCATCAACTCTGACTTCCTAAAGCTTTTGCAAATTTGTGGCATCATCTTAAAACCCCTTCACAAATAGTCTGTTAGCTGTGTGCATGAGCTTGTGCTGTGGAATCTGAGTGTGTGAAGAGTTGGTGATAGGCATAAAAATATGGTTTCTTATACTGTAGGGCTCTGCACTGGGTTAGTCACTGTAATCCTCCTGCTTTATTTACAGTATAATTGCTGTCATAATTGTCTAAGAGTCTCTGAAAAGTATTTGCAAAATACCTTGTGCAGAGTAAATATAAACCTGCACCTGTCTGGAGAGAATGAGTCCACAGAGACAAAGCTGCCTTTGAGGAGGAAGATCTATGAACTTAAACATGTAACTCTTTTTGCTGTTCCAGGGGTTTTCTGCAGTGATGTTTTATGCTGTAACTGTCTTCACGTTCATAAGCTTCAGTGAGCAATTTGCAGGGGTGGTTGTGTTATGATGAGAAATACCCAAGCAGCTTTAATTTTGCCTTCAAAGAGAAGTGTTCATAAATGATTAATTACATATCTCCTGACACTTGTGTCCAAAGCCACTGTGCTTGGAGTTATTGATTACTTCCCACCTTATCTGTTACGAGTAAGATAAAACAGATCCCCAGGAAACAACTAAGAATTAACTAGTTTTACAATATAGTATTGAATGGTTTATTTTTTCTAACGGTGTGGCTAGCAATGAGCTGATTTATCACTCTTGATCAAACCTAGCATTATGTATCATGTGTAGAGAGGTGTGCAGAACAGAATTCTGTAATTTTTTACAATCTTGGGCCATGAAATAGTTTCCAAGGGAAGATTACAGAGTCTGAAAAATGCTGTACCAGATGCTGTCAGGTGGAAAAAGTCTCAGATATTGAGGTAGTGTTAAGAAAGGAGAACATTTACAGAATTCTGTATGAATTTCAATGAAGTGTTTTGCATCAGAAAATATTAATCTGCTGGAATCAAGTTTCCTGGGTATGTTTGTATGTTAGATTTGAAGGACGTTCTGCAAGCCAGTATCCTTGGCTGTAGAAGAGAATTTTTGGCTGAAGTGAAAGTGGGGAGTAGCCATTGGTTCCACAGGTAGTTGAGCACTGTTCTGGGAGGATATTTTCTCTCCAATTTCATCTTTACAGTTTTTATATTAAATAAATAATACTTCTGGTAGCAGCACTGGAGCTTTATGCTGGGGGCAATGATGAGTGTGTAGGACATTTATTGTCATTTGTTCTGGTGCAGAAACAAGCTTTGTGACCTTTACGGCTTTGAAAGCCAGACTTGTAGTGTTTCAATTGTCTCTTAATTCCTGTGAAGCATCACCAAAAATTGGTATTTCTGAGAGAACAGAACATGGTTCTGCCTGCCTTAAATCGTTCACCTCATTTGTTCAAAGCTAACCTTTCAGATGTTCAGTTTGTTGTCATCATTGTTTCAAGTGCTGGCACTGAACTGTCCCCAGGCCATTTAATAACTCCCAACTACATCAAAGCCTGTGGTAGGGACAGCTGCAATCTCCAAAGAAATGGAAGAGTTGACAGTGGGCCGGGTGCTCAGCTGATCCTCTTCTCTCAGCCTCTCTGCACTTTATTTAGCAGATTTGAGAAGGAAGTTGCCCTTCTCTTGCTGTGGTTGCAGAGAGGGCTTTGTCTTGCCAAGACATCTGGCAGATGGTATTACATTCGAACTTTGGAGTGAGAAACAAATCTCACTTGGTAAAGAAAATCCTCTTCTGGATTCTGCCGTTCTCTGGCTCACGAGATTTTAAGTGCATAACAGTTAATCTAAATTGCCAATTAAATTTGCTTCTTGGCTAATTTTTGTAGATGTTTTAGATCCAATGTTGCTGGTAACCTAATTTCATGAGTCAATTAAGATTCATCCTTGCTGAAGCTTTCATTCAGAGATGAAACACTGCAGTTTGATGTTTTCAGGAGATGCGTATGAATCAAACACACATGAATATTTATCTTCTAGTTCAAGTTATTTATTTCTATCCCTTGAAGTACTACAGCTATGTTTTATTTCAGCTGGCAACTCAAGAGACGATGGGGTTGGCTCCTATTCCACCAGTCATGTTGTAGACTGTTGGTTTTTGTTCCCTTTGTTTCTCCATTTCATATTTGTTAGTGTGAAGGGTGTAGATGTTTGATCTTCTACTGGCTCTTTGGGAATCTCTTTCTGGACAGAAGGTGCATCCTGAGCCCAGGATATCACAGAATGGTTTGGGTTGGAAGGGGCCTTAAAGCTCATCTCATTCCGCCCCCTGCCATGGGCAGGGACACCTTCCACCATCCCAGGTTGCTCCAAGTCCAGTCCAGCGTGGCCTTGGACACTTCCAGGGATGGGGCAGCCACAGCTTCTCTGGACACCCCGTGCCAGGGCCTCCCCACCCTCACAGGGAAGAATTTTTGTCTAATATATTATCTAAACCCGCCCTCCATCAGTTTGGAAGTCCACATTCCTCCTTGTCCTCGTGATACCAAAGTAATGAAAATGTTTTTTGTGAGGAAAGTCCCAAATGACTTGTTTTTCCTTTTTTTTAATTGCTTGCAATTTTTCTCTTTTCACATTAGTGAACTTAAATGATTTTAAAATTTGCTGTGGAAGTGCCTGTCCAACAAAACCTTGTTAGGCATGTGAAAGAGCTGATGAATGTGCTAGTTCATGAAGTCTTTGGTGGCACTCTTAATTCCAGTGTATTGGCCTCCTAACACCCTACCTGCTCATGCTGGTGAACCTCTGTGGTTATTTTCATTACTGCTTATTGATTCTGTACTTGGTTTTACTTAAATGCTCCTGGATTTCACAAGTAGATTCAATATCTGTGTAATGCACAGGGCCAAGTGTTTTATATGTCATGTAGAGCTAGAAGATGTGCTTTCAAAGCAAAAAAAAATTAGGATTTTTAATTTAGCAGGGTGATGTCAGCAAAGCTTTCCAGAATTGCTGCATGGTGAGAAATTTCGACTTGAGGTCTGAAGGAAAAAGGCACTGCAGCTGTCCCCAGCCAGCTTCAAACCTGAGCTCGCTGAGCCACATTCCAGCCCAGTGAGCCACTCATTGTAAATGCCGGTCTTTCTATAGAAATGTAAATGTTTCTTTAAGGAGGAGTAACTTTCGGTTATCCAGCTGGGTCTTTGTTGAGGATTAACCTGGAAGAACGAGTTAGGATGGAGGAATGAGTGAATTAACTTAGGGTAGTTGCAGGTTTAAACTCTTACAGGGCTACAAGTTTTTGAGGTTCTTTAATTGGTGTATAAGTTCCTAGGATCCAGGATCATGGTGACAGAGGAACAAGCTGGTTGTTTTTATTATTTTTCTCCTAGAAAATGAAATTTGAGAAGGAACAAGCCTACGAGGTGACAAATTTGAGGGATTACTAATTTACCAAGATAAAGGCGGTGGATTCCCACACGCTGGTTTTGGAAAGCAGCCATGGAGGTGGAATGTGCATCTTCTCTGAGAGATGCTCACATGCACGTCACAGGATGCGTGGAGCAAATTAGGCAGTTTATAAAGTGATTTGCAGAGTCTTGCGCTTTTGTTGTCCTGGTTTTAAAAATAAGTTCAAGTGGGAGGAAATGGTTTAAAATAGGAACTGTGCAAAGTCTGGGGCTGTTGTATTTCTGGAAGAGAGTTCATGTACCTTCCACTGCTGGGGACTGTGACCTTGTAGGGGACACTCTGACCTGCACAGAGCTTTGAAAAGCAGAGCGTGTTACTGGCAGCCAGATCGCCTGCTACGTGTCACTGCTGAGTGACAGGTTCAGCTCTGTGCCTGACAGACCACTCTGTGTGACATTATTCACAACCAGCTGATTGACAGATCCGCTACCACTTCGTTCTTCCTTGGTCATGGGACCTTGGCTGGGGCTGTGGGTGGTGTGAGCAGTTTGTTACACACTCTGCATCACTGGGGGTCGCTGGGAGAAGGGAGTTTGCTCCCCAGCTCCTCTTGGGAGCTGTGTCATGTTTGGGAACAGTCCTTTCTGTTTGTTCCCTCTCCTGTGACAGACGTAGTTCTGGAAGGCAGGATGTCAATCTGAGTAATCCCCTCTGCTCTGCAGAACCTATTTCACGGTGTGCTGTGGATGTGTTTCTGCAGTTTTCACTTCAGCTGCATGCCTTGTTTTGTCCTTTGCCTTTGCAAAACACCCTCACATCCTTTAAGAAAGGGACTGTCCGTGGTCATCCATCAGGAATGTGTGGCCCTTTCTGATAAACTATGAGAATTTAAAGGAGTTTTAATGATTATCACAGAATTAATGCTGGTTTGAGTTGAAAGGGGCCTTAAAGCTCATCTCATTCCCCCCCCAGCCATGGGCAGGGACACCTTCCACCATCCCAGCTTGCTCCCAGCCCCATCCAACCTGGCCTTGGACACTTCCAGGGATGGGGCAGCCACAGCTTCTCTGGGCACCCTGTGCCAGGGCCTCCCCACCCTCACAGGGAAGGATTTTTTTCCAATATTTAATCTAAACTTGCCCTCAGTCAGTTTGAAGCCATTCCTCCTTGTCCTGTCACTACATGCTCTTGCAAAAACTCCCTCTCCACCTTCTCTGTAGGCTGCCTTCAAGGAACCTACTTTTGAGTTGTCGTGCAGTACCAATGACACTTTTTAACGGCAAAAATGCAAAGCAGGCTCTGTGCCTGTGTGGTTTGTAGTTGGTTATATTTCTGTCCCTTACCTGTTCAGGTTTTGGGGCTTCTTCCTTGGGACAAACGTGTCTTTTTTATTTCAGCATTGGTACCAGCATTTCTAAATTGTGTTATTGGACAACATAATATCTTGTTTAACCTGTTTGTGAATGGCTTTACAGCATCACTAAGGTGTAAAGCTCATTTCAGAGGAACCAAAGAGCTTTTTCTTTGGTTAGAAGATGCCAGAAGCTCTTACAAGTTTTTGACTTCACATTCTATACTTAGCTAGTTTGGGTTTGTGTATTTTAGGCATTGGCATGCAAATAAGCAAAATGACTAGAAAATCTAGGTTCTGCCCAAATAACTTGTTCAAGACTTGCTTCAGTGAGTAATGTTAGGCTTGGTGTTTTCTAGAAATTGCTTTAACACTCAACTTTAAAGGTAATTTCAAAGAGTAAAATCTTATTGTGAATATTCTGGACAATGTATCAGAATTTATCAGAATTATATATTAGATAATGCAGCTGCAGTACAGATTTACCAAAGTTGTACCATTAGGATGGGTATTATGCTTTTTTGGGATGTTTTTATCTGTTGTCTTTCAGTTTGAGCTTCAAAAATAGCATCTCTCCTGTAAGGAAATTAATTTGATATGAAAATAAAAATAAATGTAGTCGTTTGTACTGATGCACACAAATCCCATAATAAATCAAATTAGTTTGTACCAACCCATAGCCTTAAAATATGAGGAAGTAGATAAGCTTTGTTGCTTGTCCTGTAAACCACAAAATCTGTAGTGGTTGTGGCCAGGAGTGTGTTGTCATCATTAAATGAGAAATTTCCAGTTCTGTTAAGATGCCTCTACTTGGGGCTTTTCCCTCTTACTGATAAGAGGGTTTGGTGAGTGCAGCTGGGCTGAGATCCCCAGGAAAAGCACATTTCTGGGTGTCTGTGCCCTGAGCACTCAGGCTCAGCCCCCTGGCTGTACCTGGAAAGTGAAGCCAATGTCATAATTTTAGCCTGTAAACCAGCAAACCTCAACTGCTGAAACAGGTGAAGTCTGTGTGGAAACCTGTTTGTGACATTCCTAATGATTACTGTGTATGCAAGAAAATGTCCAAACAGACTTTGTGTTTCTTCTGCACTGTGGGACTGAAAGGTGAGACCATGATGGGATGTTTGTGCTTTATGAAAGATTTTCCAGGACAGCAGCTGGTCCTGAGCTCTTGAAGGCCTGTCTGATACAAGAGTGTTGCACCCTTCCTTCAGTGGCAATTTTAATAAAAGCTGCTTACCACACTTGCTGGTGTGCAAGTGAATTCTTCTGGGAACATCAGGGACACGGAGGAGGAAATTCAGATTACAGACACTGAATATGAAGCAACCAGGATGTTTTTGTCTTCTGTTATTTCAGCCTAGTTGAAAGTAACTTTTGCTGTTGCTCTTAGAGAACAGGATTTAATCCCAGCTTTTTGGCTCATGAAAGCTGAATGCTGTTATCACTGTGTGTTCAGTTACATGCAAATTCATGTTAATCTCTGCTATATAAAAGAGCCGAATGTAAAAGAAGTGATACAAGCGTGAAGTTATTCCTGGTGTAACTCAGAAAAATCAATTCTTTTATCCTTTTAAAAATGTTTCTAGTACCTTAGGACAATTTGTGGCTGTTAAAGTGATTTTAATGAATATTTGGTATATAACTTACAGGCATATGATTGAACTTTCATTTTCCAGTAGCAGTGAGCTTCAGGTGTGGTGTGAATGTCAGGAGAGCACAACATAATTCTGCTTTTCATTTATCTTTGATTCTGGTCACTTCATTTGTACTTGGTGAGTGTTTTTATGGGAAAGCTTCGTTGTCTGTGCAGTGAAACTGCACACTGTGGGATGTAGTTCCACTTCACAAGGCCTTTTGTAATGCAATTATTTTTGTGCAGGAGAGGGGAGAAGAGAAACTGGCACTCATCTGTTTGACCTTATTTATTCTAAGGCTCTTTAATGATATTTGACAGTTTTTTACGTCATAATTTTTATTTCTTAGTGCCTTCTGTACAAGACTAAACATGAAAAGGGGAGATGAAAGAAAACATGGAGAAAATAAAGTAGTTGTAGTGCTGATCATGAGAGGGCTGTATCTTGTACCTATGTACGTTCCTTCTGGAAATACTGGCTGCTGTTTTGCTAGAAGGATGCAGTGCTTGCAGACAATTGAAACCATAAATGTCTTGCATCTTCAAAGATACTTGGAGGGTGAGGACTTGTAAATATGATATTGCTGGTGCACAGGTTGATATAAAATCTTACAGTAGCAAGGATATGGGAAGTTCCTAAGGGAAGAGTGACAAACTGAAATACCTGGCCTTGAAAGACATAAAACACTTCAAGGCAAACACTAAATTCATTAACTTAGATGAGTTCCATAATGGTGTGGTTTAGCTCCTCCTTCTGAATGGACAGTTGGAAGAACTGTGTGTATGTGAGACATTCAAATAGCTTTTGTTCTGGGCTGTGAGGGGAAAAAGACTTGAAACACAGTCTGGTTTCTGCAGAGAAGAAGAAGGAATTGGCTTCAAACAGAGTAAACTCTTCTCCTAAGAGCAGAGTGCACTTCTGGCTTTGTTTCTCTTAATTGGAATGGAATTGTGCAAGTTATAATTACTCTGGAGAAACTACTGTCACAAAAGCAGTGGAATCTTCAGGATCAGAAAAAATTGAGACTGACAGATTGAGGTTGTTTTGGAGGAGATATCGATAGCATTGCCATGCTGTCATTTATTGCTGTGTACTCGGCTCCTTGTTGGAACCTGGTGAACATTTGTAAGAGTGGAAATAAAATTTTCTCATTCTTCTTAAACTAGAATTGGGTGAGGTAAAAATGTTTGCGTTACACCATTACCAACCATCTGGAAAAAATCTAATTTAGTCTATCCATAAAGTAGAGCTGGAATGCTACATAAATCTGTAAGTTATTTGCAGAGTGCGTGGTTCTACTGAGGAAGAGTTTGTTGGGGCTTTGCTTTCCTTCTGGAAGGAAAAGTCTCTGGTTGTCTCTTCAAGAGTGCATAGCAGTAACCTATGCCAGAGAAGACAAAACTTCTCTCAGGGTCACTACATAATGATTGCATGATGTAGGAGTCAGAGCCAACATTTTCATGCAGTGGTCATATTTTGAGATACAAAGGTTCCTTCTTGTTCCCAGCTTTCTTGGTTAAGGATGCAGGAAGGCTTATCCTCTTGCTAAGGAGAGTTTTTGGTTTGCCAGCTGGCTTTTTCTTCTGTCAGTTCTCTGCTCCTAGCTGTACTTGCCTGAAGTTTAACTTGCTGTAAATGAGAGATATTTTACGGTGATGTGTATGAAGTATTTATACAGAGAGGAGTGTGGCACAGCAAATCAGCTGTTCTTGTGGCAGGTAGTAGTTGTCTTCAAAATTACTGTGGTATCAAAGGTAGCTGTTTACTTATGGGTGTGAAAATCCATCTTTTGCCATGGGAAGAAACAGGAAAATTAGTGTTTGTCAAGTTGTGAGTGTTTGTTACACAGGAGAGCTGTGGGAGCTGCTAATTTTGTTTCCCTGTCTTGTCAAATAGATCCTCTAAAGCAGCTGGGTATTTGCAAAAGAAGACCCTGACAGCACACAGATATTTAATCTCTAAATCAAGTTCAACGATGCATTAGAGGAAGCTGCACTTCTGGCTGCACAGAGATTTCACACTGAAGGATGAACAGTGAAGAAGAGTTTTATGATGCCGTTACGGGTGAGTGATGGGCACAGTGCCAAGGGGAAGAAAACCCCTGTAAATTTCATCGTGTGTGTTGTAATATGTAGCTGTTAATAATAAATCAAAAGTAAACTTGTGTTGGTAAAACTTGTAGTGCTGTCTTCTGAAAAGTAGAAAGGGAAAATTATAACTTGTGTTCAGTCTTGGAAGTGAGGGGGTTTTCTGTTAAAGCTTAATGCTGGTTATTATTTCATCACTGTAACTGTCCTTAGTGGCTAGGTCTTGCTTTTGTTTTCTGTGAAAAGGAGTTTAATAGCAGCTTGAGAAGTAATGCTTTTAAGACCCCCTGAAAGGTGAAATATTTTCTGTGGGTTGTTTTTATTGTTATTTTATTCATTTTTTTTGTTTTAATAACAACCTTATCCTAAAGAATTGAAGTAGAAAATGTTTTTCTACTCAGAAACAATTTACTGTAAGTGTGTTTTCAAGATAGGGAGTCAAAAGTCTTTTCAATCCTGTTTTTTTTAAGGAAAGCAAACATGAAGCACTTCACACTTAAGTACTTTGCTTTGAACTAATAAGGATGAATAGTTATTTATAAGAAGTTATTTAGATGGTTTTAGTGGTGAAATAAAATGCTTGATGTATTTTAATAAAGAAAAAAGAAATCCTCTCGAAGACCTCGAACAATTTTAAAGTCTTCCACTGAAATGGCTCTTGAGCAATCACGCAACAGAGGTGAAATGAGAAATACTGAGTGTACAGTGGTTAATGTAAAATCACAATAATGAAAAGAGAATAATGGTAAGTGTGAAAGCTGAAGGAATGGAAGTAGCATGGTAGATAGAATTGGGTAAGGTAGACTTAGACATGGTTGGTTGGAAATTCATGTGAGGAGTGAACAGAGGGGGCTGGGTGAAGCAGTGTGACTGACAGCAGACTGTACAGGGCTTGTCACAACTGTGTCACAGAGGAGAAAAGGAAATTTGGTTTGCATTCATGCCAGCTTGGAGTGATGGGGACTAGTACTCCAAATTCATCTGTAAAATCAAGTTTTTCTACCATTAAAGTCTTGAAAACACAATGGGTTGTTTCTGTATGTTAGTAATCTTTCAGTTGCAAGAGCTCAGGGTCACTGCCATAAATGAACTAGATTTTTTTTCCCACTGAAAAAGGTGTGAAAAGAAACGTTGCCTCTAAGTGTGAGGTCTGTGCTGTACAGCTTTGATGGTGATGCATTCCTTTGTCCCTTGCTGCAGAACTGCACAGCCCTCGGTGTTTGACTCATCTGCATTTAGACACTCTGTTTTCCTCCTCTTTCCCCTTCTTTTCCCCCTCTGTCTTAAAAGGTTGATTCCTCCTGCAGTGCTCCAGGTGGTGGTGACTGAGCTGTTGTGCATGAGCTGTTCTTGTACCTGCAGTCGTGGCTGACTCTGCTCAGAACTGGGGTGTTGTGTATCAGTTCTGTGAGCACTCCTTGTTCCATCCTCATCTTATTCTTCCTCAGGGGAGGATGTGCTGGCAGGAGATAAGTTGATATATATATTTATATGTTATATGTGTTCCCTTGGAGCCTGGTACTTGGTTTAAGAGGAGTGCTAAGTTTGGAATAATTTGCTTCAGATTTGTTCTCCCTCAAGACTGTCTGTCTTTAAGGACAGGTGCTCAATCCCTTTCTCCTGCTGGATTTTAGGAGGTGCTGACAGTTTGATGAGTTAGTTGCACAGACCTAGTGAAGTCAGACCTAGTTCTTTGTGGCTGTGTCTTGTCCAGGTCAGAAATGTGACGCAGAGAACTACTGTAAATGGGCCTCTCTGCATTCATGTTCCCTGGCTGCTGATGTCTGTAGTAACTCTTTGTTCCTGTTTATCTTTCACGTGGTGCTTTAGTGGATTTTTTAGGTGTTAATGGGTCCTGGTAGTGCCTGTCTGTCTTTTAGTTTTTTTAATGGTCTGGACATGGTAGGTGTAGGCACAGTACTCCCAGGAGATCAAGTCCACAGTCAAGGTCCCTTCTGAGCTTCCAGGTTTCCCAGTGAACACTTCAGGATATGGGCTTCCAAATTTTGATTTTAAAAAAATGGAATGCCCTTGGCAGACTCCTCGGTCTGCTCTTTCCAAGGATGCTCTCCTTGTTTCTAGGTCAGATCAGTAGAAGGGCAGAAGCTGCCTTTAGATGTGCTTGTTCTGCCCAAAGTCTAGGTTTGGGATGTGGCTGCCAGGAACGAGCACGTTTTCCAGCTGTGTTTTAGTGTTGAGATGAAAACAGGGTGTGCACCATACTTTTCTCTTGCTCCTGCTGCATCCTGGGCCCTGGTTTCCCCAGAGGGAGCTGCAATGTGTTCACAGAGTTCACTGATTTTAGGAATTGGGTACTGTGATTTGAGTCCTGTAGGGAGTAAAACCAGGTTTAGAGCACTTGGATTCTGTGGGAGTTACTCTGGAATTCTGCAGCACTCTCAGCAGCAGCCTGGGTAGTTTCCTGCCTCTTCTAAGGTAGTATGGACTCACCCCTTGAGGAAGTCACAGCTTTTCTATAGTTACTGATTGATGATACACACTTCCAGAATATGAATCTCTCCTAAGGAGACCCCTGATTTTTGTTGTGGTGGATTTAACTCCTTGGCTGAGAAGTTTCCTGCTTCTGACACTGTCCCCATCTCATCCAAGAGACATGCTCATGGGAGGGAACTGTGTGCTGTGTGGTTGGGAATCATCCTCCTGGCAGATGGTTTGTCCCTGACTGGATGATGATGGCACTGGTGGAGGTGCAGCATGCACTGGGGTATCGATGAATCGAGTTGGTGACAAAGAGAGTTCCCATGGGGAGAAGTTTCCGTGCAGTCAGAGGTTATTAACATTGCTGACACTTGACAGCCTTACCTCATGAATGAGTACTCCCCTTGGGAATCCCTTGGGATTGTTACCTGTGATCTCACTTAATTCCAGACATCACAGCTGTCAAGAATCTACTTTTTCTCAAATTCCAGTGGAAGCCTTCTATGAGGCAGGGTCAGGATAAAGGTGTTCAATCCTTTGATAAATTTCAGATTCTTTGAAATTTTCTGTGAGACAAGGAGCATATAGGTATGATCTGTGTCACCTTGGGTATGTTAATGTCATCACAGACTTTTAAAAGATCGTGTGCCTCTTTTAGAGCTTCATTAATATTGTCAGGTATCTTTTTGCCAAAGTGTTTTGTGAAAGGGTTGCCACAAAGCAGGAAAATGCCTGGCTGTAAGTTTTTTTTGAGAACATGGATAGTTAAATTTTGCTTTTTTAAATATTAGCCTGCAGTTCCATGAAAATTAGTTCTGTGCCCATGAGGCTCAGCTGGTTCATCCAGCCGGGTGTATTTGTGAGGATGTTGTTCTCTGTTGCTTTCTCGTGGGGAGGAGAAGTGAGGTTATCTGCCAAACTGATATATTTTCATTCTGTCTGGATCAGACTGAATCAATGTCCCTGTAAGTATTGCAGATGTTGTGAAAGGCCAACCTGCCCCCCATCAGCTACAGCTTGTGACAATGGACTTACTTTGGAAAGTGGAGAATGAAGAATTTCTCGCAAAGAAAAATAACACCTCTTGCTTCACGTGCTGCCTACACTTCCAGCTGTTTATCCCTATTCCTTAGGCCTTTTTTAGATCTGAAGGCTCTCAGTACCAAGGTATTTTGATTCCCTTTCTGCCTTGGCTGACAAGGCTTAATTAGTACTTAGGGAAGTTGCTGACTGCCCGAAGGGGAGGTCTCGTGTCTCTGTCTGTGACTCACAGAGCCGGGGCCTCTGCTGCCTTGGCTGATGTGCAGCACAGTCTGAGTGGACTTGTTTCATTTGCAGGATGTGGAAGAGGAAGGCTAAGAGAACTAAAGTTACTGGCAAGTCACTTTTCTTTAAGCTCTTGAAATAGATTTATGTTGGCACCCAACTTAAGTATTTTACTTTGAAAATTTAAGACTTTTAAAAAGCTTCTGTTTCACTGTTAACATACGTAAGTGGAACTTCTGATTAAGCTTGTTGTTGACGTTGTATTTCTGTCTGTGGTCCCCTATCCTCCTTTTAAATCTCCATTTTTATCCTCACTCCCAGTGGCTTTTCAGTATGAAAACTGTCTTGTAAGGAATGCTTACCTACTCGATTTCTCAAGTTCAGATCTTTATTGGAAGCTGGTGTGAAGCTCTTTTTGGAACTTAGAGAGACTACAACAAATCATTTCTCTAAGCTGTTTTTCTTCCAGATCTACCTCCTCTCTGAAGAACAGTGTCTGGATTCTTAGTTCTTCATAGAATTGTAGTGCCTAGAACTTCAGTGAGAAGCATCTTCTGAAACTTTCTCAATGGGCTTGTAGTGGAGAAGTCATGTGATGCTAAGGTTGAAAGTGTAGTTGAAAGTCTGTGATTATCTGGCTGTGTACCACAGTGGTTTTGTTGGTTTTTTTTTTGTTTGTTTGTTTGGTTTTTTTTTAAAGTAATTAGGTGGAAGTGCAATCTAATAAAAGCAAACTTACCTTTCTGATGTACTTCATTTTCTGGAGCAGGGATTTAATTTTTGTTGTTTCTCTGCAAGACATTCATTTGAATTGGCATTTATTTACTTACCAATGACATATTGTTGTCCGTACATAATATATATAATTGAATCTAAATTCCTGTTGTGCTTTAGAGGAACAGGACAAAACAATTCTGAATCATAGGAAACAGAAAAATGGAAAAATCAGAAAATCCACAGAATGTGGATAACACAATGACCATTGATAGGATTTGCAGGGTTTCAGGTACAATGCAAAGACTGAAATTACAGTAACAGTTTTCAGAACTATTCCTGTATAATCCAGTGGACTATTCCTGTTGTGAACCATTACTTTTACATTTAGGTGTGCTTATCTCATTGAAGTGATGCTGTTCCTTACATTGTGTGAGCTTGATCAGTTTTCTGGGTGAGGGCACGTGTACCAGAAAGCTCATTCTTTTTTTTCCCAACTCTATAGTTAAACTAATAAGTTATTTTGCTGCTTGTACTGTAACAGGTTCAAAAAAAGCTACTATATGGTTAAAAACACTATTTTAGAATCGTAAATATTTTGTTGTGAGTTGACTGAGGGTTTTTTTAAGACAGGTGTTTCAGGGTAGTCTTCATTTTAATGACCTGGGTCTCTGTGTGACTGTCATGCTTTCCAATTGAGTACTAAGACTGCCAAGGTGTGGTTATTGCTGTGTAATTACATTCTTGTGACATCAAAATGTAGGAGACAGGGCAAGACATGACATCACCCATTACACCTGCTGTTTACCAAATAAGATCATATCAGCGGGACTTCCTGGTGCAGTTCTGAATGTTGTTGCCATGGTCTTCATCCCTGAAAAAAGTGCAGCTTTTTGTTTCTGGGAGTGTGCCTTGCATGAATTGCTCTAATACAGCGAAAGCAGACATTGGAGAAGTTAAAATAAAGTTGAAGTACTGCTTTTTAAAAAAGTCAATGGCAGAAGATCACAGCATTTTAGTCTATTTAAAATTGAAATTGAAATAATCTTTGTCACAACTGATTTCTTTACTCCATTATAGTGTTTACAGGCTTTGTAATATTTCAGAATCTTTCTGTACCTGCAGCTGGACTCTGGGACAGGCCATAGCTGAGTGTGATGGTAACTCAGCCCAAAGACAAGGGGCTGCCCAGGATGTGACAGCTGGAATGAAAGGAACGCAGAAATGATTATGGGTTCCTTAAAACCATGGCAAAAATGGTGTGCCAGAAAATACCCATGTTTTCATGTTGCCTTTTGATTCTGACTCTTAAATTGGAAGCTGGAAACTAAAGTCTTTCTTGAGGAAGAATTGACCTTTTTGGCACTTGGAAGGGATTTAATGATCTTAGAATTGATTTCAGCAAAGATTATTTTTATTACACTGAACGATCAGCAGCGTTTCTGTTGTACTGTGGCAGTTGTGAAGGATTGTATTAATTGATCATTTTAGGGTGCTCTGTGGTGAGGCTGTTGTGGTTTACAAGTGTTTTGTTTCTGCAGTTAGTCTGGGTAGCAGCACTGAGGGGAGGCCTCTTGCTGTTGATTGAGACCAAGGGTGTGCGTGGAGGTGCATAGAATGCTTTTAAAATCTTCTTATTCAAAGCCAAATGCAAAAAATTGTCATTATTTATATTACTATGTGTGTCACTTATGTGACTAAAAAAGAAAATCATTAGACTGGAATCTTAGATTGTTGGTTTAGTCCAACTTTTACTTAGGGCTCCTTGATAGACAGTTTGTGTTCTACAGATTCCTGGTGGTTTAACATTTTTGGGATTAAAGCTGTTCCAAGGATGTTGCTGCAAGCTGGGGTATGGTTACAGTGGTGTCTCCAGTAGCACTTGACCAAGTGGATGGAATTGGGACATAGGAAATGCAGCCACCTCCTGCCTGTCATGCTGTGGGTCACTTGTAGAGCCCAGGGAATGATTATCCTGGTCTCCATGTGTTGCTGCTGCAGCCATGAGGGAAGTGTTAAATGGTTTGCACATTTGAGTGGCAAAAAGAACTTTGAGATCCTACATTTCTGTGGTTCCAGTTGTCTGGGTGTTTGCCCCTCCGTTGTGAAATGGCCATTTTCTCTTTTCTCTTTTTCTTTTTTAGCTTGCCTATTAGCCCTGTAGTTTAATTTGTTTAGGGTCTTTGAGGAAAACTACATAACTGAAGCAATTATTGTAATTATACTGCAGTTCTGAAAAAGAGACAATGCAGCTAATCTGATTAGGACCTACTTGAGAGCCTTTAAGATTCTAAATTAGTTTTATATTCAGCAGTGTGAAAAATGATAATTCTTGATTCTAATGCAATAATTGGCTCATAGTAGTCCTGGAAACTAGGTCACTTAATAAATGGTTTTCACTCTGATACTCTTTGAAATAAACTAACCTGGTCTAAGTATAGTTCAGATGTGAGGCTTTCAGAATGTGAGTGGTACTGTGGCGTGGCAAGGTTCCTAAGAAAACTGTTGCCTTTTGGTTTTTATACAGGCTTTGATTCTGACAATTCTTCAGGAGACTTTTCAGAAGCGAATCATAAAGTTTCAGAAATGCTTGATCTAGATCCACACCAAAGCAATAGGACTGGAAAGCATAATGGAGAGACAGAGATACAAGAAAATGGGATTAAGAGACACAGGTAAACACGCAGAGCTGCATAGGAGATGAGAGGGGAGCACGTGCTGGCTCATACCTTTTGGGGTGTTGCTGTTCTCATGGGAGAGGGTAATTCTCTGGAATGGAAAAGTCATTTCACGTGTCTGCTTCCTGTGCCAAGTCTGGGGTCATGCTTTGCCTCCTTTATAAGTTGCTTCAATACCTCAGAAGAAAATGGCTTGTTGTTTAATGGGCTCATAATGACAGCTGGATTTTTTTTTTCCATTACAGGACAGCATTACCTGCCCCAATGTTTTCTAGAAGTGATTTTAGTGTGTGGAGCATATTAAAAAAATGCATTGGACTGGTAAGTTAGCTTGGATAAAGCATCTGTGTTAGGTCTCCTAATGTCAGCTGGTTAATTTTATTGCTTAAACATCAAGACACAGAATAACACCTGGTGCATTTTTCTTTTTTTTCGCTAGGAAACAGTTTTAAACTGCAACTCTCTAAATCTCAACATTTATTTATTAACAGTACTATTTCCATATCTTTAGCTGTTAGAGCATGTGGATTAGCATTTCTGACACTGTCCTTTAAGAACCAGGCTAAAGCCATTAAAATATAGTCAAATATGTTTGATTGACATAATGCTCTCTTACCTGCTTTTTTTATTCTTTACTTCGCCAGATGTGATTTTGGGCTTTATTTTATTAATTCATGTCATCCAGGAGATACAGCTGTACTCTCAAGACTCCTTTTCTTGGGATGAGTTACCTACCTACTAGAACCTTTTGCTTGGACCAAATCAATTTAAGTCAGTTAAGGTTAACATTTTTCTTCCCTTGCTGTCTGTGCCAAGGTGAGGAAAATGTTGCATTAGCTTCATCTGGTGGCCTTCTGCTTTCTCTTAAGTTTTAAGCACTTACATTAATGCTTTGATGCTCAGTCACGAGTGCAACTTTGTAATTAAACAGCCAAATTTGCTTGGGTATAGTAAAAGACCTGGGAAATTGGATCTCTGTGTGAACTTTGTGTCTGTCTTGTATCCACATGTGAAACCAGAAACGGTCTGACACAAATAATAGGTTGCTTAAATAAAGTCACTAAAATCTGTTAGAGCAATTCAAGTACTATTCTTTATGTAACTGTTCCTTTCAAAAAATAATTTGTGGTTGCTGCAGTGCAATAGATAGATTTTATGCAAATAAGCATGTGAGGGTTTCCAAGGAGTGTGTGGCACTTCAGTATCAGCACGGAGCAGGGTGGCCCATCATTGCTGCTACCTATGGAAATTTTAACCTCTTCTGCTTTACACAGACCACAGCAGAGAAGGTAACATTCTCTGGGAATCTATTAGGTTAGCTGGATCAATGTTTTAAGTTGTTATTTCAGATTGCAAGTAGGGCTCTGCAGTGCTTCCAGCCCCTTCCAGCTGCAGCATTTGGAGGTCTGCTCCAGGCTTGCCAAATATCCTCTGAGGAATACTATAAATAAACTCACCCACAACTTATTTTCAGAATTCTTGTTGTTGCCAGTTGTTAACTTAGTGTTGTCTCTGAGAAGTCAACCTGCCCTTTGGTTATGTAGGAGCTGTCCAAGATTACGATGCCCATTGTCTTCAACGAGCCCTTGAGTTTTCTTCAAAGGATAACAGAATATATGGAGCATATATACCTCATTAATAAGGCTTGTAGTCATGCAGATCCTCTGGAAAGAATGCAGGTAAGAACCCCTACCACCTTCTGGAAGTTCTGAAGTTTTTTTTTTTCTCAGTTTTTGAGTTTAAGTCAATTTCTCGCTTCAGTGTATTTCTTTCTCAGGGGCTACTGTAAAAATGCCCAATTTGTCTGTCTAGATGAGTTTCTTCTTTCATAGTGGCTGTATCAGATATCTGTTACACTTTCATACTCCATGCTGTGCACAGAGTTTGAAATAAAAGTCCAGAGCAGGAAAGTGCCACAACTAACCATGCCCAAGGATCTCAAGCCATTTCTTTAACTATGACCCTTTTGTGGTTTTATGTGTTGTGAGGATGAAACCTTGGCTTTATGTCACTCTAAATTGGTTTGTTGAGTGGCCTCATGGTTTTGAAGTTACTGGATGAAAAACTGCTGTGACAGAGACAACCTTTACCACTCTTTTCTTCTCCAAACCTGGTTGTTATTTGGAGCAGGATTGTAGTACCTGGCTGGTCTCACACCAAGGAGGTGAATACGGTGACACCTGTGTGCATCAGGCCATGCTGGTGTTGCTCACAGCTCTGATTTATTTAGGTGAAACTGGAGTGTTTATCTTGGATCCCATGTTTGTGGGGTCCATACCTCAATTTCCCAGCTTGCAGGAGCTCCTCAGTGTCACTTGGACCTGCTGGCATGGCCCAAGAAGTCTCATCTGTGCTGAAATAGTCCTTACCTGGCACTAGGAAAGCAAGGCTCTGTTCTCAATGAGCTGAGGGTGGGGGGCTGTCAAAGTGAGGGAAAAGTAGATTTAAAAAGCCAGGCTGATCTTCTAGAGGTAGGTGGGCCAGAATGTAACCTGGCAGAACTTACCACAGAAAATAATTCCTGTTGGAAATGAGATTCTTAATAAGTGCTTATATTTCCCCACTTCTGTATCATTTAACCCATGGCTTACAAATGTTTTGGCCTTGAGCAATATAAAGCAATTCCTTTTTGGAATAATAATGAAATGCTGTAATGTGCAACAAATATAATATATTAAACTTAGAGTTTTAATGCACTGTTCTCATAACAATGTGTTCTTAATTTGCTTACAGGCTGTAGCTGCTTTTGCAGTTTCTGCTGTAGCTTCCCAGTGGGAGAGAACTGGCAAACCATTTAACCCACTGTTAGGAGAAACCTATGAATTAACCAGGTAGTAATTACTTTAAATTGGGAGCTGGGGTTGTGTTCTTGAGTTAGCAGAATCTCACACTGGTTTGGTTGTAGTAAAATACCACAAAAATATATTTCTGAGTCTAGCTAAAATTCTTTTCTTCAAACTGTCTCAAAATTTGTGGGAAGTTGTTATTAAAGCTAATAATTTTATTTCTATGTTTAGGCAGAGTATTCTTTGAATTATTTAGAGAAAAATTGGTTCATGTTCTTCCACCAAAGACATTTCCTGAGCAGACACTATTAATTGATTTAAATATTGTTTTGTTGGTCATGTCAAAGAAATTAGTCTGAAGAACTTCCAGCTTCCTCACATAAATGGGTGATATGTCTGCAGTGGAGTATCTTGTTTTCAATCTGACCTCTTCATGCTGCCCAAAGGGTTTCTGTATTTTCATGAGTTATTTCAGTGAAATTTCTTCAAATGCCTTTCTGGGTAGAAATCTGCTTTGGAGTATAAAAAGAAAGTGTTCAGAGTAGAAGTCTTTTCATTTCATTAATTGTAAATGTGTCATGGAACTAGAAAAGGAAAAGTCTCACCTTCAGTATAATCTAAAAATACTTCACATTTTTTTAAATATCAACTCTTTTCTCTTGCCATATTAAAAATATACTTACTGTTTAATGCTCTTCTTTTGTTGTTGCCAGGGAGGATTTAGGATTTAGGTTTATATCTGAACAAGTCAGCCACCACCCACCTATTAGTGCATTTTATTCTGAAGGCCTCAATAAGGACTTTGTATTTCATGGATCAATCTATCCCAAACTAAAATTCTGGGGAAAGAGTATAGAAGCAGAGCCTCGGGGAACAATTACTTTGGAGCTTCTGAAGTGAGTATAAGAAGTAAATAACTTTTTTTACTTATTGGTGATAACCCTGTTGGCTTTTCAGAGGTGATTACCTAAAAACCCCTTGCTGAAGAAGTTGTAAGAATTGATGTAGAAGTTAATTTTCACTGCTTAATTTCGGAGCTGTTTTTTTTTTAATTTGTGTTATACTTCCATAGCTGTAGCAATTTGACCCAGTTTTTCCACCATGAAAATTAGCATTTCTTACAAATTGATTGCTACTCAAAGCTAGTTCTGTGAAGGCATGTAAAATTTAGACATAGAGATAAAATTCTCTTACTGGGCTGTTCACACTCATCTCAGTTTTCAGTATTGCTGTTGGTTTTGGTGGTTTGTGTGAATGTTTATGTGGAGAGAGCTGCATCTCTCAATAACTGCTCTGGGTGGTGAGGGAACAGGAGAAACTTGTCAGGGTTGCCACTTGCAGAGAAGGATCAGCTTCCTACTAAAATCAGGAATGCCTCTCCAGTTTGCTCCCAGTCTTGTCTCAAAAGTTATGTGACGTCCCATGAGTTGTTTTGTGCCCTGATGGCTCAAAGACTCTGGAACTTCCCCAAGTGGGACATGAGGATGCACTAGAACAGTTGCAAATAAAGTATTCTGCAATTGGGGCTTTTATAAAAGCCTTTCTGAGGCCTACCTCTGAGGTGGTTTAACTTAAGGAAGTTCTAGATGTTTGGTTTCAATAAAAAACCAACTTCCCTGCTATAGCAAGCATTGAATTTTTCCTGTACTTTCTTTTGGAAGTAGTTTAATTTTTGAGCTGTTGGCATCTAATAGTCCAAAGTTCATAAAAGTATGAACTGGTCTTGGAGATAAATGGTGATAGAAATAAAGGAAATTTCCTCAGTCTAGAAGGAACTCTGAATGTTAGTGCAGAATGCAGGTGTTACCAAAATAATGTTTGTTCCTCAAGAGCCTTTATTTAGAAGACTATTAAAATTCTTGCTGAGCCTAATCAAGGCTGAGATTTAAACTGGAATATAAACTAAAGCATTTATTTAAAATGATTGCTTCAAGTTAGCAGCAGAAGTTGAAATCAAGTTTTGAGCCTCTCAGTGCTGTGATTCAGACCATTCTGTTGCTCTGAGGAGTCTGAGAACTGCTCAAGGCCTGAGTGAACAAGGAGCTGTTTGGGAAGCAAAGCTGTGAGTCAGGATGTAATTGTGCCTTTAACCATGACTATTTTTCAGGGCATTAGGAGACACTTTTCCCTCACTTCTCCAGCACAAAAAGTGCTTCAATTCATCAGCACTGATGTGCCTTGTGTTGTGTTTTGGTTTATGCTGTAAAGCTTCTGGTGTCAAAATAGTTCAGGGATAAAACTGTGTTTAAAGGCTGGGGGGATGAATTTGAGGGATTCTGGTATTTTTTCCCCCAGCTAAAGAGTAGTCATTGTTCTAAAGACTCCTTGAAAAAAAGGAGCTGTGGGAAATAGTGAGATTTCAATGATCTGTTATTTCTCTGTACTGGAAGATGACAGATGGGTTGGAATCATTAAATGGGATTGTTCTCTCCATACTCACTGGAAGTTCTTCCAGAGGACACTGCTTTTTCTGTATTATTTTGTGTTAAAATAGAGTTTACAAGCTTTCCTAAGATGGGTTGATTGCCTACCAGGTATTGCCTTCAGTATTTCTCCTACCAGCATGGAAAGATGAGTGTGAAGAGATGGCTTTGACTCTGCAAGTGACAATAGGAATCTTGTTGTTTAATTTTTGATCCAATATAGAATAATGTCTTTTAAGGATTTAGAATCTGTTAACTCACCTTTAAAGCTTTTCACAAAACAATAAACCAAAAATGAAACCAAGTGGAAAATCAATTCTAGGATTTTTCCTTCTTCTCAGTAAATCTTTGGGGAAAGGATGGAATTGAGTAGTAAACTGAATTTTAAAATGTCGTGTTTGCGGAGCTTGCAGTAGTGCTGTTGTGTCCCACTGATGTTAAACAACCAACTAAGAAAAGAGCAAAAACCACTCACACCCCAAAATTACCTTTAGTGGCACCGGAACAGGCCTGAAATACTGATGAGGAAACTTGTGACATGTTTGTGGAAACCACTTATGCAATTTACTGCTGCAGCAATTGAACAGAAGACACTATTAGGCATTAGTTTGTTAGTCTGGTTCTCCTGCAAATATTATGTTTTATCACTTGGAACTTTAAAAGTGCAAATCTAAATGACGAATCCCTGAACTGGTCTTTATGTAGGGCTGAAATTTGTAATCCAAGGCACAGCAACTGTAAAACTTAGGTGAGAAGGGAGAAAAATAAGGGTAATATCACTGTATTAACTTGCACTAATGTTTGGATACAACACATTGGTGGCTTGTAAAGAACAGTCTGTTTCTCTTCTCTTATGAAGCTAAGTGCTGGCTGTTCAGAGGAGTGCTAGGTATTTTGCCCTGCCATGAACAGAATTGAAAACAGGCTTGCATTCCATCTCAAGCTCAAGAAAATGATTTTCTTTCTCTTATTTCCTTGACAGGCACAATGAAGCTTACACATGGACAAATCCAACCTGTTGTGTACATAATGTAATTATTGGTAAACTGTGGTTAGAACAGTACGGAGTGGTAGAAATTGTAAATCACAGGTAATGCTGCTCATGAACCCAAGGGCTTGAGGGATTGTTGTGGTCACTTGTGTTACAGAGCAGATTTGATTTTTGTCAGGCACACAGGAAGCTTTGCCTTGTAGCTCTTGTGGGGTTGCTTTTTTTTTCCTCTCCTGACAAATGTGTTTGCATTTAATTTAATATAGATCAGAATCTGCAGGGCTTGGCTTAGACAGATCTCCCTAGGCCTGGGCTTACTGTCATGATATAATTAATGAAAAGGCACGAAGCCAGAGGGCCTATGGAGAGCAAAGGTTTCACACTTGTGAGTTACTCATCCAAATTCAGCCCCATTGACAGAGAACAGAAATTAAATTTAACTCCAGAACCATCAAATGGAATAATTGTCAGATTGGACCTCCATGGTGTTGATTGGGATTTGTCACTTTCTTTAGTTTAATGGAGAATGTCTTAAATTAAGGGCACAGCACAGAAAAATGACTGCAGAGCTGGGAGATGTGAATTTAGAGAGCATCAACTGCTCTGGAAACTGCCTATATAAAAGCTTTTTACTTATACAAAATAAATTACCTTCTTAATGATGAGGGAGGGAATTTTGTGAGAAGTATTAATCCTGCACACGTTGCTCTGTCAATAAATGAGATCTTCAATCCAACGAGCTGTTGTTTGATACTACTCATAGCATCAAATCTGCAATCCTGTCTCCTGTACTTGTACAAAATTTTTTAGTTCTGTGGAATTTTGAAATTTGTGTGCCATTTTTAATGCCCTGGTCAGATAAACCATAATTAAATAAAAATAATTATATGTATAACTAACTACCAGCTAACTGTAACTATATTTAAAAAGCTAAATAAGGTAAAAAAGTAAATTTTCTGATGTATGTAGGGGCTTGCTTCTCTAAGCATGTACTTATTTCCTCCACAGTACTGGAGATAAATGTGTCCTTAATTTTAAACCATGTGGACTGTTTGGGAAAGAGCTTCACAGAGTAGAGGGATACATCCAGGACAAGCAGTAAGTGATAAAAGCCTCTTGGTCTCTCTGTTTTTGAACACTGGGGCATTTCTTTTGCTAGCACAGTGATCAGAACTGATATGACTGTAAAGTTGTTACCAATGTAATTTGTAACCTATTTTTGTTCTCTGTGTCAGTATTAAACCCCCTGATTCCAAGATGATCGTTTTTAAGCATTATTAGAAAAATTCTCCAGTCCAGGTTTTGGAAATAAAGGGAAAATGCAGAGTAGTTGCAACTGATTTACTCTTGTACAGTCATAATTCCAGTCCTCAGTTTAAAATAATGAGAATGTGGTTGTTAGGAGTTTTTAATTAACCCAAACCTGTTCTGTGACTCTGAGTCTCTATTATAATTGGCTTTGATGTACCCACATTCATTTAGAAGTGCCAAAAGCATATGACTGTCATGAGGATCTGTTGTGGAGGGCTGGAACGAGCTGAAACCTTTTCTTTGCCTTATCAAACATCTGTGTTTTCTAAGAATCACCCTTTCAGTGATTCTGTGAAATCCACAAATAGAAACATAAAATGCAGCGAAGGAGGAAGCTGGCTATTTAATATAGATCAGAATCTGCAGGGCTTGGCTTAGAAGGCTCAATAAGGAGGAAGATCTCAGTGTCCTTTGCTTTCTCTGCAGCAGGAAGAAGCTGTGTGTGATCTATGGCAAGTGGACAGAGTGTTTGTGGTGCACTGATCCCACCACGTACGAGACCTACAAAAAGAGTGAGAAGAGAGGTGGTGAGCAGAAGAAGAAGTCGGTAAGGTGAAGGATTCTTTAGGGAGAAAAGATTCTGAAATGGCAGAAATTAAATCAAAGCCTCTTATTTAGGTGAATGAAGGGTTAAAACTTGTCATTTGGTAGGGGTTGGATGGGGCAGTGAGAAGGCACTTGGAGCTTTGCAGGCTGTGGTGTGAGCTGCTGGCATGGAAAGGAGATTATAGGAATGGTGTCTGCTAGAGATTGGTCAGTCATCAAATATCAACTCCCAAGCTGATGTTGTCCAGTCCTTGAATGAGGAAAGTGGCTCTACTGCCAACTCCAGCTGTAAAAATACTAGGATTTGGGCAGTAAAAAGAATAATAATTTTAAGTCAGATACCCTTTTTGGGGATGCAGCTTTTCAGAATTTATGGTGTAGAAAATCTTTACAACAAAGAAGTCTGGAAACATGCAGGGTTTTGATTTCACATGAGAGCAATGTCAGGTAAGTTGCTGCCAAATCTTCAGTGTCACACAGAAAATGGGAAATACTGTATGGTGCAGCAGGGGACTTTGGGTTTCCTGGTATCAACAGTTACTCACTGAAAATGAAAAGTTAAACAGAAGCTAATCACTCTTGATGTTAAGAGGCTCAAACTTTAAAAGTATTCACATCAGAAGAATCTAGAGCAACAACAGGCCTTGCTTTTGGCTCTGGATTCCATCACGGTACAAGCTTATATTTTGACTTTTTTTTTAAATAATGAGGTTCTGTTCATCTTAAGAAAATCAACTCTTTCTTTCCTTCCTTCCTTCCTGTTGAGACTATATTTAGATGGGGAACTGTCTAACAGTAAACCAGATGTTGACATGGAAAGTAGCCTAGAAGTGTCTTTTAAAATAATGAATACTCAAACCAAATGATTGAAATTAGACTCTTAACCATATGGAGCTGTTTTCTAGTGTATAAAACAGGCCCTGTTTAACCTAGTAGGGTATTTTTGATTGAAACAAATGACCCATGTCAGAGAGGGCAGAAAGAAAATAGAAAGGGGGTGGGAGTGAGGAAAACTGTTACTGTCACTCCAGGATGTTATTGCCTCAAACTTCCCTTCTGGTTGTTGTGGTTTTAAATGGGTTCTCCTGGTGAAATCTTCTAAAATTCCACAATGCAGCTGTCTGTGTCATGCAGCAGTCAGATTCTCTCAGATTCTGAGAGCAGCCTCCTGAACATTGGATTTTTATATGTGCAGCACAGCAGTGCAGCTGGTAACAAAGGAACTTTGAAGGAAAGACACTGTATTCATAAACTTAGGGACACAGTCCTTACAATGAGAAAACTGGCAGTGATAATTGTGGTTGGAGTCTGGATCATAGGAAATCAGACTGAAACGAGGGCCTGTCTTTTTTTAACCACACATCCGAATGTTTTGCAAATGATGGAGCAATATCCAAAACCAGGTGTGCCCTATTTATGACTTAAGAACTAAGTTGAGAACTGGTTTAAATTTCAGTCTTGGCTCATTTGCACCTGAAGAAATAATGGTCATGTGAGGTGAAATTAAGCTGTGGCATAGGTTAGAAGGGGCAGCTGGAGAAAACACTTCTGAAAGACATTATTTACTATTATTACTGTTACTGATTTTTTTTAAACAGATACTTACGTTTTATTTAAGTGTTGGGAAACTATTTGGGGGTATCAGGAGGAAGACATAAAAATGAGAGGGGCTGTATACAGAGTGAGGAAAAGCAAACAGGAGGGGTGAGGCAGAAGTACAGGAGTGTTCGGTATCTCAAATGTGAACAGATTCTTCAACAGTCACTGTAAAATTCTAGATGAAACCATCCAATGTTCCTTTGTTCCTCTGCCACATGTTATCTCTGTTTCAGAGTGAAGAAGATATTAAATCTGAAAATGATGAGGCTGATGATATGCCAGAGGTTCAAGACACAGTGCAGTTCATACCAGGCAGTAAATTGCTTTGGAGAATAAATTGTAGGCCACCAAACTCATCCCAGGTAACTGTTTCAATCAGCCTGTGCCTTGCTCTTGCTGGTGACTTATCCAGGGGAGCATGAATAATGGTCCAGGGAGCCGTGTTGCAGTGTCACTCCTTGGCATAGGGCCAGGCTCTGGCAGTTCTTGCTGCAGCACTGAAATTACACTCCAACAGCTCTGCTTCAGTCCCGTGCTGAAAGCAGCCCTGCTGTGCCTGAGCTGGCACAAGGAATGCATGCTCCCAGTGCAGCTGGGACTCTGGGCACTTAGGTGTCTGGGAGATCTGTGCACTGAGAGTGGCTAAAATATGGATACACATTTCTTTCTGCTGGCCCTGCTGTTCCAAGACAGGCTGCCACAGGCTGCAGTAACTAGGCAGCTGGATATTAATTTCCATAGTTTGAACGAGACTTTTTGGTCTTTTAGGTGTGGGTGGTTTTGTTTTGTTTTGCTTTTTCCTAAAAATCATGATGTTAAATATCAATATGGTAGAAAATCTGTCATAGTCCTCACAAGCAAAGACTGCTTAAAAAATGAAAGCTGTGATTCTATCCCCATCTGCCCTTTCTTGTTCCTTCCCTCCAACAAAAAATCTAGCTGGTGTTGCATGAACCTAACCTTGCCTTCAGGACAGCCAGTGGGAGAAGGCTTGACTCAGCAGTTTCTCTTGGAAGTTTTGTTGTATCCATTCATTGTAAGGAGCCCAGCACTGCTTTGCTGGAATAACTTGTGTGTTCTCTTTAATTTGCTTTTCAGATGTACAATTTCACCAGTTTTGCTGTGAGTCTCAACGAGCTGGAAAAGGGCATGGAAGCGATATTGGCTCCCACGGACTGTCGGCTACGTCCGGATATCAGGAACATGGAGAACGGGAACATGGGTATGTGTTGGCTGCAGGAGTGAGGTTTGGGAGGGATGGCTGAAGGGAGGTCGATGCAGGAAACACTGCCTTCAGTTTCTCGTTCCCAGAGCAGCCCTAACTTTTTCATCCTGTGCACTGAACATGCTTTTGAACGGTGTATGATGTCTGTTTTCTCCCACTAAAGCCTGGGAGAGCAGATGCATCCCAGGTGGATCCCAGGGCTGCCATCCTGTGTTATGATGTGTTTGCATGTTTGTTAGCTTGGGAGGAGCTGCAGACGTGCTCCACTTGCTCTGGAGTTTGTCTGTAGAGACATGTGGTGAGCAGACGTGCTCTGCTGCTCTGGTGTTTGTCAGAGGAAACACACGGCCAAATACTGAAAAAAAATCACTCTCTCCCTCATGCCTAATCTGCGTTTGTTCCTGCTGTCTCAGTGCAGCGTTTCTGAAAGAAAAAACACCAACATTTCAGTTTCAGCTCTGTGTTTGTAGCAGCAACTTCTGTGAAATCAGTTTTAGGTTTTTGTTGCCTGAGAGTGTGTACAGCAAATGCTTTATCTTGCTTAAATGAACTGTTTCATTTCTGTGGTCTTTCCTGTGTTTTCTGCATTTTTGTTTCTCTTTTGCTAAGTAACTAATTTCTCTTGAAACATTGGTTAGATGTGGCAAGCAAAGAGAAGGAGAGACTAGAAGAGAAGCAAAGAGCTGCTCGCAAGGAGCGTGCGAAGGACGAGGTGGAGTGGCACACACGGTAAGGGGCAAGGGAAGGGGGAATTTGTCAAAGCTTGGAATAGTTGGACACACTGCTTGCATTGTTTTTATTCAGGACAGCACGTGTCTGATTGCTTCCCTGACAGCGCAATTTGTAGTGTCACTGAAAGCATTGCTGGGTCAACAATGAAATATGTAGCTGGAAGCCAGAATTGCTGATAAGTTTGTCCTGGACAAATTATCTTATAATAAATGCTGAAACCTGTCATAATTAACTACTGGGGTAATGCTGGATTTTTATGTTTTTTTAACCTACAGAGGTCATGTTTTTGTTAGAATTAATAAAATGCTAAGTGTCATCTCTCCTGTAACCAATTCCTGTCCAGCTTTTGGTAGTTGAGCAAGACATTGTGGCCCTTTAGGGCCTTTTATTTTCACACTCTTTGTATTTCTTGGCTTGGATACTTCAGAAATTGCTTTTTATGATTGCATATTCAAGTGATTTCTGAGTCACAGAGTGCATCAGGGAGTGATGTGTGATTTGGCTGCTGCTCCCACAGGGTGCTTTTCACAGCTGCCAGTGCTGTGCAGTCAAGTGTGTGCTCATGGCCAGTCGCTGCAGTTGCTTCCTTCACAGGCAAGAACTTTGGGATGGTTTTGTGAAATTCAGAAGAGAAAGCATTCTTTTCCCAAAGCCTGGAGGAGCAGCTACAGATTAATTCCAGTTGATGCCTTGAGTTAACTTCTCTGGAAGTTAATGCCTTCCAGACAATATAAAATTGGTTTTGGTCAGTGTAGTTAAAAATGAGCAGCTGTTGATGTTCTTTGCAGGGCACAGCTCCATAGAACAGAAACTGTTTCCTCTTGGGACAATTTTCCAAAAATGATTGTGTAACTGATTTGGCATCCTTTTAAAGTAAAAATTAGTATATATAAACTAGAGTGTCAATGTTATTTTTACTTTGAATAGGACAGCAGTTTTAAAATTCATTTCATACTCCTTGACTTCATGCTAAAAAAAAGGTGCTCTACAAGGTGGTGGTAATTGTGTAGGAAGTTCAGTGTTTTTCATGTTCAGAATATTTCCTGAGATTTTTTTTTAATAAGAAATACCAGTGTATTTTTAGAATGCTTTGTGAAAGAAGCAACGTTGGGATTTTTTTCCCTCTTAATAACTGTTCACTCTGTTCACTTTTTTATTTTATTGTTTCTCTCCTTTTTTGTTTTACAGGTGGTTTCATCAAGGCACTAACCCATACACTGGGACTCCAGATTGGCTGTACTCAGGTGGCTATTTTGATAGAAATTTCTCAGACTGTCCAGATATATATTGAGATTCCAGAACCAATTGCTCATCTCATCTGGACATCTAGTTCCTAGATTTCATTCCAAGCCAGTTACTCTGGTTTTGTTGATAGAGAAAACCAGCTTTTCTAAGTAAATTTTAACAGAAATTCTGTCAGTCAACAATCAATGATTTAATTATCACTAACGTTGGATTGCCAAATATTTAAGTACTGTTGTGCTCATTCCATAAAGCTGCACCTGGAATCATCAAGTTTTCACTAATTTTCAGAGGGACCTTTGGTTCTCCATTTCCTCCCCTAGTTTCTCTGGCAGGAGGATACGCTGTATCCATAGAGCACATAACATCCTTGAAAACTACATAACTTAAATAAAAATAGAGATAATATCCTTGTTACTTAGTACAATAGTGAAGAAGCTGAAGTTTCTGGCACTCGGAGCAGGGATGAAAAGCCAACATGGTACCAACAGGATCAAACGCAGTCCTGTCACACTCCCCGTACTGTATGTAGCACTCCCCGTGGACAGGAGCTCCCGGCCCCCCTCTCAACAATTCCATAACTGAGAGACTCGGGACACAAAACCCAGCCTGAGCCTCTCACACTGTAGTTGTCTGTTACAGAGTCTTCACAACTTTGGGACACTGTGAGCATTAAACTGTGTACCTGTGATAAATCCCATAGAGCATACCTTAGGAGAAGGGAAGGGCACAGCCGAAATGTGCTTTTCCTGAGGTCAAATGCTGTTCTTAACCATAGGAGAAGCTTCGGAAGCAATAGCAGGAATGTCGAGGTGGTTACAATGTACAAATATATTGCTTGCTACCACTTGGAGGCTTAACTCTTCTGCACTACCTTTGGCAGCTTTGGCACTGTGTATGCTTCTAGACTAAACTTTCCTTTGGAAGCACTTCCGTGTGTGTATCCACACAGGTTCATGTTTTGGGGAAGTTTTGGTTTGCATGTTTCTCATTATTAGGTCATGTCTGTTTTGTATGTCGTGAATAAGCAGAAACAATTTAAAGCTTTGGCAGAGTTATACCTATTACAAGTTTCCTGTGAGCACGTGATGTCAAAAAGTGGGATTTTTTTGTTGTTGTTGTTCCATATCAAACCATCGAAGCCATATAATACTGGAAATAATCAATTACTGAACTGATGCATTCATTTCCTTTCAGGTGGTACACTTCAGGGGCAGGGTGGGGAGAGAGGCTTGAAAAATTAGAACCAGTAATTAAAACTAATCCTAATGTTGCTGCTTCTTTTATGAAAGTTTTTAATTGAGTAACCAGGCGAAAATGGAGAGCGGCTGTGCTGCTGTGAAGTTTACAGTAATTTAGAAATTGTTGGTGTTAAGTGCCAGCAACATGAAGAGTTCAAGAAAGAACTGGTCTGATTTATGTCCAAAACATCTGGGATTTCATCCAGAAAGTAGATTTTTGAAGTGTTTCTCTCAGCCACAGGATTAAAAAGCAAAAGAAAATTAACATATTCATAGAGAAATCCTTTTATCAAATCGTGTGGACAACGATTAATTTGGGGGGAATTTAGTTGTCTTTATTGGAAAAATAAGAGAAGCTGTAAAACTTGAAGGCAGTAAGGAGGGATATAATCTGAATCTTGTTCATGGCAACTTGATTCTGTTGCCAAACTTTGTACCTTGTGTTAATGGAAGTCCTCAGAACTTGAGCTGGACTTAGTGGCACAGTGAGGTTGTGTTTGTTCCTAGGAAGGGCACAGACACTTCTGAAAAGACACTGCTGATCCACATGGAACAGCTTAAAAATAGTTTTGGTAAAAACTTGAGCTTTAATGACAGTGTCAGGCACTGTAACCCCTTTCCAAACTTGCTGCACGTGCTGTAGGAATTCTTTGTTAGGTGAGGATTGAAAGGAATCACATATTAGAGCAGTGGGAGTTTAACTTGCTTAAACTACATAGTATGTTTAATGCTGGAGTGATGTTTTTAAAGCAATGCATATAAATAGAAATTGCCTGAATGGAAAAAAACTGTACAGATGTTCTGTTTCTAAGAGGAGGTGTACAGGCTAGCATCCCTTTTGTCTAAGCCAGGATTTAAATTCAAAGACCTAAAGCCTTGTCATTATGTGAAAGCATGAAACAATTGTACCAACGTGTTTAATCCAAGCTTCAGTGTAGAATCTTCATGGGATATAAAAAGAAACTGGGAACATTTCCAGTGTAAAGCACTTCATTAGTTACATCTTCATGCCTTCTCCCCTTCCTTTAGTCTAAAGTTTTCAGTAAAATTTCAGGTTAGTTCCAAACCCATTCTTCTAATTTATTGTTCTTCGTTGGCAACACTTTCAGAGCCCTTTCCCTGCACTGCCCACATGGCTCTGCTTGGCCAGCCCTGGCATTCCTAATGCTCTCAAAGTCCAGAAGTTTTATTTTCGATGCAGATCTCGCCTCAGTAGTTTACATGTCAAAACATTAATAACTTTGCACCTTTTGAAAGAATGTCACTTTTATAACTTGATTAAACACTGTATATAAGATAACTGTGTTAGTATATGTTAATACAGCTACATAGAAAAACCAGCTAGAAAGAAATTATAATAAATACTTAATAAATACCCTTTGGGCCTCTGGATGGTTACAGCGATTTTTGTGAGACTTGTAGAGAGCAGCTGGTGGGGGGGCAGAAGGACTCTGGCTTTGCTCAGCCAGCTCTGGGGCTGTACCTTGATTTTTATCGTGATGTTCACTGGACAAAGATGATTTAAATTGGAGCTTTGGCCACCTCCAGCCCTGGGTGGACTCTGTTCCTGAGCACCTTTCCCCTGCAGTGTGTGGGGTGATGGGGGTGCAGGACAGCAAGGGCTGCGTGGTGCCCAGTTGGAAACCTGCAGTGGCTGGGAATTGGCACTGGGAAGAGCCTTGGGAATGCTCCCAGCACTGAGAACTCCCATTGGTGTGACAGTGGAGCTGGGGAGAGTGGATTTCTGGTAAAAAATGTTATAAATGTGGAAGTTAACTTTGTAGTTGCTGTACAGCATTTGTGCCTTGGAAGGTGATGTCCTGTTGTGAACAGGGAGCAGCTTTTCACACATCCAGCATTTCTTGTCAATTCTTGTCACCCGAATTAACGAGGACAGGAGTCATCTATCCTAGATCACCCAGAGAGAAGAGAACTAATGAGAAGTATTTATTCTTGTTTAGTAATTAAAAACAATTCCCCAGTAAATTTTTCGCTGAAAATCGCTTTTAAAAAACAAACTCAAGACTCTTCGCCCAGCGCTGCCGCTCCGGTTGGGAACACACCTGTGTTGGCCAGGCCCCATACCGCTCACCGCCAGCCGCTTGGAAACACCCGGGATTTGGGTCAGGGAAGTAATAATGAAATACTGTGAGGCAACCCGGCCTTTTGGCATGGGCCCGGCCCGCCTCCGTGGAAGGATTTCTTTTTTGTAACCATTCCCTGCCTGTGCCGGGAATAAAGGTGTTGTTGGAGACGCGCTGGCCCTGGGCTGTGCCTGGCTGTGGATGGAGCANAGGAGGAGGCTGAAGGTACCGGCTGGGACCCGCCGCGGCACCCCTGGGACCCCGCGCCCAGCGGCGGCCGGGATGGGGGGGTCTCCTGCCGGGGGAAGCTGGGGGGAAGGCAGCACGGCGGCCTCAGGGGGCCCGGCAGAAGATCGCGGCCTCTAGGCAGGCGGGGGGGGGCCCAGGCCGGCCCGCGAGCCCCCCCTCCCCCTCCCGGCTTCGCTCCGGTTGCTGCCCAGCGGCGGGGCCGGGGCTGGGCGCGCCNGCTGTGAGCCCAGCGCGACCCCGGGAACAGCCGCACTGTCCCGCAGGGCCGGCCGGGCCCGCCATCGCCGCCAGGCCCGCGGGTCAGTCAGTGCGGGAGGGGAGGGCCGGGGGATCGCCCTGAGGGGTCACCGTGAGGATCAGTCGAGCACGGGGCTCCGCGGGGATGCTGGAGCCGCAGTCTGAAGATAAGCAGGGCTTCCTGCTTTGAACCATGGTTCGAACTGAAGGAGGAAGCGCCGGGGGATGTTGGCTTCATTTTCAAGTGCCTCAGCACACAGGCTCTGCTTTATTAGTGGAGGGCTGTAGCCGCCTGTCTTCATCCAGGGTTCCGGTTTAGCTCGGTTGAATCACCCTGGAATTCTGCAGGCAGTGGGACAGATTGCTTTTGTGAAGCCACCTGGTAAAGGCTGAAATTTGATATTGGGAAGGGAGAATGTGGGAAGGTTTCTCATCACACCTCCTGCTCTCTGTCTTTCCAGGATGTCTTCAGGTGCATTATTTCCAAGCCTGGTGCCAGGCTCTCGTGGCTCCTCGAGCAAATACCTGGTGGAATTTCGGGCAGGGAAGATGTCCTTGAAAGGCAGCACTGTAACTCCAGACAAGAGAAAAGGCCTTGTTTACATCCAGCAAACTGACGATTCCCTCATTCACTTCTGCTGGAAGGACAGGACTTCGGGCAACGTGGAGGATGTGAGTATGAGCTTGTGTTTCAGTGGTGAGGTGTTGCATCATGTTCTGATCTATTGGCACTGTGGAATTAGGGTGAGAATGTCACTGACAGACTTGCACTTCCGTGTCCTCTCTGCTCTGAGGAGCAGATGGAAGAAAGTTTGTGGAGGAGGACAGAGGGCTTTGGGACGTGAAAAGGAATACTGATGTATTTTCTCAAATACTTGTTTCTTCTGACACACTTTCCAGGATTTGATTATTTTTCCTGATGACTGTGAGTTCAAGAGAGTCCCGCAGTGCACCACGGGCCGTGTGTATGTATTGAAGTTCAAAGCAGGATCAAAACGACTCTTCTTCTGGATGCAGGTTTGTGAGAAGGCAGTGACAAAGGTTTTGGATCAAAATCCCCCCAGTATGACTCATACCAAGAGCAATTCTCTTGCAGGAGCCGAAGACAGACAAGGATGAGGAGCACTGCCGTAAGGTGAATGAGTATCTCAACAATCCCCCCATGCCAGGGGCATTGGGTGGGAATGCCAGTGGAGGCCACGAGCTCTCAGCACTAGGAGGTACAGTCCATTCTCTGCTCCTTCATGTCAGAGGCTTTTTTTTTTAATTTATGTCTAGAATAAGCCCCTAGAGTTCCCTAGGAAGAAATCTCTGATGGCTGTGGAGGGTGAGCTGGGGACAGTGTTAATACCAGAAGCGTAAATGTGCTTTTAGCAGAATAAACTGTGCTGTTAAAATAGGGGTAGGCTGAAAGTTAAGACTGCCAGGAGAAATCTCTTTGTTTCCAGTAGATTCTCTGGAGTCTTACCTCTTTATGAAGCCAAGTTACATTTATCTTTTATGAAGATCATGAATCAGTAAACACTTGAAACTATTTTTCCATTCAGAATGTGATGCCAATTAATCTCCTGCTGTTTGAGCCGGAGTGCTGTGAAAAAAACTATGTGAATATGTTGTGTTTCAGAATGTTTTTGTTTTTAGGTGAGGGTGGCTTGCAAAGCCTTCTTGGAAACATGAGCCATAACCAGCTCATGCAGCTGATCGGACCAACGGGCTTAGGAGGACTTGGTAAAATGCTTTAATATCTTTATGCCAAAATGGTATTTTCTCCTGCCAGGTTAAATCTTACCTGACAATATTTTCAAGTAGTGCTATTGATCTCAATAGCTCTTCTTTCACGTGAGAAGGCAAGGCCCTGCCTCAGAGATGAGCTCAGGGACAGGAGAAGGGTGCCAGATTTTATACAGCCCTCATCTCAGGGCTTGATCTGCGAGGAACCTTGGTTCTGCTCCTTGCTGCACTGAATCTTCTGCTTTTTTTTCCCTTGTTTTTCTCTACTCCTTTTCTTCCTCCTAAATATTCACTGGAGCAGGGGCCGAAAACCAGTGATTTGGTCCTGGTGAATGTGCTGGTTACCAAGCTGTGGGGTTGCTTGTGTTGTCTCTGATTCAGTGAATATTTGTGTGTAAAGTAGAAAGAGTTCGAGAGGAAGCTCGGAGTGGTCCCACCCCACAGCACTCCCCAGTGAGGGATACAAGGCTCAAGGCAGGGATTTCTCTCCTGGGCAGCCCTGGGGAGAGCTGGAATCACTGGTTTCTAAAGGGCTGAGGGCTATGTTGGAGTCCCTGCTGTGGTCTGTTCGCAATGCTGTCCATGCTCCAGGAGTGTTTTCTGAGGTCAGACCCTCGAGTGGAAGTAGGCGAAGGAACACAGATGGCAGTGACTAAGGTTCTGTGCTTAAGCTCAAAAGTCCATTTTTGTGGATCTGGCTGGTGTCTTTTAGGTTCAGATGCAAGTTTCATATTGGTGGGATATTCAGATGCAGATCTCGTGTTAGTGTTGGAAGTTCTGGCCTTGTAGGATGTGTTTGGAAATTGTCTTCCTCTTGAAGCTTCACCTAATCCTGAGACTGTCCTCCTTTTCTCAGCACTTTTCCTCAGCAGTTCTTCTTTCTTTGCCTTTACATCAACATAAGCCAGAGTGACATGTAACAGAAAGAGAACCATCTGCTTGCCTCTGCAAACAGTGGTTGTGGTGAATCCTTGGGGATCATTTCCCTTGGGATTGTTTTTTCACATCTGGTTTGCATCTCTCGGGGCTCTGCAGAGCTCCAAAGGAGCTCTCTTGCTCCTGGGTCACTTCTACCATGAAATGGAGCAGAGCAGTGTGAAATGGTGCAGCCAGGTGAGCTTCACCTGCCGTGCCTGCTGTAGGGGAAGCTCTGGGCTGAGTGACAGGAAGTGTTGGTTCCATGGGATTGTTCCTGTACAAGGAGGGACTGACCTGCAGGGTCTGCAGCTGGCCACAGGTTTGCTCACAGAGCGCTGTTGTTCTGTCCTCTCTTCCCAGCGCTCCCAAAGGTGGGTGAGAAATGCAGGTGCTTTGTGTGTATAATCAGGTGTGGTGCAAGGAACCGCTGATGGGAGGCGTGTGGTAAATGGAGCGTTTGGCTGGTGTGGCTCAAAGGAGTTGTCGGGGGACAGTCAAGTCCCTGACAACTCTGGGGGGCCCAGCAGCCAGGCCTTTTCCCAGCTGAGGTTCTTGACCCTGCAGTAAGTCCTTGGTAGTTGGGCTGTGTGATGGAGGGGGCTGATTCTGGTTTCTGTGGCATAGGGGTGTTGGTTTCCTGCTCCCCTGGGAGCACTTGGTGCGTGGAGCTGTCCTTCCTTTGCCTGTGAAGTGTTTAAGAGCTTGGCTGATTCTGTTGCTGCATCTCTGCATTAGGTTTGAAGCTGAAAACCCCTGGTCTGTGTGGAGAGAGTGATGGTGACTCAAAGACGCCTCTGGGATCTTCTGCTGAGGGCCTTTAAAGTTCGTAGAGAAGTTGGATTTTTGGGATAGCAGATAGGAGAGGGCTGTGTTACAATGATGTACGTACAGCACAAACCGGAGTAACTTCATCCTTGTGTACACCTAGAAACTGAGTCATTTCTGAGATGTTCAGGTCTCTAATGGGAGTGCAAGATCAGAAAACAAGATTCTGTTAATTTACAGAAGGGGATGGGAGGGTGGGCTGGGCTCTTTCACCCCCTCCTCTTATTTTAGCAAATAAAACCTTTCAGGTACAAGAGCAGCCTCTCCAGAGAAGAGAGGTGCAGAAAACCCGAAGAAATAAATGTCTAAACCCATTGTTGTTTTATGTTTACGGAAGGTGGGCTGGGCGCGCTGACGGGGCCTGGGCTGGCCAGTCTGCTCGGGAGTGGGGGACCCCCGACCAGCAGCTCATCATCAAGGTAGGAGGCCTTGTGTGCCCTGGGCCTGCAGGGCTTTTGTAATGTGACGTGAACTTGCCACTTCTGTGGGAGGAATCGTGGCTTATTGAATGGGGAGTATGGTGGGAATCAAGGCTGCTTATTACCTCTGTAAAATGAGGTAGGAGTTTTTCATATTGTAAGGGTTTGAAAAGAAGCTTTTCAGAATACAAGAGGTTTTTGCAGGGAATTAATTATCCTAATTATCTTGCCCAGCTCTCGCAGCCAGTCGGCTGCAGTGACTCCATCTTCCACGACTTCTTCCACCCGTGTAACGCCCGCCCCGTCCGTTCCTGCGGCTGCCTCTGTGACCAGTCCCAGCCCCGTTCCCAGTTCGGGTAATGGAACCAGCTCAGCCACAAGCCCAACCCAGCCCATTCAATTGAGTGACCTTCAGAACATTTTAGCTACTATGAATGTGCCATCTGGAGCAGGAGGACAGCAAGGTAACAATATTCTGGCCAGGCAGCTGTTGGATCCTGGTGTCCTTTGGAGCTGTTTTGCTGTCCTGTCCTGTTCACATTGGTTTGAAAGGTCTCTTAGATTTTTTTGTTCCTGTTTTTTGGTGGGTTTTTTTTGAATTTCAGTGCTGTTCTTGACTGTTTCGGGAGACTTACTCTCACTCCAAAACTGAGAGGAAAAAAAGATGGTGGCAGTGTGCTAATAAGTTTTAATACTCAGGCCCTGACTAGATAATTTGATTTACATGGCAAAAACATGAGGTGTAGCCTAATGGTCAACCCTTTGTTTTCTCCTAGTGGACCTGGCAGCTGTTCTGACTCCCGAGATCATGGCTCCTATCCTGGCCAACGCTGAAGTTCAGGAGCGATTGATGCCTTACCTTCCCTCAGGGGAATCCCTGCCGCAGACTGCGGAAGAGATCCAGAACACCCTGACGTCCCCTCAGTTCCAGCAGGTAGATGCCTGGCTCCTGGGGGAAGTGCACTTCTCCTTCCCCCTTCCCCCTTCCCCATCCTCCTGATTCACTTTGCCCTGCTTTTCCAGGTTCCTGGCCCTGTTCAGAGTGGGAAGTTGCTCAGTACACGTGGAAGGGAGGAGGGACATGGTTTAATGGAGCACTAGCTCTTCCTTCCTGCAGTCCCTCAAGGGCAGATGGGAATGATTTTTACTTTTTCTTTGGGAGTTGGGCTTTACCTTTCTCTTTACTATAAATGCTCTCTGGCAAATGACAGGAGTAGTAGCAGATTCATTATTCCCTTTCAACAAGTGTCTCCTTAAAGGTAATTTCAGGTGACTGAAGGGGAGAGATGTTCATAGTTAATGCACTACATCCCTTGAAACACCAGTCTTTAATTCCAGGACGGTGTGTGATAAAAGCTGGTGTGTTACAGACCCATTTGAACTAGTAATTTACACCAATTGATTGAAATTTGTCAATTTGCAAAATTTCAGTGGCTTAAATGATTTTTAGATTAAACTGTAGCAACTTCCATGCAGACAAAAGGAAGTGAGGGACATTTAATTGGTGATTATTTTATTGTGTATCTACTTCCATGCCCTTCCCTGACACGACTGCTCTCCTCCTGGAGTTACTGCTGCAGGAATCCAATGCAAACTTTCTTTTGATGCTGTTGACTCCAATTCACAGGCTTTGAGCATGTTCAGTGCTGCCTTAGCTTCAGGACAGCTGGGCCCACTCATGAGCCAGTTTGGGCTACCTGCAGAGGCAGTAGATGCAGCAAATAAGGGCGGTGAGTGCTGGTGGGAGCAGCAGGGAGGGGGTTGTTGGGGGGTCTTGGCACTGCACACAACCACTGAGCTGGGGGTGTAAGGATCAGCTTCTCTCTGACTCTCCAAAGCTGACTCTGGCACTGGTGTTTACAAGGAAAAGGCTACAGGTGTTCCCAGCAGACACAGAGTGAGGTGTGATGTGCAGTTAGAGAACTTGGGGTTCTGCAGAGCTGTGTTGGCCTTGTGTTCCTGCTAGAGATGCAAAAGACTCCGGAGGTGTCACAGTCACCTTGTTCAGGAATGCCTTTCTTGTGGGAGTCTTCAGTGATTCGTCTGAACTCAGTGAAGTCAGGGACAGCTCTGGGAGAGGGGGTATCCCTTTTCCCTAATTTTTAGCATCCCTCCCATTACTGCAGGAATTCTGGTCTTAGGATGCCCATGCACAGTGAAAGTGCAGAAAATCCTGTGTCAGAGAGATCTGGATCTGTGCTACTATTTAAAATTTTCCTCCCTGCTAGTTCATACTAAAGCTACTGTTTGCTTTCTAAGTAATGAAGCTTTAACCTTGTGTGGACAATGAGCTCCAGTCCAGGAACTGCAATAACTTGCTCTTTTAACTTCTAGATGTAGAAGCCTTTGCCAAAGCCATGCAGAACAGTGTCAAGTCAGACCAAAAGGAAGGAGACTCTAAGGACAAGAAAGATGAAGAGGAAGATATGAGTTTAGATTAAGTTATTTGCTCTTCCTTACAGATATTCCTAGATACTAACTTAAGCAACCGCAGTAGGATTACTAACTTCATATTATGCTTATATAAATCTACAAATAAAGGAATTTTCTTTTATCTGCCATACTGTTCCTTCCAATCTGTACAGTAAGCCCTGTGGTGCTGATTATCCCTCTTCCAGCTCATCAGCCTCATGCTTATTCTCCTCAGGTAAAGTGAAAGAGAGTAACAAAACTTTATTTGACTCCAAAGTATGTACCAGTGATTTACAAAGACCACCTTTAATACTACAACTTAAAAACAGGTCATAATTACATTTGTTTAAGATGGACATGTTAAAAACCCATTTTACAATATTTACCCCTCATAAAAAAAACCCCCACAATATAATGATATAAGTTACAAGTCCATTTCAGAAGCAAGATTTTGTCCCCAAGTGGCCAGAGCTATATATATACACACACAAATATATATATGACGTGTAAGTGCACGAGTGAACTGGGTATCTTGGGAGAAAAAAAGCTGCTTCAAGTGGAGACTGCACTACACGAGGGCTGAGGGAGGCTGAGCAGGAGCCAGGGCGGGCGAGGGCCAGGTGCCACCACGAACACCTGGCCAGATGTGGAGGTAACCTTTCTATTTCTTCCCTTTCGAGCAATAGTTTCTTGCTTCACACAACAGGACTTCCGTCAGTGCTACCAGTGCTGAATGCCAAGTGCAGAGCCAGTGGTGGTTGTGCCTTTCTGCTTTCCCTCAGCAGTTCTCCCAGCCTATTGTGTTCTTTTTTTTGATTCTTATAAATTACTCTGATAAGAAGATGCTAATTCTGCAAACAGAATTTTGTCCAAGTTCCCCCTTGCAGAGCTCTTTGCGTAGCAGTAGCAGGTGAGCTGAGACTGCCCTTGGGGGGAGGTTAAATGTGCCCTTGCTTATAAAACCCCAAAACCAACGGAATTAATCCAGTTTGTCCTAATTGCATTTATTATAAAACAGGAACTGCCTGCAGCCTTTATCAGCAGACAGTCTGTGACAGTTTATTAATAGCCTCAAGTGTTCTGTGAACTAAATCTATGTGCGCTGTACGTGTGGGGTGAAGGGAACAGGATTGAGGACGTGCTGTAGGGCTGCTCTGTGCTCCAGCCCACGTTCCCACCCCGAGCCACGGGGCAGCACGAGCCCTGTTGCAGATCCTTGACCACCCAGGAAGGACTCACCTGTCGCCACATCCCGCTCCAACTTTTTGGTTCTATTTGTGAAACGTCCCCACAGTGCCCCCTTCTCCCCAGCCGTCCTCCCCTGCCCTCCGTCCCCTGGGATTTGTGGCCCCTCTGGTTTGGCCCAGACTTGTGCCTGCAGTCACTGGAGATAAGTGTGTCCGAGCACGGTCAGTGCTCTCGAGAGGTGACGCCGGGGCCGGAGCAGCGTTCTGTGCCTCAGGCTGTCCGTGGATGTGGCACTCAGAGCACGGGGCAGCCCTTCAGGCCGACAGAGCCCCGAGCAGTCCCGGCTCGAGGCAGGTCCACGTGCCTCCGGTTAATCAGCAGGCTCCTGACACAGCCCACGTAGTGAGGGAGGGGAGGTAACAGCAGCCCTGTGCTGGCCTTGTCTGTCTCTGCAGAAGGAACAAGGAAAAGCAGGCATTAATCTGGCAAAGGTTTAAAGATCTCCTCCTTGCACCAGGAATAGATTCTCCCTTGTCCTTGGGGTATTTCATTTCCCAACTTACCTGGCAGCCCTCCCAGGGAGAAGGTCGCCCTTGTGCTGGGTGCAGGAGGCTGGCTGGGTCCCACTGTGTGGTTGCCTTCTGTGTCCACATCCACCTGGATTATGTTTTTCCATTTTGTAACTTCAAAACAAAGACAATAGTCAGTGATTCTTCCTTACCCATGGAGCAAATCCACCTCTGCCCTCCAGCCTAGACCAGTGCTGGAGCAGAGCAAAACTACGGGGAGGGTCAAAGGGCCTGGCCTGGCTCTTGGGAAATGCCCAGAATCTGGTCCCCAAAACCTCACCCGGCGCTGGTTGAACAAGATGAGGGCTTAAAATAGAGCTGTGCTGAGATGGGGCTGCAGCTGTGCCCCCAACCCCAAGAAGGGCTTGATGCAAAACAGCACCTGCTCAATGGCAGCTACGTTAAAGGCCGAGTTTCCTGTACAGGTGGGAATCCTGCAATCCCTGCTCCCAGCTGTGGGCTTTGAGCCCTTTGGACACACTCGACACCAAAGCAAATTGGGCTTTCACTTTAAGGTGGACACAGCCCTGGATGGATCAAGTCCTGTGGCACATCCTTGGCTTTGCCAGCTGCTCCAAGATGTGGAAAAACAACCTGTCTCTCCTACCCACCAGATTTGACAGTGCTAAGATCAGGTAAGAATTTTTGTTAATTAGGAAATTGACCTCATGGCAGCTACAAACTTCAAAATGAAGTGCATATGGCAAGGGGATAGAGTTTAAATTCCCAAACCTGGGCTTGCCCTGAGCTCCCCCAGGAGGCGTGGGCTGAGCAGGGCTGGAGCACAGTCACAGAACCAGGGGAGCTGTCACCTCACCTGCGATGGTGTGCCACTGCCCGTCGCAAAGAGCTGGGCACGTCACCGACGTGGAGAACTCATCAGCCCCAGCGCTCGCTCTCACAGTGACCTGGGGTGAGACAAACCCGTCAGAGCTGGAGAGCTGAGAGGGACAGGCAGGAGACTCCCAGTGACACTGAAAACCTGTGGGGAAGCCACCCTGCCAGTACCTTGGTCTCCTCCATGTAGAGCAGGAGATGGTGGCTTCTCCTCGTGCCAATGTGGAAGATGAGGCCAGAGGCACTGCGGGGACGGACCTCCAGCGTCACCTCCAAGTCCTGCTCAGTCATCACTGCATCAGCTGCAAGAGAAATGCCATTGGTGACGAGAGGACCAAGGAGATTCCCGTGGGATGTGTTCCTCCGAGTCCCAGCCCGCTGTGGGGTACCTAAGGCGATGGACCCGCCATCTGTGGTGAAGAAGACCCCGCTCTCCAGAGCGCCCTCGTAGCACGGTGTCACCCCAAAGCTGCGTGAGGGGGGACCCAGGGGCCTCCCATCCAGCTGGGGGTTCCTCAGGCAGCCATCAAAGCTGGAGGCCGACGCAGCCTGCGGAGAGAGGCCACGGGGCTGAGCACAGAGGGCGCAAAAGCACCCAGCACAAGGTGGGACTGGGAACAGGCAAAGGGAGTGATGCCATGGGAGCGCCAAGCCCTTACCGGTATGTGAGCCTTGGCTTTTCCAGCTGGAACTCCCCCCACATACAAGGGGGTCTGGGCCATGAAGGGCGCTGTGGTGGCCACTGCAGCATCCTGGGCTCGCAGCCCATCGATGACCAGCTGGACCCGGCTCTGGTCTCTGCTGAAGAAGACCTGCAAGCACCAAAGGTCAGTGCCAGAACTGGGGGCTTCCCGGGTTGTGAGAAGCCCCAGGGCTGTGCCCAGGGGAAGGGAGGCCTCAGCTCAGAGGTTCAGCCAGCCCTGGCTGTGTTTTCACTGTCCCCTTTGCTCCCCTGGGACTGCAGTGTCCCATGTACCATCAGGAAGCGATGCCCCGAGCAGGGCTGCACTGAGCCAACCCCTGCAGGGGCACCTGGTGTTGGGGGCAACGCTGTGGTCTGGGGGGGTCCTGCTGAGCCCTGCCCCCGCTCACCGTGTGCCACCGCCGGTCGCGGTACTTGTCCTTGCTGCGGACGCGCAGCCGGCGCCTGCCCACGTCCACCAGGAAGACAAAGCGCCCCTTGGAGACAAAGAGAGCCATGGAGGAGCCCCGCTCGCCCGCCACGTAGAAGAGCAGCCCGCTGGAGGAGTTCAGCTTCACCTCCAGGGAGAAATGGGACCTGCAGGAGGGACAGAGCGTGATGGGAGCAGCCGGCTCTCACACAACTGCAAGGGACACGTGCTTCCAGGCCATGATCCCAGGCCAGGTTTGCATGGGGTGGGCATGGGGCGAGGCTCACCTCCACCCAAAGGAGGCTGGGATCTCATCAAACTCCCAGCGGCTGCTCGGGGCCCCCCCGAAGCGGAAGGTGCCCCTGGCTGCACGGGGCTCAGGCTGCAGCTGGCACAGCCCATCCCGGTCGTGGCGACGGCCCTTCGGCACAGGCTTGCCAGGCACCTACACAATGTGCACCAGGGGAAGGGAGTGAGGGGAGCATCCCTGCATGTGCCAGCAGAGCTGAGCAGTGGCATCTGAGGAGAACGAGGAGGATGTGGGGAGCTCTGGCAGCAGCTGGTACCTTGGGTTTCCGCCTGTCCTTCTTTGGGGTGACTCTGAGCTGCTGCGACTGCTCGCCCACGGGACAGCTCATGGTGACATTGATGCTCTCCACATTCTGCTGCAGGTCCACCACCATCTGTGGCTCTGACATCCTACACACGGGGGGAAGAGGTCCTTGTCACACCAGCTGGGAGGTGGGAAGGGCCCAAGCCCTGCTGTCTGGCAGTGGCGTGGGGCTGCTCACCGCTTGACGAAGACGTTCCCGATGCAGCCGGTGAGGTTGTGGAGGGCACCTGGATCCGGTGACCCCCCGAGCTGGAAGAGCCGCCGCCCGTCCTGGCGCCGCTGCTGCCGGCTGGGCCTGGGGCCCGGCCCGGTGTCCTGCAGCTCGTCGTCCACGTACAGCCGGACCCTGGGGGCGGCAGCAGGGGCTCAGCAGGTCCCCGTGGCTGTGGGCACCCCGGCCCCCCAGCAGCAGCACCCGCAGCAGGACACGTACCCACGGGCATCGCTGTAGAAGGCCACGTAGTGGGCCCTGCCATCCGCATAGGCACGGTCAGTGGTGACCTCGCTCCCCAGCAGGTTCAAGGCCAGCTGGCCCCTCTGGAGGGACACCTGGCACGTCCCCTCCTGCAGAAAGCATCACCCAGCAGCTCAGCAGCTGAACCCCAAGGAAGAGCCCGCTTCCCCAGTGCTCTCCAGTTCAGGGTGCAGATCTCACTGCAGATTCACACCCTGGCCCCACCAAAATCCCGTTTTCCAAGGGGAAGGAGCACCCTCCCTAGCAGCTCCACTGCCAGGGTATCTGGGGGCCTGCAGGTGCCCACCTGGGTGGAGTGGTGGTAGAGCAGCCCCTCACGCTGGCTCGTCTGGAAGCTGAAGCCGCTGTAGAAGTCCCGCAGCCCCGGCACATCTGTCAGAGCCAGGGTCAGGTAGCCGTGGCCATGGACGCTGACCGAGCGGGCAACCTGTGAGGGACAGCACAGAGGCAAGGTAGGAGCCTGGCCCTGGCCTTGCTGGGGTGCTGGGAGGTCACCAAGGAGCTCTATTCCTTGCTAAGTCTGGCTGCTGCTATGGCCAACCATGTGGAGCAAGCACCTCACCATGACCTCTCTGCACTGAGGACGTGGAAGGGTTTATGCTTGTTTCTGTGTGAATGAGGGGATATGAGGCCGATGAGGCCTATCCCGGGGGTCCTGTGCTCCCTCTCCCTGACAGACCCTTCCCCCAGCATGCTGGCCAGGCTGCCAGGGCTTTGTGCTCACCAGGAGGTCCGAGGTGCACCCGTAGCTGACGCCCACGGTGCTCATGCGCTTCAGGTCGACGTATTTGCCAAGAGCCTTCAAGCCCTTCATGCAGCCCCGGATGGGCCCACCCGTGGGGAAGAGAGCTCTCAAGCTGCAGGAGAAGCAGCAGTGTTAACAAGGACAGCACCAAGCAGGACACAGCCCTGGGCAGGATCTGGCCCTGCAGCTCTTCAGGCAAAGTGCCTGGGAAAGAACCGTGATGGTCACAGGTATCTCCAGTGCCAAGGCTGCTCCAAAGCACCCAGCATGACAAAAGAGGACTTGCTGACACCCACCAGCACCTCATCCCTCACCAGAGATGGAAAAGTTACCATCTTTAAAAGCTCAGGGTGATGGATAGGCAGAGGAAACCTTCCCCCAGAGTTTCAGTAGGGTTCCAACAGCCCTTGGATGTGGCTGAGAAAGGGCCAGGCCACCACCAGGGACTCCGGAGGGGAACATGCTGACTGTCCCACCCCACTGCAGGCTGGACCCACCTGGGGGGCAGCACAGCTGGGGGCACACCCCCCAGGTAGTAGGAGACAGCGTTCTCCAGGGAGTTCTCCTGCTCCACCACAAAGATGGTGAGGCGCTCCACCCGCACCAGGATGCGCTTCTTGTTATTCATTTTGAGGAGGAAAATCTGGATCTGGAGACGGAGGAGAGAAATGATCCGTCAGTCTGGGGCAATTAGGTCCATCACAGAGGGCAGGACAAGGTGTCTAGACAATGGCTCAAGCCAAAAAACTTCTTGCAGCTCTTCCCCCCTCAAAAACAAAGATCCATGTGCCTCCCCACCCTGGATGAGGAGCCCTCCCTCCAGGCGAGCCCTGTTCCCTCTTACCGCTTTGTTTGTGGTGCTGCTGATGGTGAGGGAGGAGGAGTTGCTCGGCTTTGCCATCTCCAGGCCAGAACTGAAGTCATAGTAAAGTGCCAGCTTCCCATCCCGGATGGCCAGACACAGGAACTGACCCTGGGGGAGGCAGGATGGACACTCAGCAGGTGCCCAGGATGCAGTTGTGGCACTGAGCCCACCTGCCCTTCAGCACTGATGGGAGCAGATCCCACTGCCAGTGCCCTGGTCATGTTATTTGGGATTTATCTGCCAACAGCAGCCCTGTGCTGGGGAACAGGGATAACACTGCAAGCTGGTAATGCTCCTTGCTGCACTGCCTGCACCAGCGAACCCTGGCCCAGCTTGGAACATCTCCCACGTTCTGGGTAGCCCCTCCAACACCAGCCAAGTGACTGCTGTGAGGTTTGGGTCCAGCCTATTCACAGCTTTTAACCATAGTGCTGAAATCCGGCTCCAAGAAGCCCTGAGACCTCCAAAGCCCTCCTCCCCCCAGCGTCCCGAACAGAGAATGCCAGCAAGCAGGTCTGGGATTGTCCCAGCCCACCCACTGAGGGACAAAGGCTCCCCAGGGGAGCAAGCACCTGCCTGGTTCTCCAGGAAGAAGATGATGCCGTTGTAGGAGACCACCCGGATCTCCTGCTCGAAGCGCTTGGTTGTGCCGAACTGGCTCTCAAACTTGATCTCCGCGTAACCGGTGCCATCGAAGTAGGAGCCGTCAGTCAGCCAGGGGTCTCCCGTGGACTTGGACCTGAGACACACCAGAGGCATCAATCCCAAGCCATCTGCCATGCCCTGGAGCAAGCAGAGCTGAGGGTAAGCGCCCTGGAGCAGGGCTGCTCCTGGCCCGGTGCGGTGCCCACCTTGCGCAGGGTTTCTCGGCAGCGGTGTCCAGCTCGAAGGTGTGCTGGAAGTTGTACAGGCTCACCACCTCCTCGTTCAGCGTGTCCAGCTCCAGGCACCCGCGGTAGTTGGGATAGCGCAGAGCGGGAGGAGGCTGGGAATGAAGCACCACAGTTGGACAAGTTTCCCTCCTGTAAGAACCTCTAAAGGCGTCACTGACACCTCCTAAAACCCGCTGCGCCCTCCCTGCCGCCTGTCTCACCGTGAAGCTGGAGGGGTAGCCGCCCACGTAGAAGACCACGTTGTGTGGGTCGAGGTTGAGCAGCCCCTGCTCTCCCTTGGCCACGCTGTCCCCCTTGATCTCGTGTACCCTCTGCCTCTCCACGATCACCGACATGTGCCCATACTGCAGGATCCTGCAGCAGGGAGGGATGGTCAAGACCAGGCGAGACCCCCAAAGAGGAACAAACCCTGTCCTCCCTGAGCAAAGGCCCTACCTGTTGATGCTGATGGTGACAAACTGCTCTCCAATATCCTCATCGACACTCAGGGAGGTTGGTTCCTCATCTCCCAGTTTGTAGATCCAATGCACTCTGCGGTCCTTGAGCACGATGCCCAGGTAGTCTCCAGTGGCCTGAACTCAGGGAGAGACAGAGCCACATGTTGGCATTTAGGACAGGCAGGAGCTCTCCCTGATGCTCCCAAGGCTGCACTGGACAAACATCCCCTATCACTGGACACACACTCCCCACCCAGGCTGATGGCTGCATGCAGGGGCTGTTTGAGTTCCCCACGCAGATGCTGAGGGAGCAGGTGAGGGACTGATGTCCAGGCATGATCCCCCACTGGTGCAACAAGGGCTCTGTCCACCCTCCGGCCCCATCTCACCTCCCGGCTGCCCAGGTACAACACAAACCGCCCCTCCTCTGCCTCGTCCTGCTGGCTCCTGGGATCGGGGTTTTGGATGTAGAATTTGAGGGACGTGTAGGCTGCCAAATCCTGCAGATTGCTGGGCATCCGGACCTGCACCCCTGAGCTGCCATTGAACTTCATGGGCACTTTCACCTGTAGGGAGAGAAATCCAGCCCTGTGGCACTGAGCCTGCTGCCACCTGTCTGGTCACTGCCATTCTACCAAATCCCACGAGAAAGGGACCCTGCCTGGTGGCCCCAAACACCCTCCCCTTGGCATGCTACCCACAGGCAAGCCCTCCTCCAGCCCAGGCCCCCAGCACACCATGCCCAGCCCTCACCCTCCCCTGAGCTCACCTTGCTGGCAGCGTTCCTGGCCTGCGTGATGAGCTGACGGATCCGCACGATGTTCTCCGACACGGTGGCGTTTTTGTTCCTCCTGTTCTCCAGGCTGCTCAGCTTCTCCAGCAGCAGGGGAATGGTGCTCTCCAGGCTGGACACTGGGGGTGAAGAGGAGCCAGGAGTTTTGGAGGTTAGTGAGGAAGGGAAATGTGAAGCTCAGGGAGTTTGAGACATGCAGATCAAAGCAGCAGTAGCTGGGAGCAGTGACAGAGAGGTCCCCCAAAATCCATCAGCCTTGAGGGGGGTGTGAGAACGCTCCAGTGCACACAAACTCCTGCAGTAAAGCTACAGGGGATACAGACATTGCAGCGAGAAGAAAAAACAAAGAGGCCAGAACTTAAAGCATCCAGTATTGCCCACCTCCATCTGCTCTTGACCTGGAGCTGCAAAGCACGGCTTTCAAAAATACTCCGGGGATATCTGTGCATGCAGTGGCTCATTTCAGACAGCACTCACCAGATTTCCTGGCATCCTGGACTGCCTGGTTCAGGTCTTCATTTCGGAGGCCTCCATACTGGTCTTTCCATTCATCCAGGTTCTTCTTCATGGTGCTCAGGGTATCCTCCACTCTCGCAGCTGTGTCGTTGGCCTCAGCAGCAGCTGCTTTGGCATTCTGGATCATCTCCTTTGTATCCTCTGCAAAGAAAGAATTATCTCCGAGGTTGTCAGGAGCAGGGAGGAAGCACCCTTGAGTCACAGTTGGTGCATGAAGAAGGGAGCAGAGGGCATCAGTCCAGCTACCCCAGAACAAACCTTGCTCCCTGCCCAGCATGTCCTGCACAGACTGGAGCTGGGTCAGGAGCTGCTCCTTCCTCGCACGGAGGTCAGCCAGCTTGTCCCTTGCTGTCTGCAGAGTGCCTTTAATAGCTGCAATTAAAGAAATGCACGTGCTGTTTGCTGGAGCTCAGTCCAGCCCAAAGGACATCAGACCCTGCGAGGAGCCTCTCTCACCCCCATTGAGTTTACTCTGCTGTCTCCTCACAGCCTCCTCCAGGCTGCTGCTGTTCCTCTTCAGTGTCCTAGAGACGGCCCCGAGGTTTTCTGATATGACATTCTGTGAAACAAACACGGGACTCTGAAGAGGAATTCAAGTCTCTGGCTCTGAGTGCACACACAAAAACGCTCGTTCAGACAACTGCAGTGGGGTGTGACAAGGAGACCCAAACACAGAGTCCAGCCCCAGCTGTGGCAGACTCTGCTCTCAGGCACAGAACAAGGTGCCTACATGTCAGAGGGAAGGGACCTTGTCTTTTGCCCATCTTCACAGGGCTGCCCGTAGCACATACCATCAGGGCCTCGCTGGCTGCCTCGTCAGCATCGTGGGCTGCTCGCTCTGCTTTCCTCACAGCTTCAATGATGCTGGAGTAGGCATTGGAGGCATCGACTGCCCGCTGGATAAAGCCATCCTGGTTTGTGTCCTGGATAATGCTGTGTTGCAAGGTGAAGCCATCAAGCCCATGGAGAACACTCAGGCTCCCCATGCCCCCACAAACAAACCCCTTTGGGCTCCTCAACACAATGTGTACTCCAGTATAAAACTCCGGAGATGACACCCCGCTGCTCCCCTGCTGTGGTGGGGCTGCAGATTCCCATCCCCAGCTCTAGCAGGAGACAGCCTGACTAGTGAGAGTCAGGACAGGTGCCTCACCCAGACAGGTTCCTTGCGAGCTCATCCAGGAGCCGGGCGTGCTCCTCCGCCTGCTCCACGATGGGGATCTTGCTGCTGGCCGGGGAGAACTTCTTGACCCGCTCGGTCAGGGGCAGCTTTGCCCCGTCCAGCAGCGCTGCCAGCTTCTCGTACGCCTGCAAGGACATCTGTCAGTCCTGAGGGATGCCACCCCTCGCCCTCTGCCCGCGACAAAGTGCCTCTGCCACTCACCTCCTTCGCACGCTCCATCATCTGCAGGAAGTCAGAGACCTGGCCAAGGGCATCCTTGGCCATCTGCAGCGTCTCCTGCACCAGCGAGTGCTGCTTTTGGAGTTCCTGGCTCTTTTGCTGGACACAAAGACCCAGGGTTAGGGACCAGCACGGCTGGGACAGCCCCCCCCATCACTGATGGCCACGGTGAAGGTCTACCTGACTCTCCTCCAGGTTGTTTCGGTTCAGGCTGTTCAAGTCCTCTGTCTGCCTGGTTTTGTTCACGGCCTCGTTGAGGGCATCACGCAGGTCCATGAGCTGGGAGCTGTGCTGTGCCAGCCGCTCCTGGATGCTGCTCACCAGGTCTTGGTTGGACTGCCAGCGGGCGTGCAGCTCACTCTTCACCCGATGCAGCACTGGGGAGTGAGGGGATGAGAACCCTTGCTAATTCCTCCTCCAGAGTTAAACAGGCTCTTTCTGTGCCTGGCTGCCTTAAAGCCTGGTTGTGTCTCACTCGGCAGGTATCAAGGCCAGAAATAACCATCTTCCACCCCTCTCTTTTTTTCAGCCTCAGTAGCACAGGATCTTATCCAATATTGTCTCTCTCTGGGCTGATGAGAGATGGGATCTCTTTCAAAGACACACAGCTATGCCTGAAAAGCTCCAGATGATGGAGAAACCCCACCTGAGGTCTTGATTACTCCCACTGTGAAAAATTACTTATTTCCAACAAGAGCCAGTTTATAATTCTAGCTTTCAGCTGCTGAGTTATGTTTTGCCAGGGCCTGTTAATCAGAAGTGCTCTCTTCCTGCAGTGTCAGCTTGGGCTCACCGCTCTCACTCCTGCAAGGATGCCCTCAGGACAGCAGAGCTACTGCGGGTGCACGCTGCTCGTTACTACTACTACTACTACTTCATTATGCAAATATTCCCCAGTTCTGCTCTCTGGTTGGCCTGTTGGCCTCCCGCCCCTTTTACCTTATATGGAAGGTCCTCATGTTTCCCTGTCCCCCCATTGGCCCTTGCCCCCTCACCACTCCCCCAGAGCTTCCCCATTGGCTCTCATACCCTGGCCCCACCTATGCACCGCCCCCAAGCCCTCAGTTCACTGGTCCATGGTGCTCTCCCGCCCCCGTATATAAACCTGGGCCACCCTTTGTTCTGGGTCTTCATTTCCTGGATCCCTTCATGGCATGGCTGCAGTAAACCCCCCGTGGAATACAATACGAAGGCCCTACCCGACTCTTCGCCATCAACTCATAGAAGCTATCCGCTTCAACAACTCCTGGTTCTAAGTGTTGTCATTTTTGTTCATCAAACAGGTTAGTTCTGCTCTGAAATTTGCCTTAAGGGAAAAGGAACCATAAATGATCCCATTGGAGTGTCAGAGGGGACTCTGAAACTCCTATAAAACTTGCTGGGGGTGCCTGGTTCTTGACAGCGCTCTCTAAACAGGACCATGATGTGCAGTGACTGTGTGGGCTCCAAGCCAGGAACAGCCAGACCCAGCAGGATCTGGGCAGCCCTGTGCCACTGAGCAGGACTCACACTTCTGAGCCTCCTCGTGCTCACGCCTTGCCAGCTCCTCCTGGGCTCCCAGGCTCCTCTCCTTCATCTCCCTCAGCATCCTTTCCACCTCGGCCAGCTTCTGCCGGAACTCCTCACCGGACGTGGTGCTGGCGTTCGCTGCCCCAAACCTGGACATCTGCCGCACCAGGTCTGCAGAGAAACCCACACCCCCTGTCAGACTCACCAAACCAGGTCCTTCATAATCTCCTGAGGTTTTTCCCCCTCACAAACCACAGAGAGCTTTCAGGCAGCACTCAGACAACAAATTGCTTGAGATCCCCCAAAGGCACTGCCCCATGTTTCTGCCTCCTTGGCCACTATAACATATTCTACATCCTGAGCATCTTTCTGTGGCTTTACCTCCTCTCCCAGACCCAGCCACTCTGTTTAGCTCAATCTCTCCAGAGGCTGCAGTGCAGACTGCCCCTGTTTTATGTATTTTAATAACATTTCTGGAAGTTTAACGTGTTTTTTCCCCAGACTTGTGTTTAGCCAAGCAGCTGAGACTCACAATAAGCCTGGTCAGAGTAGAAGCTGGGATTCTGCAGGGACCTTCATTTGTATTTTCCCTTGTTCTCTCCACGGCTATTCTAAGCAATGCAGTGCTTAGCAGTGGTTAAAACCAAGAGCATGGCATATCACAGGAAAGAACCCCAAAGTGAAGACCCTTCTTTACATACCTGCAATGCCCCTCTGGATGCTTTGGATGTGCAGCAGGAGCTGTTCACCCCTCTGGTACATGTCCTTCGTGTGCTGATCAGCACGGGTCGCTTCTCTGTGAGTCATGGTCATCTGCAACAAAAACTCTGTCTTAGCTCAAGTATGAGATGACATTTTGTGTGATTTGTCAGTGGGACTGTTGCTCCCAAAAGGCATACAAGGCTTGGGAATGTGCAGCTTGTGAGGTCCAGCTCGCCCCATGCTGCTGTCCTACAGTGCACTGAAGGATGATCTTATTTAGCACCTTCAGAGAAGCGCAAGCAATAAATGCAGCTCCAGTGCATCAGGCTCTGGATGCTGGAACAAATCCTAACAGCAGAGAGGACAGCACTGTTCTGTGCTATTAACACAGGAAAAGCCTCAAAGCCTGGAGCCAGGCACACCTGGGTCCTGATCAAGAGACAGAGAGCTGCACTCTGGCTGTTTGCTACCCACAGGGTGAGTTTGTCTTTGCAGCTGTCTGGGGAAATATGTCATCAAGTAGAGATTTTTCCCTCCCCTCAGATTAGGAGCAGGCAGTTTATAAATCAAATCAAATGAAATCAAATCATGCTCAGTTTGTAAGTTCTCTGAAGATGCAACTGCTGGATTTTAGACTGGATATAGACTGCATCTGTGATGGACCCAGATGTTTTATGTTCCTTACTCGTATGCTCCTTCAATAAATGATATTTAACTGAATTTATTTTTACTGGTGAAAGTTGGAGCCACCTCAAAAGCAAGCAGTAAATCAAGAAAAACTATCAGTATCATGAGATGTTTAACAGCTCTCCAAGGGAGGAAAGCAGGTAAGCCATCTTGAGCACCTAACACTGCAACTTAGTTCTGGTTGAGCAGGAGATCCAACATGCCTGAACTAAGCTCCTCACAGCCTTCAAAGCCTTCATTTTGGTAAAAGGGGGACTTGTGCTCTGGCAAAGAAAGATGGAGAAATACCCTACTTTGTGCTGCAGTGCATCCAGGTCCTGTGTGAGATCCATGTTCTCATCCTCCAGCTCGTCAGCCCTTTGCCTGGCCCTGTTCATGGCTCTGTGGTACTCACGGAGCTGGTTCTGGGGAAAAAAAAAAGGAGACTAAATCAGGCCAACAGGCCAGGAAACACGGGCAGAAGATGATGTTAAACCTTCCACGTACAGCAATGGTCATTATGGTGCCGTTGAGGCCGTGGAGGCGAGCCCAGGCGATGGAGCTGGCGTTGAGGGTGACCAGCTGGCTGCGGATGGACGGGAAGGACATCTCGATGCGCTGCAGGTCCTCCAGCAGGAGCAGGACACAGCTGTCACAAACTGCAGGGGAACGCAGCAGTCAGCACAGGCCCTCTCCTGGGCTTCCCTCACCTCTTTCCCCAGGACAGGGGGACACAGACCTTCACACTTCATGCTGTCGGGGCCGTTTGCCACGAGGATCTCGTGCTCGCGCAGGCAGACGTCGCACTGCTTCCCCGTGAGCCCATTGGGGCACGTGCACTCCCCGCTGCGAGGGTCACAGGAGCCCCCTCTGCACTCGCACTCTGCAGGGTCGAGTAACAGAGGATCATTTTGTGCTTTTACCACCCCAGAGAGAGGGGAAGGAGTGGTTTTATTCCAGCTGTGCTCATCTACACACCACTGCCGGCGGTTTCCTTGTGCAACCCAGCAGGCCCTCAGACAGCTGCCAGCTGTTTTCTACCTTCAACACCTGCACCAGCACCAGAGCCCTGTCCCAGTGGCCCTGGCTGGGCCCCCACACTCACTTGTGCAGCCACCCTGGCCGAAGCCCCAGTAGCCCGGGGCGCACTGGTGGCAGCGCGAGCCGCTGACGCCGGGCAGGCAGCTGCACTGGCCGCTCTGCACGTGGCAGCTGCTCCCCACGGCGCCCACGTCGCAGTCACACCTCCGGCAGCCCGAGCAGCCCTCGAAGCCATAGTATCCCTCCTAGGGAAAAGCAGGACATGGATGCCCTGGTCAGCAAGTGTGCCTCTCTCCTGGGGCAGTGATGTGGGACCCCAGCCTTGCCTTCTAGGCGTGTTTTGAGCACCACAAAACTCAAAGCAACATGGTAAAGATGTGGAGCTGCAACGAGAACCCAGACACATCACGGCACTGCCCTGTGAACCCGCCCTTGCCCAAGCTGGATGCACCTAGGAAAATGGGGTTTACTGCAGTTTCCCAAACGATGCCCCATTACTGGAATGCTGCCAGATCTTTAACAGGCTTTTGCCATGTACAGGACAGCTCATGCAAATGCAGCCTTCACCAGCTGGCAGCCGGCCCTGCTCTGCTCACAGGCCTGGGGGATGGCACACCAGGGCTGCCCCTCATCCCCATGACAAGGACAGGCACCATCCCAGGGCCCAGGTGACTCTCACCTCGCAGCGGTCACAGTGCTGGCCTGTCACTCCAGTCTTGCAGAAGCACTGGCCAGTTTGTGGATGGCAGGACTCAGTCCCACAAGGCGAGCAGCTACACTCTGCCAGGGAAAAATACACCCAGTATTTCACTGAAGAGCTTGTCAGCCACTCACAACACTTACTGCTAACAGGAAATCCTATTTTCCCCTTCGCTATCAGTCAAACTTAAGACAGAGCCTTTCTCCCCTTGGATTCGCTTCTCAGAACAACTTATTCCCATGACCCCCTTTGCAAGCTGCAGTTGGGCTGCTGTGCCTCAGAGGGAGAGGAGCAGTGCTGGGAGTGGGCACCCTCCCCTTGATCCTGTGCTTGCTGGCTGCCTGCCCCACTCACGTGTGCAGTTCTTGGCCACCACGGCGTCCCCGTAGTAGCCGGGCGCGCAGAGCTCGCAGCGCGCGCCGGCCGTGTGGTGCATGCAGCCCGAGCAGGCGCCCGTCAGCGAGTCACAGCTGCTGAACAGCATGTTGGGATCCGTGTTCCCGCTGCAGTCACAGGGCTGGCACGAGCTGCCGATCACCAAGGGATTGCCGTAGTAGCCCGGGGCACACCTGGAGGAACACGGCAAGTTACAACAGGGTGAGGATCCTGCAGCTCGTGCCTGCACCCTGCACTGGAGTTGCACAACTGGGACAGTGAGAGCATCCAACACTTGTAACTGCTGCAAGCCTCAGGGATCTCAAAGCACTTTGTGTTTTGCCTCGTGATACCTCAGAGAGGTGCCTTTATCACAGGCTGCAAGTCAAGGCAAAGCACAGGTAAGTCATACACCCACGGAAAGAGTTTCAGCAGTCGGGCATTTGCAGGCTGAAAAGGACTGAAGGAAATGCTGCCAGGACAAAGCACACAGGGGCAGAGCCAACCATTTCTGCTGCAGTCCTTAAGGGGACAACTTCTCTGCCACAGCAGTAGCTGCACAGGGTTAGTGTGGTGTCTGAGGCACCCCAAACACGGGTGCCACCCCCACTTACCGCTCACAGTTGGGTCCAGCGTAGCCTGGCTTGCAGAGGCACTGCATGTTGGAACCCTTGTGGACACAACCAACAGCAAAACTGAAACGAGAAGGGGGACACAGGAAGGTGCAGTTACCCCTGATGTGGTGCCAGGGGAACTGACCACTCATTGTGGGCTGTTGGGGCCTCGGGTAAGAGGGCATGGGCATAGTTTGGGGACAAGGACAAGGCCGGCACTGGGACACCTGCCCTGGTGGGGGCACAGAATGGTTCCAGTGGTTAAACAGTGAGGCCCAACAGGCAATCCCACCCTGGGGTGCTTACTTGTTGGAGGCAACTGAAAGAGGGCATGGGCACCCAACACACTGCAGGGGTTCCTGGGCAGAGGGGCTGCCCATGTAGCCATCCTTGCATCGCTCACAGTGGTCTCCTTCCGTGTTGTGCTGGCAGTTCTGCAAGGCAAAGTCAAGCTCACCACCGAGCTCGTTAGGGCTCAGCACTGACAAGAAATGGTGGATGCAGTAAGAACTCCCCATCAGGATGCCTCAGTCCTTCCTCTATCCCAGAACTGCCTTGCACCCTAAGCTGACCCTAAGCAGGGTCACCAGTGAAACAGTGCAGCCAGTGCTCCAACTCAGGCATTGCTCTGCCAGCCCAGTTACTGCATACAGAGCTTTTAAATCACATGCTACAGACCTCATAACTCCAAAATATCACACTGCTCCACTGTTTACTTACAAGGCATATCCCAGAGCCTGGCAGGCACTGATCTGAGTGGCCATTGCAATGGCAGGGGATGCATTTTCCCAGAAAGAGCCCCTTGGTGTCCCTGTAGTAACCTGGAGCACATTCCTGAGGAGACAGAAAAAGGCAGAGACCTGAAAAACAGTCTGGTACTTTCGGGAAAAGCAAATAAACTAAATTAGTTTCCATGACAGAATTCCCATAGGGTTGTACTGATGGAGAAGAGATTAAAAGCAATGATGAAGATTCTTCAGTGCAGTTCCTTTCCTGCTCCTTTCAGCCAGGAGAGAATTGGCCAGAGAGAAGGACCCATTCCCAGCTACTGCAACACCTGAACGATTTCCCCATCATGCCCCTCCCAAGAAGGCAGATGCAGCTATTGCACCTCTCCAAGGTGCACGGTGTTGTGGTGGGAAAATGTTCCTTCCTTTGGAACAACCTGAGCTGTCATTTCAGCTGAACCCCTCAGGAGCCAGCTTGGACGCTGCCGGTGCCTTGGCACCCCTGCTTTGCACAAACATCCAACCCCCACGGCTGCCACACACACCGAGCACGAGGGGTGGCTGAGACACAAGATGTGACTGTCTGACTCCCCTCTGGCTGGAACAGCACGTCCACTTCCCCCTTACCTGACAGGAGTCTCCCTGGTAGTTAGCTGGGCACAAGCACAGCTCCACGTTGCTGGCACGGATGCCTGTGGCCGTGGTTGTTGCCATCTCCAGCACCACACGGCGCAGGGACACGGAGGAAGAGAGCTGGGAGAAGAGTGCCCGGATCTGCAGCTGCTCCAGATTTGCCAGCACCATCATGAGCTCCTCTCTGGACACGGGGTTGTGAGTCTCTGTGTGCCTGAAGTTACCCTGGTGAGAGAAAACCCGGCATTACTGGCAGCAAGCAGAGGCACCTGGACGTCCAATCCAGCCTCCACAACTCTGCTGCTGAAATCTCTACCCTTTGCATGGGAGAAACAGCCCTGGCAGCACCTAAAATGCTGAGCTCAAAGCCATTTTCTCTCTGTCTCCATGAGGTCTTGTCCTCTCCTGCATTATCTGAGCACGTCACTTGTGTGTGCAAACTCACCTCCACCAGCTGCAGCCGGCCTTCGTGTGCCTCCCCAGGGGACGGGTAGGCACCTTCCAGAAACATGACGCTCATCTGATTTCCCTGGGAAAAGCAAAGAAGGTGTCAGTCATCACCTCATCCTGCTCCTTCATTAGCAGGGGGCACCAGGGAACTCCTTGGGCTGCACCTTCAGGATCACGTCCGGGCGGGACTCCATGGGAATGAACACGTCACCCCTCCGAGGGTTGGAGTGCAGCTCATAGCGAAGGTGCCCTCCATAGGAGGAAACCTGAGGGAGAGACAAATCCCATACATTGCTGCAAGTCCACACCACTGAGACAAGACAGAGCTGTCCGTGTTCAGCTGGAGCGTGAGCAATGCCTGCACGTCAGGCTGCTGGCACACACTTGTTGGTAGGGTCAGGGTGGTTCCCCATTCTCTTACCTGGTCCCCAAGGTAGGAGCTGGGTGCAACCCAGTAGAGCTCCTGGTAGGCATCTGGGAGGTTCTTGAGGTCAGCAGTGACGAGCTGCTCCCGTGGGTTCAGAGCTGTTGGCACTTCGTGGCGGTCGCTGCTCAGCAAGAGCCACCCATTCATGTCGACAAACTGGAGGGGAAGAGCAACTGTGGGTCTTCCAGTGGAGTTACAGAAAGTATGTGGGTGGTGATGCTCCAGAAGAGCAGGTCCCAGAGCAGCAGAAAGGGGAGTAACAGGCTCACACCTCACATGCATCCTGATGAAGCCACTGGAAGGCTGATCATCACCCCCGCCCAGCACATGAGACCCCAGAGACCAGGAAAAGGGGCTGAAAGCAGGAGATGGGCACAGGGAGTCAAAGATAACCCTCCTCATGGTGTATCTTCAGTAGGATTAACGCAGGGCAGAGACCCGAGGGGAGCAGGGAGCCATGTGGATGGGAACACACCTGCCCTGCAGGCTCTGGTGGCCCCAGCCCCTCTCACCTCAGCTCGGTGCTTCTCGGCGCTGCGGCAGCGATCGGTCGCACCGAAGCAGAAACACTTGGTGCAGCCCTTGGGGTTGGTGGCATCCAAAGAAAACGTCCCCAGGCGGCACTGGTCACACCTCGGGCCCTCCACGTTTTCCTGAAAGACAAGCAAAGCCCAACAGCGTCAGCAGCTTCTCACAAGGCCTCAGTGGAGGACAGGGGTGGCTGGCTGAGGGATCAGAGCACAATGATGTGATGCTGAAAGTTGATGAAGCAGTCCCAGAAAAGGTTTGCTTGTACAGCAGCCATCAAACACTAAATTCAACCGGAGAAAGCACCTGTAAGCCCTACAAAGAGGCTGGGCAGGCAGCTCAGAAGCTGTTTGAGTTGCTCTGCTGCCATGGAGCCAGGAGCCAATACAGCTGACAGCTCTACCTCCAACAAGCTCTGACACAGGGCTGGACTCAGACTGGCCATCTTCCCCACTGACAGCCCAAGGAACGAACCTTCATGGCCAGGAAGGATGAGAAGATAAAGAGTTTTTCAGGGTGCTCTGAACCCACCACCCCATGGGGCAGGCTGGCTGCAGCTCAAGCACACAGGCACTCTCCTTCTCCAGCATGCCGGGCACACGCAGCCCCTGCCACCCCCAGCCAGAGCAGGAGAGTCGAGCCAAGAAGAAAGGCACCACATGGAGGCAAAGAGGGACTGACCTTGCAGTGACACTGCCCCGTGACCGGGTCACACACGCTCGCTTCGGTGCCAGCCTGGTGGCAGTCGCACCGCCGGCAGTCGGGGTAGTGGTAGTAGCCAGGGGCACAGAGGTCACACTGTCGCCCAATGACGTTGGGCTTGCACCTGGGTGGACACAAGAGCCAGAAGAGCTTTCAGAGCTTTCCTCACCCCATTCTGCACATTTCCTCCCTTCAGCATGCCAAAGTGTCCCACCAGTCCAGCAGGGACCAGGGATGCTGCCAGATGGCCCCAGCACCAGGACAAGGCTCCCTCACCTGCACTGCCCACTGTCCACGTCGCAGCCTGGCTCCGTCAGCTCCTGCACGCCGGGCCGGGAGCAGTTGCAGTCCTCACAGCCGATGAGGGGGTGGCAGCCAAAGGTTTGGGGCTCACAGACAACACACTCTGGCTTCAGGGTGTGGGGAGGGCAGATGCACTGCCCTGTCACTTCATCACAGAGACGTGTCCCGCAGTCACAGGCTGCAAGGGGCAGAAAAGGGCTGGGTTTGGGGGAGCCAGACCCAGGAACCCAAGGCTAGACCCAGAGCCAGTGCTGGGAAGGCAGAGCAGGAGATGGGAGAACTCACGCCTGCAGTTGGGGAAGCCCCAGTAGCCGGTGGCACAGCGGGAGCACTCGCGGCCGATGACGTTGGACTTGCAGGGACACTGCCCGCCGAAGGGCTGGCACTGGCTGCCCCGCGCCCCGGCCTCGTGGCAGCGGCACGGCTGCGCCCCGTTGTTGTAGAACAGGGACAGCGAGATGGCAGAGTCGCGGCAGAACCTCGAGGACGTGCTGGGGCTGTGGGGGAAGGCGAGAGGAGTCAGGGCTGCAGATCCCCACAGCCTCACCACCACCCCAAACCCAGCGTCTCCTGCAGATCCGGGATCTCCTGCAGCGATGGGTGGTTAGTAGGAGGGAGAGCCCTGTGACACTGAGATCCCCCAAATACCCACGTTTGGTCAACAAAACAAAAGCCTCAACCAGCCCCCTCCTTGCCACACATGAAGGGAAGGGGGTGTTGCTCCCTGAGCAGTGCGCAGCCTGCAGACAGCAGGGTGGGCACCCAAAGCCAAGGATCTCACTTGATGTAGAAGCTGTTGACGCCACAGCTGCTGATGAAATCATAGGACTTGTCCAAGGGTTCCTCCTGCAGGTACTGGGAGGTGTAGCTGTCCTCAGGCACCACGAGGATGTAATCCTGCAAAGCAAGGGCAAGCTGGGTGAGCCAGGTTCTCAGCTCAGACAGACAGACGCCATCCGAAATGACTCCAAAGTCCAAATGCACCTTTAACCTTTCACCCTTTGCTGGTACAGAACATAACACACCAAGACCTGCAAAGACCAGGAGTCACCTCTCTATTGAGGTCTGTCCATCAGGGTCCATCTAACCTAAAGCTCTACATGAGGAACAGCCCAAATTCATTGGAGTAGAAACAGGCAGAAAACCCCCAGAGCGCAGCACTGGCTGTGCCTCAGCAGGAGGCAGTCTTTACCACCTCAAATTTCTATACATGAAGGCACCTGGGTTCCAGGTCTGTCTTTCATCCATTTATCCAAATTTTGGTCAGCCTTCTAGTCTTGTTGCCTGAGAATAATGAGGGCTGCCTACTCCCATGATGAGGCCTGCCTGAACAAACAATACTATGCAGGTGTAAAATATTTCTAGGGCAGGAATGAGGCTTATTCTGGATTATCACAAACTATGTATGCAAAGTAACAGCTTCAATTTCTGTTTTGGTATCAAAATCAGACAGAGAAGACAATTGTCATACACAGAAGCTGCCCCTGTGAATTCTGCCCTTCCACACCACTAAGGTTGGAGAACTTTCTAGGGTAGTTCAGAGACTGAGTGATGGTGGGAAACATCCCTGCGGTCAAACAGTGACAAAAATCCAAGGAAAAACTCCCTGCTGAAGCCTGATCAAGCAGGCTCTGGGAGCTTCCTGGAGAGAGGCTCACCAGCCACAGCTGCTTGCCCTCTGGCACTCGAACGACCACAGTCAGATCATTATCAGTAACATCCAGGATTATTTTGTCCTCAGAAACCACCAGGCTCCGGCACCCGTAGCCATGTGGGCAGAAACTCGCCTTGGTCTGACCTGGAAAGACAACAAATGTGTTGGTCCCACATGTGCCTCGAGTCCCCATCACACCCTCCCACTTTGGAAGGGACAAGTCAGTCTTGCTTCATTTTTGCGATCCCCAGAGAACCCGCAGCTATCCCCTGGAATGGAAAACTTCCAGGGCTTCTGCCAGCCAGCAGCTTCCCCAGGTGCCTGCCCTTCTCACCTTGCCAGATGCGCCCACCATTGATCAGCACTTCCACGGGGAAGGTGGGGTGGTTGGGCTGGTAGAAGTGCAGGATGAAGGCATAGCGTCCCAGGGTCTGGATCCGGCTGTTAAACACCACTGCAGCCTGCCCCCAAACGGGAGAACACAGACAAAAATCCACGTCTGATGCCTGAACTCACAGCTGGGATGTTTTTTAATTATTGCACAAATTTGTGCTCTTATTGCACAACTGTCATGTCTTGAGAATTTGGTGAATCAAACCCCCCCATGCTTCCACACTCCCCCCTGTAATGCTGACAGCTGAAAAGCTTTTCCTGGGATCCCAGACGACCAAACAGGGTTGGATGGAGCCAAGACATGCGAATGCACAGGAATTACAGGTTCGGGGACAAGTTCAAAGTCCAGATTAAATTCTGAAAATGCTAATTGACAAAGCTACTCAACAGATAAGGAAAACTGCTCCCTGCCCCAGAGGCCCAGTGTCACAGCACCAGCAAACCAGCCCAACCCACGCCTGTGCCCCTACCTGTGGGGACTGCAGGAGGATGAGCTCTGCAGCGGGGTCCATCGCTGTGGCAGGACGAGGAGCAGGTTCCACTGGGACCCCAGAAGGAGCCACATGGACAGCCTGAGCCAGGGGCACCTCTGGGGAGATGAGTAGAACCTGGGCCCCCTCCAAAATGACTGACTGAGAAAGCTTCAGGAACCTTGAGGGGACACAGGAGCTGCTGAAAAACAAGGAGTAAACAGGATGTGAGTATCTCCAGAAAGAAAAGAGTGAGGCTCGGGGATCCTGGCAGGGAAGCACACCCTGTAACTCCTGGTGGGTTACAACATGTGCCTGCTGAGGGAAAGCTCACTACCAGCACCCCTGGGGCTCTGGCACATGGGCTCAGCAGGAAGAACAGGAGGCTGGCACAGGCTAATTCCTCTGCAAATATTTATTTAATGCAGTGTCAAAAATTTGGATACAGTGGGTGTCTTGCTGTATGTGAGCAAGCACAGCAATGCCTTTTTGGGATGACACTTGAGTATCTGCCCCAGGAGGCAGAGTGGGGCTCAGGTACAGGACCATCAGTCTAACTCCCAGTCTGTGCTCAGAGCACACAGGCAAGGAGCTTCACCTCAGCCAGAGATTTCTTTCTACTGCATCAAGAACTTAAAAAGTCTCTGAGCCTGAGGGAAGTGGGGGAAGCAAACGTTTCTGGAAACAGCTCCATTCATGCTGAAGCTAAGGGGGACCTGAGACTCTCACCTGTTGGATGAGAAGGTGCCATGGACGCTGATGCAGTGCACCTTCGGCTCGATGAGCTCCATGGTGAACTGAGCAGCAGGGATCAGGTACACTTTGTGCTGCCACACGGAGAGAGACACCTGGTTAGGTGACAACCTCTGCCTCTGGAGCCACAGCAGTGCCTGTGCCCAGCAGGCACCTCAGCTAATGCATGGCAGTCACACCTCTGCTTACTGCCCCTTCTTCCTTGGCACAAGCCCCACAGCATTTAGAAGCTCCACATACTGATAGGATTTTTCTATCCCTGACTAGGCAACTCTGAATGCCTTAAAGATAAAAAAGGAACTGCTCCTTTTGCAGAGCTCCCTCTGCAAGAGCAGCTGCTTCTCCCCATCTCCTCCCCACTCCCAGTCCCATGATCAACTTCAAAACACCCCACTGACCACATTCTCCACTTGGACTGGTCATGACACAGACTAAGATCCAGTATCCAGTCCAAACAGGACCAGAAAACCCTTCTACAGGCTGGTTACCAGTCCAGCCTTTCCTCCCTGTGACCTGTTGACAGAACTGCCCTCAGAGGGAGCCTTACCAGGAAGAAATCAGCCAGATCAGAGGTGAAACGAACAGTGGCCTCTGAGATGAGTTCAAAAGTTGCCATTTTGCTCTGGGAATCTACAGCAATCCCTCGACAAAGGAAACTGCAAGAGAAACACATATTTTGAAGCCAGCCTTGAGCAGGGTCATGACCCATTTCTTGTCCTGCCAGCTATATGTCCTGAGGGGATTTACACAAAGTCCTTGGAAATCTTTTGATGTTTTTTTCTGGCTGCTCATAAGAGTGACGTTTCCCAAGGACACCCCAAACATTTGTTTCCTCCTGCAAAGGTTGCAGTCTGAAGTTGGAAAGGGTTTGACCTGTCTCACATAAACTTGCCTGTAGGTCATTCCCTACCAACGTATCCAGCTATAAACAGGTGCAAAATATTCTCTCCTGGCAGAGGCATTAGAGGACTGTGCTGGCACAGGTGCACACTTCCCTGGGATGGGATGGCCAGCCACTAAATCTGTGTCCAGCTAGAATGGGTTTGGACACACAGAGCTTACATGGACAACACTGAAGCTTTGTTTATGTGATAAACCAGAAAAAGTTCACCTGGAGGGAGGGCTGTCCTTGCCGTGGCACAGAACTGAACCCTGTGTCCCTTGAGGTGCCCATACCTGTAGACACAGGGGTAGAAGGTGAACGTGCCCTGCTGCGTGGCCGAGTGCGGCGAGCTCACGGCGATGCCCACGGTCTGCAGAGCGTTGGTGTTGGCATATTCCACCAGCAGCACGTACTTCCCAGGCTGGGCCACGGGCAGGGACAGCTGCACTTCCACCTGGAGGACAGAGGGATGGCTGAGGGAGTGTGTGCAGGATGCCCGTGCTACAAACCAGCCTCCTCTGCAGCTCAGGGGACAACGCAACAAATCTCATCAAATCCTTGCACACCTTTACACAGGAGACTCTGGGTTTGGGTGCCTTGAACAGGGCACACAAGCACACACCTGCATGGTGTAAAGCCTTTCTGGTCACCTGCCCAGGTGTAGGTAAAGCCCTGGACAGGGGGGCAGAGGGGCGAGCGTCGCAGTGTGTGGGAGAGGGACAAAACAGAAGTGCCACTCACGTCACTGCCACTGCAGGTGGCCATGAGGGGGTGGGAGGGGGTGAGCTGCTCCGTGGGACACAGCCTGGGGAGCCGGTTGTCCAGCCTGCACACTGCATCCACCCCTGGCACGGCAGGGAAGCCCTCCACGGACAGATACTTGTACAAGAGGCAGCTGGAAACACAGAAAAAAAATTGCAAAGTACAAATGGCAGTCTTTAACCCCAGGCCGAGAGGAGCTGAGCAAGCCCCACAGAGCACAGAAATGTGCAGATCCTTACTTCTGGGTGGCTTGTTCAGGGGCAGGCTGGTAGGTGCAAGGCTCTGTGACCTTCAGCTGCAGGATGGGTGCTTCATAGTATGAGCTGGGCAGCAAAACCAGATAGTCCTAGGAGGAGAGAGGGGAGAGGTGTGATGCTTGGCACACTCGTCCCCAGGGAGCTGCTGAAGCCCCCACGGTGGGTGGAGCACAGGGCCTTACCAGCAGCACACCCTCTGCTTCAACAACCAGGGACCAGGTGTTGGGGTTGAGAACGAAGGGCTCCCCGAAGCTGTTCTGGGGCACAGTGACAAAGGCTGGCTCCGTGCTGGGAGCAAAGACAATCTGCTTGGTCTGCTCTGTACCTGGAATGGGAGGGAGGAGAGGCTGTGAAGGGACTGGAGTGGAAAACCTGGGGCTGGACATGGGAGGCTGTGCTCAGGGAAGCAGCTCTGTGGTGCAGTGGGGAGCGACAGGCTCCCACTCTCTCGGTGCACCACAATCCCACACTGTCCTGGAACAGAGACATCCACTCTCAACGTGCTCAACAGCCTGATGGGAGAAATAAATATAAATCACTGCAATCCTTAATGCAAGTCCAGAGCTCTCACAGTGTGCTCTGCATCCCCAGACTGCAAAGCCCAGAGTGTTGCAAGCCAAGGAGTGTTTTGCCAGCTAGAAAAGGAAAGAACTCATCTGTGAAGAGTTAATCGTGAGACAGACAAAAAGAATTGCCCAGATACATTTTTCCTCAGGGGAATTCTGACCTCAGCTCCACAGGCAAGATCCCTGTCTTCTGGCAAACTTTCAGGCCCCCAAGGTGTGCTCCTGCCTTTCTTCCTGCCAACCACAGACTCTGCACTCGAGATTCAGACCTTATTTTTAAGTGACAAGACAGAATGGGTGCAAAGCCTGATCCTGCTGCTGCTGAACAGCTCCTTGGCTCAGCTGGCAGTCCCATAACCTCTTCATTAGTGGATGCAATCACAATACAGCACCTAGAAGCAGACTCTGCCTGCCCAGCAGTCTCGGGAGCTTCTGAGGAGCACAGGTGAGAGGGATTCACTGGGAATGGCTGCACGGCGAGCGGAGGAGATGAAGAAGGAAGTGGAGAATGTGGAACACTGACTGTCCTGGTGTGGTACATGGACATCAAGGCACAACACAGAGGGCCAGAAGCTAAAGCAAGGGCTTGTGCTACTGCTGGGATGGACAATAACCCCTTCACACGTGTGATATGCCTGGCATCAGCTGAGGCCGGGACCTCGCTTTCCCAGGTGGGAAGCAGAGGTGAGGATTCACGGAGTGAAGAGATTTTCCTGAACAGGAACCAGGACAGATTTCTTGATAGGCTGAAGTTTCACATCCCTTTGAGGCAATACACAACTCCAACTGAGATGGCTCCTGGAGGTGGAGTGGAAGAAACCAGGATGAAAATCCCATACTTGGAAAAGGCTTCCCCTTTTGCAAGCCACATCTTCCAACTTCTTTCCAAGCTGCTTGTCCTTTGCCATGTGAAGCCCTCTCCATCCAGACAGGAGGTGGCTCAGCACTCCTGAAGCCTCCCAAGCATGCTGCCCTCCTGGGTCCTGTTGTTGGTGCACCAGTCTGGCTGCTTTACCTTCAGCACTTGATTTCTATCAAGTTGCTTCTGCACAAGAAGTGAAGCACTTTTTGAGGCAAATGAGCTCTGCTGCTGGATTGGACAGATTAAATACTGCCTGAGCTTTGCTGGGATTCTAAAGCATACAGGACCATGGCTCCTGCTCTTCTTGTTCTTCTGCTGTGTAATATGACTGGACATAAAAATAAGCCATTTTTCCTCTCAAAAAAAAAAAAAGGCAGAAAAATAATATTTTGGCATATCACATCAAAGGCAGAACCTATGTCAACTCATGACAGACGAGAGAACTTCACACACTGATAAATTAGGTAGTTGGTGTTGACAGCCTTGTGCTGTGCATGTGTGGTCTGAAGAAGAGCTTCAGCAGGATGATGTGGCTGTGGCATCCAAAGGGCTAAAATCAACCAGCCAACCACCCACCATGGCCTCAGGTGTGTTCTCAAGCAGTCTTGCTCGGATTGTTTCCCAGAATATTTGCTGTCCAGGTTTCTAGGCTTGTTCAGACATCTTTTGGTGGCTCCTGTCCAGCAGCTCGTGGCTCGATGAGAGGACACTGCACCAGAGTGCAAAGCCTGTGTAACACGTGCAATTCCAAGCCCCACACCACGTGTGAAGCCAGCAGCCTGGTTTGAGAGAAGCACACAGAAAAGGCAGGACTGCCACGTCAGGGCACCTGCTAAATAAAACCACATCCAGCTGCCAAAGTTTAGATCCACTTCCCAGCTCTTGGCCCATTCTGGTTTTGTGGTAAGTCAGTGCAGTTTTGCCTGGGGCACTGGGGTGATCTTGTCCCGTGCTGGAAAGGTTGTATGGAATTGTACAACAGCCTTATCTCCCACCAGCCTGGCTGGTATCAATCCTCAGTGAGCAGCCTCGGGGCCGGGCCCACCTTGCTGCTGCTCTGGTAAATAAAGGGGGCTGCAAACTCACACCAGCCTTTCAACTGGGAGGGCAGGGCTAATGGGTAAAGCCATATGGAAGCGTCTTCCGGAAAGGATGATGCAGGAGGTTGCCTGGGATGGGGAGGAGGTGGCGATGGCACAGGGAAGCAGAGCAGTCTGGGATCCTTACCTCTCCTTCGTGGCTGATAAGCTGTAATTTTGCCATACACAGTGGCCCCTCCTGAATTAATATACCTCAGGATGACATGGAACAGATAGAGCTCTGCCTCCTTCACGTCTACAGTGACTCTGATTTTATTCTGCAAAAAGCAAAAGAGCACACGGGGCACACGTCACTGAGGGGGCAGCTCCTGAGCGCCCACCCGCCCTGGGGAGGGCCTGACCCGCCTGCCCTACCTGCCTGCCTGCCTGCCTCTCTTCCCCCTCCCTCGCCAGCCCACGGCACGGCTCTGGCCGGCCACCTGAGACGGGCACACTTGGGACGGACACACCTTGGGGCAGGAGAAGGGGCAGAGGAGCAGTGTCGCAGCGTGGGATGCTCTGAGTTAGTCTAGAAGTGAAAAATGCACTTACAGTTGTCACAAACATTAAACTTTCCTTCCTCAACGACCGAGACCCTCCCTTCCACACTGGCGGGCCCCCGGCTGACGTAGCGGAAGACGAGGCGGAAGAGGTCGGGGGAGGTCACATTGAGAGTCACCACTACCTTGGGCTGGTGGGAGAGAGAAAGGGGAGAGAAGCAGAGCACACCTTCAGTTACCTCCACCACCCACACTGCCAGCCCAAGCGCAGCCGCTCGGCTCACTGCTCCCAAAGCAACATGCCACAGGGCGAGGAGGAGACAAGCACACGGACCCTACTGCTCACGGCACCTCATGACACTTGTCCCCTTGCTGGGGCCAGCCACCAAGGGAGCAACCTGCCACTGGAAAGGGCTGGGAGGGCTGTGATCACATCTGGAAGATGCTGTGGCACAGCAGGGTGGCTCAGCTGTCATGGGAAGCCACACCACGGAAGGGGAAAGGTTAAAGGAAGTTGTTGGTTTTGGGCTTAGTGTGCCATAACCAGCCACCAGGTGCCAAACTCGTGCCCTTGTGTTTATGGGGCTCTGCCCAACTGCCTACAGAAGAGGCTGGGAATTGAGCTGGTGCCTCGTCCTTGGGAATGTGCAGTGCTAAGGACCAGCAGGGCTAATGGAGCATACAGCTGATAGCACATCTGCCCTCCACCTGCCTGGACACTGCTTGGCAAGACCCCGGCTAAGGAGATGCCTAATCAAAGAGATCTAGGCTTAAATAACCTCCTGCCTACAGGGCAAAGCTGGGCTCTAATGAGACTTCTTATGAGGGCTGTGTTCTTCAAAGCTCCAGTTACACACTGTCTTCCCACTGGAGAGCAAACTGGAAGGGTCTTGATGATAACTACAGTGAGACCTGCCAGCAGAAAGTCACATGGCAGCCCTTCTATCAAGGTCTATTTCTAGCTCAAACACCAACACTGGATGCAACACTGGAGCTATGAGCTGGAGCATGAGCTCCATCCTTAAGCTTTAAGGCTAGGATTTTCTCTAAAGAGCCTACAGGAGTTCACTGCTTAACTGTTACCTAAAAAATTCAGTGGGAAACAGCCCCTGTGTTATTTCACCTAAGCACAAATATGTGAAGAAAACTGAAAGTACATGCACCAGAGTAGGGAGCATCTCACATGGGACAAGACTATCAGAAAATCACTGCCCTACACTCTATCCCCAAACACGCTCACACTTCCACAGGGGCCATGCAGAAGAAACCACCAAGGAGAGAAAAAGAGTCAACAGATGAAACAGCTTCACTTCGAGGACTTACACAACTCCAGGTTAGCATAAACCATTGTTACAGCAAACCAGCCAACAGCAAGGGCAAAGGCTGCAGGGTAACAAGAGGTCCGAACACGGCAGCTGAGGAGGAGATAACTTATTTTTGGAAAAGGGAGGAAAGGTTATGCAGAGTTATAGGAAAGAGCAGAGTCAGTTGAAAGACGAACAAGGAAACTGAGAGACAGTGTTTATAGACATCCCTGTAAGTAATCACCATGCTACCACCTTTGTCTAAATGGATTAGGACGTCACGGGATTCCCAGTTTAGGATCTTTCCCCTCATCAGTCTATGCCACCCCCAGCACTACAGGAAATATCTGTGCAAACATGCTATATATATACACTGTGCTGTTTATGCTGGCCATCCTGTGACTTTGGGGGTTTCAGGAGCACTTGGGGTGAACGATGTGTGCCAAAAGCACATGAGTCCTCCACGGGCTGCATCCTCCCCAGGGGAAGCTGGGCTGGGCTGCAGCCCCCAGGCGTACCTGGATGGAGGACATCTGTGCGTATCCTCGCCAGCTGAAGCCCTCGAACTCCAGGGGGTTGTAGCCAAAGCGCACGGCCCGGCCGGCCGGCGTGGTGCCTTCCTCCAGCTCGAATTTCAAGTGGTGAAGGTCAGGGAAATAATGGTCCCGTGCTGGTCTGGGGAAGAGAGAAAGCACCGTCACCTGCCGGGCTACGCGGAGGGAGCGGCAGGAGGACACCTCCGCCAGGCACGCGGCCGATGTGACGGCAGCCCAGGCGATGAGGTCCCCACGCCCGTGCTGGCAGAGCAGGCCAAGGTGCAGCTTACTGGGTGCAGGTGGGACCCCGTGTGCCCTGCCGGCAGCGACAGGCTCCGCTCCGCTCCTCGCAGGACGGCCCCAGGGCCCCGCCGACGTCGCACCGGCAGCCTGCGGGAGGAAGCGCCTGTTTACATTCCCGCCGCGCTAACGAGCTCCTGGTCGCTAATCAAAGGCGCATCCCAGCGGGCGGGGAGCCTGGGGCCACTATTTTTATTCCATTGTATCCGTTTTCATATTTGGCCCCGGCCCCACTTGGATGGACTCTTCTTCCACCTCAGCGCCGAGCTATTTCCCGGCGGCTGAGGGAACGAGGTCTGCAAACGCTCACGGCCGGGCGCCGCAGCCCTGCCACCAGCCGCGGCCTCGCTCCCTCCTCCCAGCCCTGCCAGCACTGCGTGGGATGGCTCAGAGCAGCCGGATCTCCTCCTTTACCTCTTGCCATGGACATGGTGGAGAGTGGCCAACGCCACGTTTCCATGCCTGCCCTCTCCCAGCAGGAGGAAGGGGCACAGCTGCAAGGATGTGACCAGTGGCTCAAACACACCAGTTTCTGGTACCCAAAGGAGCACCTTACTCGGCTGTTCTCTCCCCAGTCTGACAGACCCGTGTCCAATGGTGGTAAAGCACGACCTCAGGTCTCCAGAAGCACAGTAATTCCCAGCCCATGCTCTGGGCCGTGGTATAGAATCATAGAATCAAGGTTGGAAGAGACTTAAGAGACCATCAAATCCCAACTAGCAACCCAGCACTACCACTGTAACCCCCAAAGCACTAAACCGCATCACCCCAAAAATGATGACCCAAAACAGGAGGTGGGACATCTCTAGCCCCTTCTCTCTGAGGTCACCGACCAGTCAGCCTGTGCAGTGGGGTCACTTCTTGTGGACCCCTCACTCACTCACTTTACACACCACGAAGGGGGCTCACCTTGGCAGCCAAAGTAGTTTGCATTCTCCATGTTGAAGTAGCCGTCCCTGCAGGCCGAGCAGAACTGCCCACACACGTTGGCCTTGCAGAAGCACTGCCCATCGCCCTGGGAGAGAAGCAGGCATGGAAACTCATTCCCTCCTGTTGCTTGTCATGGCTAAGCTGTTCCTCAGTTATTTGGGTTCTGGTCTGAGACACTGCAGAAGCATTCTGAGTTTCACGCTCCACATGGCTTCCTGCGCGTGGGTGGGCCAGATAAGGGCCAGATAACTTAAATTACCCAACAATGCAGGCAAACAAAAGTCCAGGCATCCTGGGACAGACCCAGAAATATTTAGGTGCCTTATTTATGACAGGTCTTAATCCCACATTCTCATGCAAGCCCAGATTGCGGTGCAAGCGCTGAGAGCTCAGTGTCAGGGCCTCTCCAGCAGCTGCTGGGAGAGACAGAGCTGAACACTCCCAACACAGCACCTCAGAGGAGCCTGGAAGCAGAGGAGCAAACCCACCTGCCGGCACTCTGCGATTCCGCTGATGGTGCCCTTGGTGTCACACTTGCAGCCTGGGGAGAGGGAGATGAACAAGAAGGTCAATCAGCCTCTGAGAAGATGTCTGACAGGGTGAGCACCCACCATGCCAGAGGATACTGGTTGGGTAAGAGCAGCCAGGAACTGGTGAAGCAGAAGGTAGGGCACAAGGGCTCACATTTCGTTTTGGACAGCTACTGCTGAGGACACAACTACCAAAGACATTTGCCTTTTCTGCGTATTTGGCCATGAAAAATTAAGTGTCTGCAGGGAGGGCTAAGAATGGCACAGATCATCACACCAGCCCTATGTTTCATCCCAAGCACAAAGCTCCAGGCTCCAGCCTTTCCCCTCTCCACATGGGGGTTACCCAGAGCACTCCAGCTTTGACACATCATTTCTGGGTGAAGATGGAAGGAAGGCCATCACTTCCAATCCTGCAGTGATGGTGCCCACTGGCTTGGGTTTGGCTCTTGCACGATGGAGGGGACTTTTGTGGGCTGTGCAAGAGCCATTTCCTTACTCAGGCAGCCATAGGGGTTCTCTGGAGTCAGGTTCCAGTATCCAGGCTTGCATCTGTCACAAGCTGGGCCTTCAACGTATGCCCGACATGCACAGGAGCCCTGGGGAAAGGCAGAGAGAGAAAAGAGCAGGTGAGAATTTGCAGCACAGTGGTTGAACGGGGGGTCTGGTTCTCTGGCTGCTTTCAGGCTGAGCTTAAGGAAGGACTTGGTCCAAGAAGAGATAAAGTGGATCACACAAAAATGACCTGCAGGGGTTGTGGTGGGTTCATTTGATACTCACCGGGGCCAGCGAGGGATCTGCAGTCTCCAACCCTGCTGGGTTACAGGAGCCCACTGGAAAAGAGGGGTAAAAGAACAGATTTATAGAGCCAGCTCACCCCTTGGCTGTCCCTGACTGGGGTTATTTCTCCCCTTGCAAAGCTTTTGGGGGATGATAAACCCATTTACCAGCACCCAAGACACTGGAGCATGCCAAGAGACCAGGGAGAAGGGGTTACCTTCGCAGTGGGGGAACCCATAGGCGCCGGGCACGCAGCTGTCACAGCGCAGTCCCGTCACCTTGGGCCGGCAGCTGCACTGCCCCGTGTCCTGGTCACAGGTGCCATGCAGGGACCCCTCCCGGGAGCACTGGCAAGCTGCAAGAGAGGGGAGAGAACTGCTGCAGCTGCATTCAGGGCTTCCCAGCAGCAGCCTCTTTTGTCTGCCTGACCTTCACCAAAAGCGGCCACAAATGTGGGTTGTAAATAAAATTCTCATTCTTTGCTTTTGGTTAAAACCACTCCAATCTTTTAAGAAAAACAATAGAAGCCTCAATGTTTATCACACCCATTCACATACATTTATGTGTATTTCAGAGGCAGGGGAAGAGTTTTGGTTGAGGAAAAGGGATAAGTGTGATCTCATCCCCCAGGTCAGTTGCCAGTGACATTTCAGACCCTACAAAATCCCAAACACCCAAGAGGAGCATTTGGCGATCAGGGTCTGCCCTGTGGATGCTGGAGTGGGCAGCAGGGTGAGGGCAGGGCAATGGTTCCACAGCTTCCTGCCTGACCTGCTGCCCATGAATGCACAGAGATGCCACTGCCCTATCACAGGAAAGGTCAGAAAGCTGCCAGGGAGCTGCCCGTGCCTTCCTTGCCCAGCCAGCACACCTCAGATCCCTGCCAAAGGAGACACTCTAGGCTGACACCCCCATGCTGGCTAACAGCAAAAGACTGCTCAGGAAACAACAGACTTTAAAAAAAATACAAAAATCAGGTGGTTCTTTTCTTTCCTTGCTGTGGATCTTCTACAGCCCTGCAATGTGGTCACGGCTTTATGAGACAAAAAAAAAAAAGTGACTACTGAACTCCCGTGAGACCATTTCATCTCTGCCTCCAGCCTCTTCAAAGGCATACTGCCGGCATCAGCCTTTGGGAGGAGTGTTCTGCCAGCTGGCAGGGCTCAGGAGTCCACATTTAGTACAGTGCAGGAGGGTGATGATGCTCTTTTGTTGCTTCAGGGAAACTGTATCATGGATTACTTTTTAATGAGCAGTAAATTCTTGCCGGGAGACATCAGAGTACATCTGGCTTCCAGTCGGGACTGCTGACAGGGAGGGGAGATGGGGACACTCTGCCCAGAGCTGGGGAGGGCTGGCCAGAGGATTTGGGGCTGCAGGCACCTGCCACAGCCATTGCTCAGTCCTGGCACCAGCAGCAATAGCCCAGGAGTGATGCAGTGCCCAGGGAAATGGATAGGATCAGATCAATCAGGAAGGCTGGAAAAGACCTCTGATATCATCATCCAACTCTTTCCCCCCCCAGCACTTCCAAGCCTACCACTAAACCATGTCCCCAAGTGCCACATCTACACGGCTTTTGAATCTTCCCAATGATGGTGACTCCACCACTGCCCTGGGCAGCCTGATCCAATGCTTGCTTTGACAACTGTTTTGGCGAACAAATTTTTCCGAATACCCAACCCAAACCTCCCATGGTGCAACTTGGGGCCGTCTCCTCTTGTCCTGCCACTTGTTACTTGGGAGAAGAGACCAACCCCGGTCTGGCTACAGCCTCCTTTCAGGTAGCAGAGAGGGATAAGGCGTTACTCACGTGTGCAGCTGGGGTATCCATAGAAGCCCAGGGCACACTGGTTGCAGGTGTGTCCCGCAAAATTCCCGTGGCACCGGCACTGCCCCGCCAGGCTGCAGTTGTTGTCCACTGCACCCCGGGAATCGCAGGAGCAAGCTGTAAGAGCAGGACTCTGATGATCCCTGAGATCCGTGGCCAAGCACTGCTGGTCTGAATTGTCATTCAGCCCCCCAGGAATTAGCCATTTCCATCAGAACTAAATTAATTTCTTAATCCCTTGGCAAAGCATGCAGTATTTTCACAGCCATGCCAGGAAAATGCCACCGAGGGGTTTTTACAGCCCATTCAATGTTCCCCGCCAGTTTAGTAGGTTAATGCACTAAAATGACACACAAAAAAGGCATAAGCTGAGACACCAGGTCACAGCAGGGTTGTGGTGAGGAAGTGTGACTGATAAAAACTGCTTTGCCTTCCAGGCTTTGCTACGACCTCCAAAACAAAATTCAATTGTGAATTGCCAAATTCACAGTGCAAACCACACTGGGTTGATTTTGAGAAACACTGAAGTCTTGCAAAAACAGGTAATGTTTTTTAGAGCAGCAGGAGCTGCAGGTTCAGGTGCTCACCGTAGCAGTGGGGGTAGGAGTGGTGCCCAGGGCTGCACTGCTCACAGCGCGGCCCAGCGAACTCGGCTCTGCAGAAACAATTCCCGGCGGAGTCACAGCCTCCCGGGAGCGTCCCGACCTCGCTGCAGCCACACACTGCAACACACAGAAACCACCTGCCCTGAGCTGGGAGCACGGGGCAGAGCTCGTGGCAAAATGTCTTTGTCTCGGGGTTCTCACATAGGCATTAGGTGCTGCTCTAAGCGTTCAAACCATCAATCTGCCCATGGCACATGTTCTCCAAAACACCCACAAAATCACTGCCCAGCCCTTCAGCACCTTGCCAGAGGACTCTGGCTGTGTGTCCCCACCCAGGCCCGTGAAGGACAGACACTCACGCTGGCACAGAGGGTAGTTGAAGTAGCCTGGAGCACACTGGTCACATGAGTGCCCTTCAAATCCCGTCCGGCACAGACACTGCCCCGTCTCGCTGTCACAGGTGCCATCGTACTGAGCAGGGCCAGAGCACTGGCAGGCTGCAAAGCAACAAGGACACTAGTAAATAAGCAGGATTTTTGTCTTTAGCCTTCCCAGGAAAGGAACCAGAGTACTTGTAGAAGAGCAGTTTCTGGAGAAAGCACAGGGAACAGAGCTGACAGCAAGCATGCCTGGCCCATAGCTCATGTCCATAGGGAATTCCTCAAGAGACCCCCCACAGCCTGGGAGGATGCTGGAGGGTCAGGGCTGGGTGGAAAACAACAGCAGAAGTGCAGAAGTCATGGGAATTTATCACCTGGAAGTGGAGCTGTGGAATTCCTCCTCCCCAGCACGGGTGGAGAACAAGGAGAAGCCCGGCAGGCTGAGCCTTGGGGCCGCTGCCCGCCGGGTACTCACGCTGGCAGGTGGGTCCGTAGTGGCCTGGGGCACACTGGTCACAGTGGGTTCCCTGGAAGTTGGGTTTGCACACGCACATCCCCACCCGGGGGTCCTTCCGACAGGCGTTGCCTTCGGTCCCACCCGCGTAGCAGTCGCAGTCTGGATGGGGACACACAACGGGAGACACCACACACGGCTGTCAGTCGAGGTCTGAGGCCCCACAAGGACAGGGCAGGAGTTGCCATGAGGGGCAACTCAAAGGCTCAAGCATTTGCCTCCGTAACCTTCCTATGGCACGCAAATGTTTGAAGCAAACCACACCCGGCTCATGGGGTGGCCTCAGCACCAGGCAGGCGTGAAGGTACAGGGTGGGCAGCAGGGCAACGCACAGGGCAGGCAAATGCTGCTGCCACAAACCCAGACAGAGCTGATTCAGTGTAGTGTGGGAATAATCAGAGCGTTTGGCTAACCAGGGTGAACTCTGGGCTTTCTCTCTGGTCACTCCACGCTCAGCTGCACCTCAGACCTTCCCACTGCCAGGGCAGGGTGTTCCAGGCAGGCAGTGCCGAGGCTCTGAGCCAGCCCTGCTATCACCAACAGCAGTGGTGTGGGGTGCTGGGCTGGGAGAGGGAAGGACAAACATCATCCAAAAACCAGAGGGAGGGGGAGGTGGGGAAATGAGAAGGGAAGTGAGAAATTCCAGCTCAGGAAAGAAAAAACCTGTCTGGAAGACACAGACTTCAAAATATCAGAAGGAAGGAAAAGGTTATCTGGAATGTGCTGGGGAGCATGAGACAGGGGAGGATTTGGTGGGAAAACAGACAGAAAAAAGGACAAGGGAGTAAATGAACCACGAGGAGTGAGCATGAGAGAGGAAGGAGGTGGAGGGGAGCAGGGATGAGAGCTATCTAAACAACAGAAGAAGTGACACAGAGAGAGAGGCTGCCTGTGCACGACCCTTCAGAGGCACCCACAGCAGAGCTGCCAGCTCAGCCACAGCCCCTCCATGACCTTTGGGGGAGGCTCCTCACAGGGAGGGCAGAAAGGACATCCCCACATGGTCTGGACCCCAGAAAATATCACACTGTCACTCTAGGCTAGAGTATCTCCCTACCTATAAAAAGGGGATCATAAAATTTCCTTTCCCCCACCTCCAGCTGCTGCTTGTACTCTCTTAAAACCCCTCAGGGCTGCCTCATACAATGTACGTGCCCAATAAGCTGAAGATCTGACCTTGCATTGGATGGGAGGTGTAACAGAGATAACAGCACTGCCAAAGCATCAAGGAAAATGACACTGCTTACTTATTATCTGCCCTGCAGGAAGCACTTGTTCTCCGGTATCGTTGTGAGAGAAAGCTGGAACGGCTGTGCAGAGAGACACACATTGCACAGGTCATCACACACACTCAGAGAAATCCTGATGGAATATCAAGGGCTTGACAAAGCCTTCCCAAAGCTGAACAGGCTGAAAGAAAATGTGGAACGTGGAACAAAGCACAGATGTCCCACTAAACAATGATCCATTACAGCCCTTTTTAGCCTGTCTTTCACAGAAAGTGAGACATGGAACTCCAGCCAAATGGGAAGCTCCTGCTGACTCTCTGTTCAGACCAGCTCAGCTGTGGTGCAGCTCCCACCCAAGCCAAATGTGGACTTGTGCCCACCTGAAAGAACTCCTCCTGGGACAGGAGCGCCACATGGCATGGGGAAAAGACAACCCAAGAGCCACAACTGCAGCTGCTGGCCCTTCCTACACCTGCTGGGTCTGTGGGCTCCCAGATGTGAACCCCCCACTTACGGTAGCAGTGGGGGAAGTTGAGGTAGCCCTCGGCACAGGCGTCGCAGTGCTCCCCGGTGTAGTTGGGTTTGCAGTAGCAGCGCCCAGTGAGGTCCTCGCAGGTGCCATCGGTGAAGTCAGACTCACAGTTACAGCCTGCAGAGAGGGACAGGTTGGCAGCAGTGTCACTGACTGAGGCCTCAGACTCCCTACAGCAGGAAAACCTCTCAGGAACCCTCCAGAGCGCCCTCCCCAGTGTCTCCAAGTGCAGGAGGATGCCACTGCAGAGGAGTTCTCACTCACGGTAGCAAATGTATGGAGAGTCGATGGGGTGGTCGGGGGACCGATAGTATCCTGGGATGCACCTCTCACAGTTAATGCCCGTGGTGTGATGCTGAAAGACAGTGGGTTAGAGAGGCATCAGTTCCTCTGCCCGCAGGATTCGGATGCATCTGCCAGATTTACCAACAGCTCCAGGTTACAGAGGAAGCAGCTCAGGAGTGTCAGCACACCAAAGACCGAAATCTGCTCAAAATTCCACATGCACCAACTTGGAAACAAAGCATTTCCTGCAAACTGTATCCTCCCATAAACACAGTGTAAGTTTCAGGATCGTATCTGACCTCGAGCCCATTTCACTTCCTTCAGATGGTAAAATGTCCTGACCACTTTGTGCTTTGAGGATGGGAGCAACCTGTTTCCTCCCAGCAAGGAAGCACAGCCACAAGTTTCATGCCAGTGCATGAATTAACCATGTCACAGTCACTGTCACCTTGGGAAGGGAAGAGCTGCTTTCCCACTTTCACAGAGACTGAAGATTGGCATTTTGGTGTGCAGAGAGACATCCAGGGAGATGCCAGAGCACTGTGAATTAGGTAGGGATTTCCCAGTGTGCTGGGCAGCAACCTGTCCCCCCCAATTCCAGTGCCCCAGCCAACTAAAGCTTTAGGAGGTAGTGGTACTACCAGGGGACAGCTAGAAACCCAAGTGCTGTTCTCATTACTAGTGCACACTCCTTTAATCCATGGCAAAGAGGCTAAATTTCATGGGAGAGACCTAATTTAGATAACAGAGGGGCTTGGTGAAGGTCCCAGTGAGGCTGAACTCCAGGCTGACGGTGGAAACAAACACAAACATCTGCATGAGCCTTTTCCAGAGGAGCTCTTCGGGCCTACCTGGCAGTCAATACAAACACCTCCCCCTTCAAACTTGTCCTCACGGCTCCTGCTGGCTTTGTGCTGATCCACCCCCGGGTCGTAGTAGCAGTCGTAGGCATGGCCATTGCAATTGCAGGCTGGAATACAAAGAGATGGGAGCTAAACCACCCGTCCTCAGAGGTCCTTCAGTCAGCAGCTGGATCTCAAGACGTCAGCTCTCCCTCCTGGGTTTGACGTTGGATGGGTTGCTTTCCCGAGAGGAAAGATGCCTTAATGCATCTGGGGGATTACATGATCTCCCAAGCTCTCTGAAGTCTTTCAGTTCAAAAGCACAGAAGCAGCAACTCCCTCACAAAGTCTGGTCTGCAACCAGGAGAGTGCAGTGGGCACAAAATCACAAATAAAAATATGTGCAGGCGTGTATGGACGAGAAAGAAAAATTACCCCACTGCGGGGCCTTGAGTAGTCTGGTTTAAAGAGCAACATTCTTGCCTTTTATCCCACCCTGGATAGAGGCGAGCTGTGAAATCCAGCACCCCGTGAGGGGGCTTTACAAACTCGCAGGACTAAGATCCTTTGCCACCCCGCGTTCCTAAGACACCGTGCGGTGCAGCTCTGCGCTCCCAGCACAGCAGAAATTCCACTGTCGGCACTGACCAAAGGCTTCTCTGGACAAATAAAGACGTCCTGTATGTAAACACATCCAAACCTAATTCATCTTGCAGACGGAGTTGAGCAACGAGACTTGCCTGCACGAACCCTTGGACACACAGGAGGAACTGGAATGCAAGCAGAGCCAAAGTCCCACACGGACCTTGGAGACGTCCCTGTGCGAGCCTCACCTGAACACCATCACCCGCTGTGCAGAGCCCTCTCTGCTGCGTCACTGACCTCCAGTTCACCCAGTCCCACTCAGCACCGGCCCCACCAGCCCAGTGAAGGGCTTCTCTGCACCACTGAGCTGTGCTTGGGAAGGAAAGGGAAGCCCAGCTCCCACTTACGCTGGCACTCGTTGGCGCTGTCGGCAGTGGCAGGCTTCCAGGGGAACTGGTTGTAGCCGGGGCAGCAGCGATCGCAGGAGCCCCCACAGGTGTTGTGCTGGCAGTCACACTGCAGCCTGCGGGGACAGAACGGGGCACACACAGGGCTGGAGTGATGACAGGGACGTGTGGGATGGGAAGCTGCTGGGTGACCCTGCTGTGCATCACCGGCACTGATCTGGCACGTGAACGAGTGGTATTTGCTAATCCGAATATTCTGGAAAAGAGGCTTCTAAGGCTTTTTTTCCCCAGCTTTTTAATTGATTGATCTTTTTCTGAGCCAAACACCAAACTGTGCTATTCCAGCTCTGTTCTCTCCCTTTCTTCTCCTCCACGTTCATTCCTTTTTTTCTTCACAGGAAGACAAGGGCAAGAGAAAAATCAGTGTGCCACTGCCTAGACAGCTCTGCAGAGAATAAAATGTGAAGTGGTTGGAGGTGGCAGTGGTAGAAACCTGAGCTGAAGCAGATTACTTGAGAGAGTGTGGTGTAGTGCAGGGACAGCAGGAAAGGACAGAATGACCGCCCAGAGCAGGAGAGGGATGGGGCTACACAGGTGCTATCTGCTCCTGCAGGTATACCTGTGCTGCAGGGAGGAGGGCATGGAATTTGAATTAAGCATTTTAACAGACGCTGGCCCCACGCTCCCTGTGCAATGCACCTCCTGCTTTCCAGGCAGGGCTGTGCTGGGTAAACAGGCGGCTCCGGAGGCGCCAGGCAAGGAATCTCGACAGGCACCCGATGGATCTCGTCCCTGCCCGACCGCAACGGTGATTCATTAACGTCGGTGACATCATCCCCAAAACCTCCACTTAGCACAAGGCGATTCCCATCCAACACAAACGCTTTCTGTTGTATTAGACTTATGGATAATACAGCATGTTCCAGCTTTTATCTGTGCAATTACTCATTTCCCCTCAGGGCCAGTCTGCCACTCCCATCTCTCCCTCCTCCAATGCTTTTCCATTCAAAAGCAGTGTGCTTAAAAATAAATGTAATTTTTCAAAAAAACGTTAGAAACAAAAGGAGCAGTCATTCAGGGTGAGGTGCAGGAGCGCAGACACACTCTGCAGGGAGCTGAGTGCCACAGTTTCCACCTACATGTAATTTTAAGATGTGGGACGTGCAAGTCTATGCCTAGTGAATTGCCAGACAGAGGCAGCAGCACTGGACTAGTGACCTCATTTTAATAAAACATGGGATGATCTCAAAGTTTGGGGGAATGCAAGCAGGATCCACACTCAGAATGTTTGCTTCAGGCAGAGGGGTTGAGAGGCAGGAGGTTCCACTGCTGCTCCCAGCCGTCCCGTTGCAGATGCCATGGGACATGTGGGCTCAGTCAGTTCTCTCAGCACTTGTCGTGCCCTGCCCCTGCCCACATTCATAGGCTGGGCTGTAGCTGGCAGAGTCCAGGCATGAAACTGAACCCCTGGCTAGAGCTTAAGTGGCAGAAAACAGCCCTGAAATCTTCACTAGGAACTTAGTCCTCCAAGTGTTTTGCAGACCCAAAGGGGAGTCTCAATGAGAGGCAAACCTCGGCTGCGTCTCTGGAATGCAACCACCCACAGACCTCTCACCTGGCTGACTACCACTCAGCACTTTCAAGGAAACAAAATTTTATCATTTCTTTCCATGGCAGCAGCTGGAGATCAAGATTAAGATCCGTATACACACGTGTGGAGAAAGATGGTCACTGAGTCAGGGAACTTATAAACCTGCTGAGCAGTGTTAATCTCCCTGACTGCAGGACGTGGCTCCAGCCACACACCCCAGGCTCCTTCGTGTTCAAGATGTTTGAAAAGTACTGGTTCAGTTCCCAGAACGCAAAAAGAGGGCACTGCCTGAGTAAGGATGCTCATTTCAGATGGATAAGGAGGTATTTATTTAGTCTCTGCTGTTCCAGAGTTAGCAATGACCTCTCAGAGAGCTCATCTATCATGGCTTTACTGCACCTTGTGCCGAGTCCGTGCTGCTAATGAATTACGGACAAATGTGCATAAACCACAATATTTACATGTTTCATTGATTGAGTATATACAAGGAAGAAGAGGGAGCGGCTGTGTTCACATAGCACATATTTCCTGGTCATCCTGCCGTAAGAAATGAAACCGCAGTCTTCCCGCTGGAACTGATGCTCGATAGCAGAGACTAAACAGCTTCCAGCGAGCAGCTGTGGCAGAACTGAGAGCAGCACACAAACACTACAGCATCTGGATTTGGCTGGGACATCTGAGGAGCACAATCGAGAAGAAAAAAAAAAGCCCCTTCCTCTGTTTTTGACTGTACGGAGGAAAAAACCACCTGCAAAAAGAGACTGACAGATGGCACAAATCTACCAGCATGCATGGTGCTTTCCCTTCCAAATGGGAAAGGGGAAGCTGGAGTTCAGGATCCAGCAGTGGGAAAGCATCCTTCATCTGCGGATGTGCTTCTGACCAGCCAAGCTGCTGCAGTCTTGCTGGTTATCTTCAGCATCAGGCACAGAGGCAGCAGCTGGACTCTGGCTGTCCCCACTCTTGCTTGTGGCATCTGTGACAGGGCAGTGAAGCCACGGAAGGAGTTGCTCTTATCAGACAGATGCAGAACCCTTGCAGGGTTCTCCTGAGCTCACTCAGCCTGTTAACACACGATTCCTGCCTGGGCTCTCCAAGCCGGGTTCCTGCTGATCTTTATCTCGCTGCTCCCAGGGTTTGCCAGGAAAAAGAGTTGTGCCTCATCCTGCTGGTGTTCACCTTTAACCAGGAGAACATTCCTTCCCTCTGCTTCGTTCAGCCCATTCCAACTTGGGGCAAAGAGAGAAAGCTGTGAGAAGTGCAGAGAGCCTTGAGGAGGCTGTGCCTGCCCACAGGTCCCTGCACACACACAGGGCCCAGATGTGCTGCCACATCAACACAGATGGATGTGCAGCCTCTGTAGCTTGGCACTGCACACAAACCTTCCAAAGTTGCATGAGTATTATAATTTATTGGCCAGGAAGTCAGCCCATGGACATGCTGCTTCACGTCCTGAAGTCTTTGCCAAGATTTCTAGCTCACCTCACCCCTACCTTAAGTGCTCATCCTGCCTTTCTGAGCAACGGGCACAAGAAACATGGGGATGTGCAGAAGGGAGAAGCTAAAATGAGCAGCAGAGACCACCCCAAAAGGCTGAGACTGCGGGATTTTTAATAGGGCCAGGCCAATCCACATCCCTCTATTCGCATTTCCTTGCCCTCTTGCTGTCACACGTCAGCACCTGAAGAGGCAGGACATGTGGAGAGGGCACACCACACAGATTGCTGAAGACATGACAAGTTTCTGGTAGCTGGGCCTGTGTCTCAAGGGGACAGTGTGTCTGAGCCCCAGCTGATGTGGCATTACAGATATCCCCAAGCTGGCTCTGTGGTGTGCCCACTTTAATGGGAAGGCTGAACACAGCTGCTCCCAGAGCCTGGAGAGCAGCAGCATTTCACCAATTACTCATTCTCTCAACTGAAAGTATCAGATTTCTGTGGACTTGCCTGTGCTCCCAGGCTTGCTAAAGGGTACAGCAATGCCATGAGAAGATCTATTTATCCAGCACCTTTTCCTGCTGTATCCCAGAGGACTTACAGCTGTTATGTGCTGACTGTACAAAGCACCCAAGTAGGAAATGTTTTCTCCCTCAACCAGCATGATCTGCTCTGGCTGAAATGCAACAGCTGCTCACCAACACGTGCTGCAACATCAGACAACAGGCTGGGGCCAGCAGTGAAGATGCCAAATGCATCCAAATGAGAGTGGAGGAGAGGAATTTCAGGAGACAAAGACAGTTGCAAGCAGAAGTGGCATTGAACAAGAATATCCAACATATCCCTCCTTGCTCAATTTTCCCTCCCTTCTTGGAGAGCCCCAAGCCATTGAAACACCCAAGAAAGGACCTGGCACTTCCATGTTAAAGGATCACTTGTCCTTATGAAGCCTTTTGCCCCAGCACACAGATGCACTTTGCATCCAACAACACCAAAGTCTAAAAAACAAGGAACTGTACATTCAAATATTTATGAACTTCCTTTTGTTAGAGAGTTTGGCACACTCAGGCAGGCTTCCTTACCAATACATCTTTGTTTTAATACTTAACAGCTTTAACCTTGGCTGGGACTCACTGGAATTTTATTTCAGACGATCCAAAAGCTCTACATGATCCTGATGAGAAAGAAATACAAGCTCCCCTCGTCCAGCTGAATCTACCCATCCCTTTCATAAAGGCAACATTCAAGCTGCAAACAGATGGCTAAAAGCAACACTTCCATGGTCTGAAGCAGCTCTTTGGCATTCCAAGTTGCCAAGGCAGATGGGAAGTCCCATAAGCCAAAATGTAACTTCTTTGCACGCTCTTGTTCTTTTGCAAGCAGTTATTCAGATACATACATGACCAATTTATGGTTCTTGTGAGTAGAAATGGCAAGCAGTCCCTCGTTTCATGGGAGACCATCTATTTATGAGAGCACTGTCCCAATGCTTAAGAAGCCACGTGGGAAGCAAGAGACTTCTCTGTACACGTTCAGAAATGATCCCTGGACTTTGATGGGAAACCTCCCTGTTGCACATCAGTATCCAACCTTCCCTTTCTCACACTCTGCTCCAATGGGGTGGCAAAGTTGTGAACAAAGGGAAGCTCAAGCAGGGAGTTGATCTGGCTGAAAACAGTCTGACCAAATGTGTCATTTTTGCTACTTTGTCTGGAGCAGTTTCGGCTTTTTTCTCAGGGCAGAGCCATGAACAGCAGTGATGGCACCATTACAAGCTCAGGACAGGACACAACTAATACTGGTATTATCTTTCATTCTTAGAACAGTAATTCTAACACTTTCACACAGAAGTGGGATTTTGCAAAAGGTACCTGTAAGGGTCGTTGGGGTCTTTGGCATCGCAGACGTCTGCGTGGCCATGGCAGACACAGCGCCCTCCGATGCTGATATCCTTGATGCTGTAGTAATACTGGAGAGCACAAGAAAACCAGCCATTAGTATCTTCACAAATCGGATCCAGAACTGTTCTACTCAGGACTCTACCCAGTAAAATGGTGTGTTGGGATATTTCCCGTACAGCAACATTGTAGGCTGCAGTATCCGCCCATGCTAAGATCCACCACCTCTAACAGAGTCCATTAGCTACGAATGGGGGGCTTCCAGCACAGCCAGAAAGCCACAAGGGACACCAAGAGGTGTTTCCCAGTTTCACATTGTTGGTGTCTTCCAAAACAGCCTCCAGCTGAAGCCAACAGCAGCATCTGCTGCAGACACCGCCAGCTTAGGGAGTGCAGCACAGAGAGAAAACCCCCACAGCAACACCTGGAGTGCCCTCCCTCTCCCCAGAGGTGGCTTGTGGGGCCCTCAAACAGTTCCACCTCATCAGCAAGAGTTATCAAGGCCTGCCTTACCCTCCTTGTGACCGTAGGGTCCCTCAGAGCTTTGCCCATCAGGTGTCCCAGCAGAGTGTTGGTCTGCAGGAAGCGCAGTCGGATGTTGGTGGCTTTCGTGAAATTCCGCAGCAGAGGCGAGTAGGAGAAGTTCATGGCTCCTGGGCGCCCGTTCACCAGAGAGACAACAATCTGGGAGTGGGAGGAGGGAAAAGTCCAGGTTGGACTGGGCATTGAGCAAGCTGGTTGAGTGGAAGGTGCATCTGCTCATGGTAGAGGGTTGGAGCTGGGTGGTCATTAAGGTCCCTCCCAACCCAATCCATTCTGTGAATCTATGAGAACAAATCTCTGAGTAATCCTGTGGGGTGGGAGGAAATTAATCTCTCCCTCAGCTGAACCCAGTCATCCATATGACTGAATCCCTGTGAGTCTCATTTGGTTTAACTGAATACTTTAAGTGGTATCTGAAAATCAAGAGGGAGCCAATTAATAGGAGCACCAACAGTCACTGGGTAACCCTGGAAACTCCAGGGGATGAAAACGGGCAACTGCTCACCTCCCCATTTTCCAAAGGCACGATCCGGGAGTATTCAGTGGTGCAGATGGCATGGTCATCCCTGGTGATACGGTCCACGGTGTGCTGGCCAAACTTCTCAATGCAGTCCCTCTTGGAAGCTGTTCATCAACCAGAGATGAGAGCAGTGAGAGAAAAGGAACAATTCCCAGCCCTCTGTGGATTTTCCCACGCTGACCACAGGAGAGACGGGTGTACAATCTTTGTTAAGCATTTACTACACAGAGATTGCTCTGTATCATTAACTCTGTCATGGCTAAATACGTGTCCTCCACTAAGGGAGGGCATAACTCTAACAAGCAGAAGCCCCCCCCAGGCACCTCCCTGCAGTAAATGAGGAATGTCAGAATAGCCATTGTACCTACTGCCACCACCTGCAGAGAAACCCATCCCTTAATTTTGGCATTAAGCTCATATCTTAATCAAACTGAGATCCAGCTCTGGTCTCAATCTGTTGCCTTGCTGGCAGTGGATTTGCTACACTGCTTCCACTGAACTGCAGAAGGGCCCTGTGCTGCCAGGGCTCTGCTCCTGATGTAGGAGCTGCACCATCATTTCACATGGCTCCCAAGCCTCCTGGGTCAGTCCTGAAGCCAGCACAGAACCCACAACAGGAGCAACCACAAGCCACAGCCACTGTTGGGGACATCTCCCACCGGGCAGGGAGGACAGGCAGGTGTGGGGAGGGGACCTGCAGTACTTGGGAGAGGCAGAGCAATGGCCTGCAGGATGTCTGCTCCTCACACCTTACTCTGAACTCTGCTCTTAAACCAAAGCTACAAACCAGAAATGCCAAAGCCACCCAGAACCGTCCCTTGGGGACGGCAAATGAGGGCTCCTGCCACTAAGTGGCAATGCAAGGCTGGCTAAAGTCAGGGACAGGCACCACCAGGCAGCCACTCTGCTAGCTCGGTGACCTGCTTTGGGGATGCTGCATGCCAAGACTCTCCCTGCAGCTACAGGAATGGCCTGGCTTCCCTGAACAACTGCTCTTGCAAGTCCAGCACCCTTGTCCCCAGGATATGTGACATCCCTGTGCTGGCAGAGCCAACCAAACCACTGCTGGGGCAGTTCAGGTTCTGACTGTGCAGGGTAGTGAGCACCTACATCTACCCATGCAAAAACCTACACAGTGCTACTCTCAAGGACTCTCAGGAAGAGCCTGGACAAAGGCTGCTGCTCCTTCCCACTCCCTTTTCACCTGTGCCAGGAGCTCACAGCAGAGTGTGTTGAAGTGTGTGTCACTGCAGTGCTCCTGAGGGTGTTTCCACGGGGAGAAAAAGGAAGAAAAGGCAGCCAACAGAACCTCCTGTTCCTGCCAGCACTGCTCAGCTCACACAGGAAACTGAAGGGGAAATGTTAACCCAATTCACAGGAATAATCCTCCAAAACCTGTCTCAGTGTGCCTGCAGAAGGCAGGTCCCCCGCTCCATGTGCTGCACGGGTAGGCTGAGCCAGGCAGAAGGAACAGCAACGGTGGAGCAGAGAATTTCTGCTGCCCTGTCTTCACCTCTGGCTTGCACCCACCCACACCTTGTCTCCAGAACGTGGCCTTGCTCCAGGAAACACTGTTTTGGCAACAGCAAGAGCTCAGTTGCATCCACAGGAAGATGTGGAAACATTTAACATCAGGTCTCTGGCCGCCAAGGTTTGCTTCATCAGGTGCTTTTTTAAAGGCAATTTATTTTTAAAGCCCCAGGCGGGGAACCTGTCACCACTGGCTAAAGATGATTGATTTCCAGAGCAGTGCCACGGCTGCATGGAGACAGGATGCTCAGCCCAAGGAGCTACTCAGGAAAACCAAGGAACTCCTCCAGTTATCGCAAAATCTGCACAACCACGTGAGCCAGCAGCTGGGCATTCTGAGCTAAAACAGAGTAACCCATTGGCCTTAAACCCCAGCAGTGCTTTAAGGAAATGAACAAGGACAGAGCCTCACCCAGCAGTCGCTCCTCCCTCCTCCCGCAGAGCTAAGCCCAAAAGCACCTTGGCACCTCCCGTGATGAGCAGCACTGAGCCAGGGTGGACAGTGCCACAGCGTCGCCCCTGGCAAGCCTCACTGGCAGCTCTGAAGAAACCCTGCATTTCTGCCAGCTGCTTTTAACCTTGGTACTGACCTGGCAGTGTTTTCATGAGACCACCTACAGAAATCCCCACAACAAAAATAAACCTCCGCAGAGGACTTCTTGTGCTAGCAAATCTGGCAGGTTTTAGAGCAGCTACCACTTTATTTCCATGGGAATTTTCCACTGGGCTATGTTACTGCATGTCACTTCTCCAGGGGAGGGGTAACAGGGCCTGAGGTTTTGGGAGGGAAGGGGACTCCAGATGTTGCAGCACCACCACTACACACAGGAAGAAGCCAGTGGGGCAAGAGCTCCCTGTGCAGCTCCAGACCACGCAGGAACACAACTGTAATGGGCCCCAAGAGAGGCTTCAGAGCTGGCAGAGAAATTCTCAGAGAAGATAGAAAAAAGCAAAGTAGGAATTTGACAGCAGTAATTCCCTACTAGCACACAGCAGAGAGAAAAACATCCGCCCTGCAGAGCGGCTACCACGCTAAGGCAACACAGCAGTAACATGTCTGCAGCTCTTTTCTTGCACAAGAAGAGGCCAGAAACCCAAAGCACAGCCTGACAGGTAAGCCAGAAATATGAGCCTTCAGGGACAGCCCAGGGCAAGGCCTCTGAGTGCTCCCAGGTCCTTTCTTGCCAGGTTTTAAGCTCTGGCTGTAGATCTTAACTCACATCTTCTCCCAATTACTGCTGCTGCTTCTGGGAGGAGCTGGTGGTTAACAAGCTCCTCAGCATCCGGCTACCCTACAGACCCTCTGGGAAAAGAGTTTTGTAGAACCAGCTGTTTCTTAAGGTTTTAATCAGAGAATGGGGAAGCCAAATGCACAGACTGGATCTCCTTGCCAGCCAGCTGTCTCTGATCCCACCTTGCACAGCGGCAGGACAGCGGCTCCCTGCCCTGCACAGGCTGGATCCAATCTCCGGTACTGATAAGCACAAGGGAATGTTTTCTGCATCCAGACTTCTCTGTGATAGCAGCCACTTGGAAGCGAGCTGCTGCTGTGCTTCTGGAGGATCTGAAATACAGTCTGGGATGGTACAGAGCAGACAGGCAGAAAGAGGAGGGCAGGGAGGAGATGATTAGAAATCTCACGTTCAGACCTAGATCAACAACGCCCAACTGCAGACACTGGTGCCAGCTTTGGCATCCCCACGCATTTCGTGACAGTGTTTTAACATTAAGTACCAGAGAGCAAAATAATTCTCCTGTCCTGAGGAGCATTTAACCTTCAACTCTTGCAGCCTTACTGGGCAGATGAAACGGAGGACATGGGCTATAATGACACAGGAACAGCTCCAAACCCAGCCCTGTATTTGCACAGAGGCATCTTCACCCTGCCCTCACCACCTGGCACTAAACTGCAGCCCCCTGTCATACTCACAGGCAAAATACTGCCAGGGCTCGTAGGTGAGGCCAAAATCAGTCGATCGCTCCAGCACCCAGAGGTCAGGACGAGGGGAATTCGCAAACTTGATCAGAACATATGCTACGTGGAAGAGCTGAAAGAAAGGAACACAGAGTTAGCTGGCTGCTTGAGGCATCCTGAAAAGCAGGGAGAACTTTGTGGGATCCAAGCAGAATAAATGAGCTGGCACTTTGCAGCTCCTGCTGCTCACAAGCAGCCTGTGGAGCGAAATCCTCTGTATCTAAAGGGATGGTGATACAACAAGGCTGCTGCAGAGAGCCAGATTAGGGAGCTCAGCTCCCACTGAATGCAAACAAAGCTCAGACTTTGTGGCTACAAGCTGTACTCAGGTTGTGCTGGGAGACACCTCAGGCTTAGCCTGAGCAGGCTGCACTACAAACCAGCTACAATGCTGCCCTGGGGACTTGGCTTTTTGGGCTGTTCTTGGGGTAACAGGTGACACATTGGCCTTCCAGCCAGGGAACATCCAACTGTACCTTGCAGACAATATCACAAAATCTTTCTGGTTTTTTTAAAGCATTCCATATACCAGCCCTGCTTCACTAACACAACCTTTCCAGAAAAACCCCAGCACAGCTCCTCGTCCCCAGGTGCCACAGGGAGGGGAGAGCAGGAGACCCACTTGGCTCCAGCACAGCTCCAACGCTGGGCTGCTCCCATTTGTCTGGACACTGACGTGTGCACACACACTCCTGCCAAGTATAAAATAAACGTAGTCTTTAAAGAGCTACAATGTCAGTGCTAGAGAGAAACAAAAGCCCCAGCAGAATTTCCCTTCCCCGGCTGGCACAGGCTCGCTCCAAGAATCCCCACTCCATCATCCTGTCACAAAGTGATATTTAAAGGCAAATAAAGTTCTCTTATCGGAGAAAATTCCTAACGTCAAAAACAACCCAGAAGGGAGTTTAGTGCTTGAAAGGCAGAGATTTATAGCTCAGGAGCCCCTCCTCATGCAGAGCTGGGGCTGTATGAGCATACAGCCCTCCAAAAGACTGATAGGGATTCAGAGGGACATTTCTGCAAGGGGAGGAGAAGGACGGCTCTGTGCCCATTTCAGCCATGCAGGAGGGCCAGAACAGCAGCCAGACCTCAGCCTGCCCTGGCCACACGCATCGCTGAGCCTGAGGACGAATATTAATAATAACATGGCTTCAAAATAGCCCTGATCATCCACAGATTGGGCAAGTAAAGGGCAGAAGAAACAAGAAAGAGGTATTTAAATCTACCAAACCCTCTATAAAGGACAGATCTTGTTGGGGACAGTCAGACAAGGGGTCCGAGTGCTGGTGTGCAGATATGGACAAGGGGATGTGGGCAGCCCTGAGGACTGGCACCAGCTCAGTCCCCCACCCTCAGCAGGACATTCAGGCAAAAAACCTCTTCAGGACACTGCCAAATGCTCCTCTGGCTCTAGGGCAGCCTCTCCTCCACTTACCATGGGGATTGGTCTGGTTCCCACTGCAGGCTGGTGGCACCTGAAACCACACCTGGGTGTAGGCTAAAGGGGTTTGACAGAGATGCTCAGAGAGAAGTGAACCAGATCCAGCTGGGAAATCCACACGGTCATCAAGCACAGCAGGGCAGAAGCTGTTCTCCAGCTGGGAATGGGCAGGAGGGTGGGATTTGTCACCACTCTCAGGGTTTGCACTGGTAAGGACAGGTGCCATCCAAGATGAAGAAACCAAAGTGGTCACCCAGCTCAGTTCCCCGCTGACAAAAGACTTTCAAGCCCAGCCAAGGGGGAAACAGGCATCCTTTTCAAAAACTGAGGGAAAACAGACCTCCATGCTGCCCTAGTTCCCCTCTGCAACATTCCTGTTGTCAAGGCATACAAGACTAAGCTTTTTTTGAGGAGCAGCGTTTTCTGCCTGCCTACCCTCTCAGCAGAGCTGTTATTTGATAGTGAAGCCCAAGAGGCTGCAGCTCAAGCAGCTGCTTTCTCTGCAGGACCAGTTCTCACAGCTCAACATCTGCCTCCTGGCACAGGAACAGGGCTGAACACCAGCCTGTGAAGTTACACCTTCCCTCCACTCTAAACCTTCCTCCAGCTTTATTCTGCAAGGAATAAATTAATGCTCCTGCTGGAATCCAGCACTGCCTGTAGCTGGACAAAATTCCCTGTGGCTCCAGAATACCTGTACATGTTCTGGCCTCAGGCACAGGGGATTCTCTGCTCTGAATGAACAGCAACCACAAATACAAATTTGGAAATGTGAAGTGCAGCCCTGTCTTCTGCTTCCTTTTTGCAGAGCCAGTAAGGAGTTTATTGCCAGTAAACCCCACAGAATTTCTAGGGGGTCCTCCTCATTGTTCAGCTTTATGCTGGAAGAAAGTGTTCCTAATTAAATGTCCTTGAGTCCAACTTCTCGCACGCTTCTGGTTCTCAGAAGTCCCCTCCCTCTGGAGAGCAGGGATTACCATGCAGTCAAATTGGTGCAGATTTCGCTCAAACAGTGAAACTTGACACAAAACGAAGCCTCGGGCTCGGTGATTCACAAAGTGAAAGCAACAGCCAGAAAAAGAACTCAGTGCTGCTGGTTTCAAGCTCTGGTGTAAATGCCCCTGGGGCAGGGAGGGGCAGGGTCGGGCAGCCACAGGCTCCTGACCCCTCTGAGCCCTCTCATGCTCAAAGAAGAAGGTAGAGATGGTTTCAGTACATTCTGAGTCAAGGGAGACACAAACACACACACACTGGGCACTGGGGACAACTGTGACCCTGCTTGCTGGGAATCCTCTGGAAGGCCAGTGCCAGCCCCACTGGCAGGGTTCGATGTCCCAGACCAGGGTACCACACCTCTTCTCTTCTACTGCTGCTTCTAACAGGAACGCCCAAGCACCCCTGGGCTCTTGCTGGGTATTTCTGGATCAGCTGCAGTACCTCAGCTGAAGCACAGGGCAGATATTTGCTCTCGAAGTAAAACACAATTCCTCTCTCCATACCCAAATCCATCCGCAGCACTGCTGCGTGCTGTTACTGCTGCTGAATTTTATTCCAGTCGTGACCGCAATTTTGGGACACAAAGAAGCCAGCCAACACTGCACAACCACTCCCCTCCAGCATGCAAGGGTCATTCCTAATGGAGCACAGAAAATATCCAGGAGTCTGTGACCACAGTGACCCCAAACCTGGAACAAGACCCATATCCTGGTATTTGGGGAGATTTCTGTCCAGTCTAGCGCGTCCCCTGCCCCTCCATCCAACATCCTTATCTTGCAGGGTATCACAGCCTGGCCGGAACAAATAACAGCAAATTGCCTGTTTCCAGTGCATCTGCTGAGAAAACTCACATGCAAAGATGGAGCAGTGGCTCTAAAAATAGAGCTGGCAGAAAAGCCAGACTTTTCATTCCATGTTTAGTTCCAGTACAGTTCTGCCCAACCAATATTGCAAGAGAAATGGTTGGGTTTTTTTCCAAAGCCCTTATTTAGCTCCTATTATCAGTCAGATGAATAAAAACCTCTATGCTCCCAGCCACTTAGGACATTTTTTTCCCTTCTTCATGGAGAAAAGAGGTGAAACACCAGACTTGATGCACACACTTGTCTCCAGGCAGGCAGATCCCTTGCCTTCCCCACCTCTGAAAACATGCCAGGTACAGCTCAACCTTTGACCAGCCTCTGGGATTTCATAAAGCGACCTTCCAGCCAGGAAATTCTGACAGTACTTTAATTAGCAACCAGATTTCTTTGAAAATAGTAACATCCCTACACGTACTTGATGTTGCTGTTAGTGGTTTTGAAGCAAGTTTCCTTAGTAACTATCACTTGCAGCTGGCCCCAGTGCCTGCAAGGATGGAGCAAGTGCCGGAGCCAGGAGAAGAAGATGGAGATGAGGGCATTTCCTCCGTGTCCCACACTCCATCCCTTTCTCTCTTTAGATGGTGGGCAGCTTCATCCAAAATCCCATGAGAATATAATTCTGATTACTGCCCAGTGCGACAGTGCAAAGACGTGAAGAGCAACAACAGATTCCAGAGAGTCAAGAGAAACTCAGCTGCTTCTGGAGCAGCACGTTCTCTGTCCATTTGTTCATCCATCCTTCTGTGTAAGCAGAACAGGATGGCAAACTCACACATTTCTTCTCCATTCCTTCCCTCCAGACACTCATCTCAGTTTTCCAGCTCTCGGAGGTGGGAAGAAGACAACAAGCTGGACCAGGTTTGTATCCTGTGTTGCCTTGGTGAGGGAGTTTCGGGGAAGTCTCACCGATACTCCAAGGCACCCAAAAGCCATACAGAAGCATCCAGTAACCAAAATAAATCGTCACATTGTGGTAATATTGACAATTACATTTTCACCAACAGCAACAGGGGCTCTTTTTGGTTCTCTGATTGAAAGGTCTGAGCAGGCTGTGCTGGCTGGAGCTACACCCAGCTCTGCTCCTGGCCCCGGATGCCCCAGGAGGAGTTTACAGAGTAAACCACTCGCTAATTTTCCACAGGACAGATTTATTACCTTTGGCGCTGACTTATGAAAATAGCACCATGTGAAAACAAAGCAGTTCATCTCTCCCTCACCACTGCTCCATCCCCCCGTGGAGCTGTGTGTGGACAGCATTACCAGCATCCCTCATCCCTGCTTGGGATTTCCTGCAAGGATTGGATGGACCTGCTGAGCAGATGCAGCTCAATGCCAGGGCATGGGAAATAAATCCCACTGCTTAGGGGCACATGAGGCCTCCTGGATACGCACAGCAGAACGCTTCAGGACACCTTCAGCAAGCACCTGCAGTGTTTTGGGGCATACTGCACCCCAGTCTGGGTCGCTGCACAGCAGCTCCAGACATCTGCAAAACCTAGAAGCATGGAAAGCAGAAAAGGAGCCACTATGGAAAGTGTCAGAGAATGTTAATTATTTTTCCCCAGTTCCAAAAATCAAATTACTTTACTCCCTCCCAAGCCTATCTATTCCCCAGGCACTGCCTGGTCCATCACTGCAGCCACAAGCCCACCTGGAAAACGTGGAGATGGCAGAGCCTGGATGGGGTTATCAATCCACAGTGCCAGGGAAAAACAGCTCTCTGGGAGCACAGGTCACCTCTGTCCACAGCCCAGGCGAGTGGCTGCTCAGCTGCCATGAATCAGCCTTGGAAACGCTTGGCAGCCCTGGCACCACGTCAGTGGCAGCAGCTAAAGCTAATAAGGTGCCTTTCTGTGCACCTTTTATCCCCACAAACAAATATGCAGGAGGTGGAAAAGCCCTGGAAAGGCAGAGAGCTTCTGACTCACTTTGAACTTCTCTAGGTCAGTGATCTGCCCCTTTTGCATCCTTTGCCTGTAATCATTTATTCTCATGGAAGCAGCGAATTTACTCATTAACAACTGACTGTCCCCCTGCTGAGCTTCTGCTGTCCTACAGCAGATTTATTTCTCCCCAGCCCATCCATCAGAATCCTTTAATAAAATCTCTCACATTTAGTGTGTGCCTATTTTTTATTTTCAATCACACAAGAACTACTTCAACCCTTCCAGGCAGCAAACAAAGGCGCTTCCCCTCCAAGTGGGCACGGCTTTTTATCCAGTCATTTTTTTACAAAATACTCAAGTGCCTGAGAGCAAACAAACTCCACATATAAAAGCACAAAAGTCAGTGTTTGAAAGAGGGGTGTGCACTGAAATATGCTTTGCCCCCATTTTGCTCTTTTCCTCACAGCAACTCCTGGCTTGTTCTTTGTATGTCTGTGTCTCAAATCCTCACTCCTAAAAATGATGTTTTTCCAGGCTGTTCATGGAGGATTACAGGGTTCTGAATGAGAAAGTTCCCTATGTTTGCATCCCAAGATTTTGATAGCCAAGCTTTAGAAACAACCACCCATCCCGTTCACCGTGGAGAGAGGACAGAGGTGCAAAGCGGCAGCTATTAAACACCTCAGCAGGGCTGGGGAGAAAGGTGAGCACTGAGACTCAACTTTGCACCAACCTGTTTCCAAGTTTTCTTCTCAAAACTCTGGATTTTTTTTGAGAGACATCAAAGAAAACACCCTCCAGGAAACCACAGATTCAGAGCTACCAGCCAGCATGAAACCTGCTCAGTGTCATAACAAGCAGCAGCAGCAACCCAACACTTTATGATGTTATTTTCTAAACAGTGCCTGTTCCCTTCCTAAGCAGCTTGGCTTAGGTGAACAGCCGATGGAGCATTTTCCACAAAGGTTTTTTTTTCTTTAAACACCACTTCTGAGAAGGATTTGGCTCACCCACCGATGTCACACACAGCACTGCTTTATCTTCACAGCATCCTCCTGCAGGAGCTGTCCTTCCCCTGCCTGTGCCACACAAACCTTCTGCCAAAAATCCCTGGGGGACTAAATCTGCAGCACTTGGCACACGGCAGGGCAGAGCAGTGCCATCACTTGTGGCCTGCACAGTGCTGAATTGAATATTCGGATAGCCAAGTTTCAGAAATGACCCCCAGCAGGGCAGCAGCAAGAGCCTGATTCGCAGCAGGTTCAGCCAGCTGGCACTAAGGACAGGCACAGAGGAACATCCTGTTAAATCCCTGCCTACCTGGAGCTGCAAACAGCAAAGGGCACACAGCTACAGGTGCAGCGCTCAGGGACGCTGACACACCAGCCTGTACATGGTCAAACACAAGCCTGTGCTAAAACCCCACCAAGTGGGGTCCCTTCCGAATTCAGCTCGGCCCTTTGTGTGTGCCCAAGAGCCACCCGAAGGTCACTGCACCCAGACTTGGGTAACCAGAGGCACCACAGCAGAGCAAAACTGGTCAGCACAGAGGGGGATGGCTGGAATTCCTTGGGATGAGGCTTCAGTCACTTACAGAGAAGGACTTTGCCCACACCAGCCTCTCACTGTGCAGTAGGAGATTCCCTGCACTTGACTGAGATGGCCTTTGTAGCTTCCTAGGCTGCTGGGCAAAGTGTTAAGTAACCCATTAAAGACAAGACTTAAATATTTGTCTTTTAGCCTAAACTTCATCTACCACACCCTCAGGGAACGGCTAAGTGGACTCCCCTGTCCTTGGGCACCCCGTAAAGGGTTACAAGCACTGGTCTGCAAGGCCAGCCCAGCCCAGGAGGTGATTGAGGCCAGAGAGTGTGGAGAGGATCAGGTGCCCCACCACAAGTACTCCCACCCTCTCCAGTTGCTTTAATCCTCCTGCAAACACCATCAGAAACCCAGCACAGAGGTGGCTGTAAATAGGCCCTTAAAACTTCCTGGTGCTGCAGAGATAAGACACTATAGCTACATTCAGGATTTCAGATTCTCTGACTATTTACCTTGAGGTGTCGATTGTCCTTGATGGTTAAATGCTTCTAGGAAGCTGCTGGGAATGTTTGGGGCTTTTTTTTTTTTAGGAGTGATGTGTTCTGGGAAAATATGTGCATCAATAATTAGCTGGCAGGATCAGTGGCAGTACACACCAGGGTCTTCCTCCCAGTAGAATACAGTATTACATGAGAAGTGGGATAAGGAAAAAAAAGTGACTCAGAGAAAAAAATATTTGTCTCAGGGACATAAAGTGCCTTGATGGGTGGGCACTGATGGCCCCCACTGTGAAGGGCCACATGCTTGTGCAGCGCTGTCCAATGTGCAGAAGTGAGAAAGCCAAAATTCCTGCAAGCAGCTTCATGCACACAGGTGAGCAACACGCAGGTGTCCCAGGAAGACTTGGTATTCTAGAGGAATTTAACTGGAAGTCACTCAAATGCAGGCACCTAAATAAATCCAGCCACCTACTTCATGAGAGAGAAGAAAATCCACATGGTTCTCAAGGCTGATTTTCAAAGGGCCTTGGGTCCACCGCCTTAATTCTCCTCCCTTAAACTAACAGGAGTTTGAGACTAATTTTAGCAAAATGAAAACTACACCACAGCAGAAACTCTTGCAATCCCAGAACATACAGAAAAAAAAGTGTTTTCCTAGAAACAGAAAAAGCAGGGAATTCCAGCTTGCTAATACCAACTGGTGTGCTTGCAGCCTAAATCTGAAATTGCTGAGAAAAAGCCTGACTTGAGGGATGTCATCTGACTGCAGTTATTTGAGACTGCGAGAAGCAGCGTCTCTTCAGGGAGCTGTCACTCCACACACAGGGAAAGAAGGGTTTTTTGTAACTAATGGGAAACAACTGACTCAGTTTTTAATGCTAGATAGACTCTGAAAGGAAATAAAAAAATCTCCTTGGAGTGCCTCATTCTACCATGGCAAATTTTAGACAAGCAGCAGCGCATCTCTGTCCTGGAAGGAGATGACCAGTCCCTGTGCCCAGGATAAAGGGCTCAGGGCCTCACAGTGAGCTCCAGCATGACACTGATGTGCAAATGAACCTTTTAAGTCCATCTGGGTCATCCTCCAACGCCCCTGTTCACATGGGGAACATTCCTCAAGAGCATCCCAATGCTGCCTTTGCTCAGAGAACAATCTCACACCTGTATTTCAAGGACATCAACTGGGTGCTTTGTGAAGAAGACTGAAACTACAGACAGGAGACATGAAGGAGAGGATGGCACTGCCACAGCNCAACTGGGTACTTTGTGAAGAAGACTGGAACTACAGACAGGAGAGGATGGCACTGCCACAGCCTCTCCCCAGAGAGCTAAAAACAACCTGATCTATCCATTAGTTCACGGGGAGAAGCTTTAGAGAAAACCCTGTCTCTCTTCTCTTCCCCAGTGACTGGCCACTGCTCCACTGCAAGCACAGCTGGGAGGAGAGCCGAGTTCAGGCCCTTCCCACTGCCAAACTGTCCCAGCAGCTGTAGGTATTGTCTGTAAGGCCTCCCTGGGCATCTGCTGCTGGGACAGAGAGAGAATGGGCTCCAAGTCAAGAGCTGTAATACTTTTAGTAATGACAGCCCTGCCTGGTACCTCCTGTTTATCAACGTGCAGTCTAACAGGGTGGAAACCACGACCTTGAGCACAAGAAAAAAAATTCCACTAAAAGTCCATGTTCATTCCTCTACCTGCCAATGACAACACCACCGTGAGAGGATTTCAGCAAGAGTTCCATCAGTCACTGCTGCTCATCTCCCTCATTTCCTCGGAGAATAATTTAACAGCTCTGGGTTAATTTGGTTTAAGTGTTCCCCCAGCTGCCTGCGTGCTGACACACAGGGAACAGCGTCCGCAGTCACGGACTGTTTGCTTTTAAAACATATAGGAGGAATCCGTGACTTTGGCAGCGAATGTGATGAAGCCAAGCTATTAAACCATGGCACATTCCAGACCCAGACGTATGGGCACAGCTGTGACAAAGCACAGGCCCACGTCCGGACCGCAGAGCTCGGAGCCTCTGGGGCGCTCAGGTCTCCTCCTTCTCCCTGAGCCTGCCTGGAAGGAGGTAGAGAGGCTTTTCCCCACAGCTCCTCCAATTCCCATTCTTGCAAGCCACCACAACACAGCCTGCAACGTACAAACCACTCGTGCCCTTATAAATAAAAGTCCAGGCGAAGCCTCAATGGATTTGCGAGTGGAGCTGCCTCCCCCAGAGCTGAAGCTCCCACACAACCAAGCAGGAATTTCAGCTTGCACTGGGCCAAAATTCCTCAACTTCCTCCAAACAGCTCCTCACTAAAAAATCTGTTCTGACCTTTCATACAGCTTCATTTCTTCTGCTCTGCAATTAGAAAGTGGCACAGCCCCGACATGGATTTTTGCACCATTTCTGTACGGAAGCAATGTGGGCTGCTGAAGATTTGGGAGGGCTGAGGTAAATCTGTGTGGCAGATTATGTGGCACCTACACTTACTGCTGATGTCTAAGCTCAGCAAACACTGTCTTTTGGTAAATTATACACCAGTAAACATGGACAGCCTACAAATATGGAATTATACCCCAAAGGCATTTCAAGCCGAGCAAATTGGCACAGTCAGAAAGGAGTCTGCCTGGTTCTCAGTTCGGGTTCAACCTGAGAACTGAGGTCCTGAGAGATGTAAATACTCAGCAATTTTCAAAACTATTCTTCAAAACATGTTCAAACAAAAATCCTGTCTTAAACCCCCTGGAGCCAGCATGACCCTGCAACCAGTGCCTGCAGCTCACTGTATCTCCCCGTCATCACTCTGCCTTCAACACCTCCCAAACCTAGGCATTTAGAGAGAGAAACCTGCAATGCAGACAGGAAGGAGACCTCTCTCCACAAGGTTAGCAAATCCCTAATGATATAACACCAACTTCCCAACAAGCTGGGGTGGGAGGGTGCAAAATCAAGACAAAACGCAGTGATTAATTTCTCCTTGTCGTAGAGGTGTCAGATAGCACAAGATGGATTCGTGCAACAAGAATGCAGGGGAGGAAAAGCTGGGGAGGGTACATGAGAAACCTTTTGATTCAGGCCAGGTATTAAGAGCAAAATCATTTAAATGGACTAATTTTTTTTTAAAATTAGTGAAGTAACAGATACTATGTCATACAACTCTGAACATAATGAACTTGTATCTAACAGGTGGTCCCAGCTAAACTAAAAGCTGTCTCAGGTGTATCACAAGCCAAGGCTGTGCAGAGCAGTTGGTGGGAAAAGACATCATCCTGAATGATTCAAATCAAATCTGAAAGAACTGAAAGTTCAAATTCCCTTGAACTTTCCAGTCTGCCAGTTCACCCATATCCTCTGAAGTACATTATCTCTGCTTGCAGGGTTTACTCCAGCCTTTTGTTGCTGTCTTATCTCCAACCTTTTCCTGCCCCAGCTTCAAAAAGAACGTTGAGCATCACAGAACAATATGAATGAGCTAAAAAAAAAAAAGTATATATAGAAGCACCAGCCCAAAATCTTTGTCAACCTGGCTACCCAACACACTTGGAGAGGCAGGATGGGGCTTTGCATGAAGAGATGAGGAGAAGCAATCTCTCTTGGCTGATGAGGACAGGGTAACTACAAAACTCTCTCAGACCAACCTATATGCAGCCCATCAGTAATGTCAAGCTAGGCAGCACCCACTGGGATCACAGGAGGGAAAAATGCAAACACATCCCAGCTATGTTTGTGCCAGGAACATAAACTATGGTTCATTCTTGGGAATGGTGGACTAAGCAGCTTATCTACAACCCACACTGTAACCTTTATGGACAACAACCCTGTAAGCAGTAGATTCCTGCAGCTGTATTTGTGAGAGTGCACTGAGTGGTGTTTCCCAGGAGCTGGAACAAACAACCTTCTCTGTCTGGCTGAGGAGAACACGTCCCAAAGAAGACCTTTTCCTTGGACAACATCCATGCATGACTACTGGGAGAAATCCCCTTGCCTGTCGGACCAGCCAGACAGATCCCAGGTGGTGGGCAGCACAGCACAGCAGGATCCACACATCTGCACAGACCCACAACAGCAGCCAGGCATCAGTGAGATGCCTCAAAAGGCACCTGAGTTGAGCCTCTCTACAATGTCCAGGACAACAGGTCCTGCAGCTCTTCTCATCTGCCAGTTAAAAAAACAAAACAAAACCACAAAAAAACCCCAAGAAAACTACCCAAAAATCCCCAAACTGCCTGGTCCCAGAACCTCCCACACAGTCCAGGGCTCGTGAGTCACAGCCACACCAGCTCCCAGGCTGCTGCAATGGGATTTTTGCACAAGCCTCTCTATCTGCCCAGGAAGAGCACGGTTATGACACCAGAGGCTCCACCAATGCAATCTCTGGAGATAAGGCCTGTCTGTGGTGAAAGGAAATTGGCTGCTTTGTCTCAAAGCAGAGCTCCCTGGTAAGCACCCTTCTGCATACGCCTGCATCTCCTCCCGGCCCCGGGGGTCAGCACTGGAGCCCAGGAATAAATCACTGCAGCGGGCTCCGGGCCAGCACGGCCGGCAGCAGCGAGGGCCGTGCTCTTCTGTGGAACAGCCCTCCCTGGGACCCGCTTAACTGGGCCCTTCAGAGTCGCTTCACATTTCCAAAAGAGGCCACTGTGCCCCACCACTATCTGCTCCCTGCAGGAGCAAACCCGGGAGCCCAATCCATCAAAGCCTGATGCTAACGAAGACCAGCAACCAATTAGCAATCCCCCAACTGACTCATCAGGGGTTCCTGAAACCTGGCTGTGCTGCAGGGTGTTCACCTACTCTGACTACGCTAAAAGTCTCTCGAAAAGCAGCTTCGAGGTCATCCAGGCTATTCAAGTTTTGGGCTATTTTTAGGCCTCCAAATTATGCCAGGATATCCGGGAAGACTTCACAGATTTAGTCCCATTCCCACAGAGTTCAAGACCAAATTGCTCGCAAACTCATTTTATCCTCAAGGGTTTCTTCTTAATGCTTGGCTTATGCCCTCCTGCTTCTACTGGTATTTTAATTCATTAAAAAAAAAATCTTAATAAACATTATTTTAAAGGGAAAATATGCTGCAGTTTTTGTGGTCAAAGCAGATATTTTAAAGCATTTCCCATATTGGGAATAAAGGTCTAGAACATCTGAAAAGTCCCATTCTGCCTTTCCCCATTAGTTTTGGGCTGCTGCCAGAGAAAATGTGAGAAGCAAAAGAGGATGGAATAAGTTTTAGAGGTATATAGGCAGGAGGGAGTACAAGAGGTGATTTATGCTCCACGTTGGGCTTTGTAGAGATGCAACTACACCAACAGCTGTTAATTTGCCCAACATTCCCATACAGATACCTGTGCCTCTTTACCTCCCCAGAGGACACAGGGGCTGCATGAGAGTCACCCATGCCAGGTGCAGGAGAGGGATCACAGCAGAGACCTGGGAGAATTCCCAACTCTGTGAATCAAACACCTTCCCACCCGCTGGGCTGCTCCTTCATTTCCTGTCCGAGAAATACTTCAGCTCTGTTTTCCAGCTCTGCTCTTTCAGTCATGTCATCTCCCTGCTGTGGTTCATGCTGGCTCATACTCCTTCGAATTTTAAACAGCCCACAGCATTTTTGGTATTTATTCCTTTCACACTAGGAGTTATCATCTACAGCATCAGCCGCTGCTGTGCTGCTCCCAGGGCTCCTTCATGGATGCACCCAGATAACACCACCACTTCCACAACGCGATTAAGGTCAGGGGTTGCTGTTACCATTGATGACAGTCCCCTCTCTCCATCTTACCCAAGAAACTCCCCTCAGATCTAGACACTGTCACAGCTGTCCCTGGCATCACCAGCCCTTGGCACCACTAAGCTGGATCAGTGACTACAGACAGAAACTCCTGCAGATGCCCAAATTTATCTGTTCTACCCCTGTGCACTTTCTTGACCAAAGAGGAAAGCATGTGCCAAACTGTGGCAACTTAACTGCCTAACGTAAGATGGAACAAGCGCTGGGCGATATCCTGCAATTCTGTGATCTGTGGAAGTGCCCAGGCCATGGTGGCCAAGGCCACTGGAAGCAAGCTGGACCATCCCTGCTAGCAGCAAAGCCAATGCTGGCAAAGGATGGAGTAACCCACAAAGCTGGAATTCACCCCTCCTCCACCTAATCCAAAATAGCCCCATTGCAGGCTCAGGAGGCTCAACTCAGAGCTCAACTGCTTTGGGGTCAGATGAGGAGAAGGGAATCGTAGGAGGCGGTGTGTTGGCTGCAAATGGCAGCGCTGGACAGTTAATGCAAAGGGGCTGCTAAGGATTGCTGCTGATTCCTTCTGTGGGGCTTGGTTCTGAAGGCAGAACCAGACACTTGGTTATGGAATCTATAATGCAATAAAGTGGCCGTGCACAGCCTGGGGACAGCTGAATCCCTGCCCTGTCCATCACACCGGCGCTGGCTCCCCACGGCAGCCGCCGGGGCTGCTGCCCAGAGAACAAACCACACTAACTCCCTTGTCCACAGCATATTATGTTGTGAAATATTTATTGCCTCCCCAATCGGAAGAAAGAAACATTTCTCTCTTGGACATAATGAAGAACACATTTCCAGCACTTAACAGCTGGAAGCTGGAAAGGTGGCCAAAGAAAATCCCTAACTACTTTTTATTTTTTCCCTTTTAAAGCAAGCATCTGGAAAACTCATTTCTGGGGAAGAGGAGCCTTCCCAAATCAATCCAAGGAAAGAGTCAAACTTGGTCAGAATTTACAGGCAGGGGCTGATAAGATCATATCGTGAGTGTGATATCAACAACGTGGTTTTTGTCTGCCCCCGTCAGCTCAACTCCAAGAGGATGAAGAGAGGCTGTTTTTATTTAACGAAATGCAGCAACTCCTGCAGGCAGAGATTTTCAGTATGGTTTTGATCAGCCACTGAAATATCAGGGAATTTTTTCATCTCCACCCCACATCGCTTCAGCTGATAGACACTCTGAGTGCTGCTGACACGTCCCCGACCCCCGGGGATGGCAAGTGAGGTCCCTCCACTCCCTCAGCTTCAAGCTCCAGAAATGCTCCACTTTGGATGAGATGCCTGGGAAAATGTTTCTCCTCTAACTTTCAGGACAGGTTCAAATTCTTTCAGAGGGAGAGGGCTAACGCGGGTTGTTTTTAAACAGGCGCTGTGTTATTGTAACCAATAACAGGAAATTGATGGCTCGCTGTGTGGTGGGACACAAGGCAGTCCCCCTGGGGCACGATGCTGACCATCCCAACCACGGCCATATCCTGTGTGCTGGCTGTGTAACAGAGGCTGTGGAAAGCACTGGACACCCTTCAAAGGACCAGCAGAAGATATAAGGGAAGAGGGAAGGCAGAACCCAGAGCCAAAGCCTTTCCAGATGCCCCATCCCATGCACTCTGTCCTGTAGCTGGGGGACAACTGAAGCCTGAAGCCTTTGTCTAGGTTTGGTGCAGCTGTGCTGAACACCAAAGGCACTTCCACACACATACAGAGGTGGGCTACTGTCCCTGCCTCAGGGACAGGCAAAAAGACCCCCCTCCCTTCCCGAATCCCTGGCTTCCACATACCAGGCACTGGGAGAAAAGATGCTTCTAACAAATGCAGGGCTTCTCTTTGAGAGGCAGGGTCAGCTCACGCTGTTCTCCAGCATTATCCACCCCAGCATGCGCCCGGGCTGTGCCAGAACAAACAGCACAGCAAATAAACAACACATTAAGACGACGCACGCTGCGGACGCGTGCGGTCACTCTGCTCTCCAGTGCAGTGGCCCCCGCGGCTCAGACATCCACAGCAGCTTTCCTCTGCTCCCTGCAGAGCCCCATGTTCCTCTGCCCTGCCCCAGGGCTGCCCAAAGCAGGTCTGGCCGCTCACAGAGAAGCCCAAAGCGCAGCAGCTTCACTTTGGTGAGGACTGATGCTTCCAGCACACCTGCAGCCACGCTGGTCACAAAGGGCTCGGCACACCAAGAAGAAAGAGGCCAACTGCAAACCCCATCACTGTAAGTGCTTCTGCTCAGTCAGCACCGAGCCAGCACTAATCCACCTGCTCGCATTTCTCACACCGAATTTCTGGCTGAGGCAGCAGCCAGGGACGGGAGGAAGCGGCGCAGAACTCCCCGAGCCCCTCGGTGTGTTTCAGGTCGTGCTCCTGACCCAGTTCCAAATCCGGGCGGTTTTTATCTGCAGAGCACAGGGAGCCGCGCCGCGCCCCGGCTGTGCCGCCGGCCACGCACCTGTCACCCCTCTCCCTTTCAGCAACCCGACCCAGAGCCACCACGCCACGAACGCGCTCACATCCTGTCCCAGCCCCGGGGACACCGAGGCACGCGGGGCAGGAACGCTGAGCCGCACCGAGACTCGCTGCTGACGCTGGGATGCGGGGAAAATAAACCCCAAAGCCTTTCCAATGCCAGCACCAAAGACAACACCCCAGCTGTCTCATGTTTCCTCCTTCCTGGCAGTGTAGGGACATGATAACTGATCAGTCTCCCCACTGCAGAAACCTAAGGCCTTATCAGCACTCGCTGCCCAGAAAGTAACATCACCAGGGGTGATTTACTATCCCTCAACACGAGGAAAAAAAAAGGACCGGAACTCATGTACCAGTTATGGATACAGCATAAACAGGGGATTACAAACACAGCACGCCTGGAACACTCAGCGCTTGTCCTCACTGCAGATGCGTGCAACCATCAGCACCACAGGCACAGGGAGTGCATCTCCACCAGGCTCTGGGATTTGCTCTGATTCAGGCAGGGACAGTGCACATTACCCCACACTGCTACTGAAATCTGGCATCTGTCCTGCTCCTTGGAGCAAGGACCAAGGACACGAGGCTGGAGCTTCGGACGTGGCAGTAGCATTGTTGTAGCCCCTCATGCCACTCGGAGATCAACAAGAAGCTTTTATTGATCTGGTGTGAATGTCCCAGAATACCTTTAGAGCAGGCAAATAACTCCTACCCTTTGGTAAACACCCACAGTTCTTCCACAGGCAGTGCCCTTTGAGTGCAATTTAGCATTGATTACAGCCCCGTGTATACCAGCGACATGAACACCATGGGGTCTGCAATAAGTGGCTTTTGGGAAGAAGTGGGATCTCAGCAGGACACCAACCTGAGCAGGTCTGGCTCATGAGCTGTCAGACAGCTGTGCTTCAGTCCATAGGAGGCCACTGTACTGCAAGGCTCTGCTCCCAAGGGGAGCTTTATAAATATTTTCCAGGATAAACATTTGTAAATAGTGTCTTTCAACACGTCTTGAGACCAGATTCTTGATCTCCCGTTTTCAAAAGAGAATCATCATCTTCAAAGGAGGGGAGGGCAAAGCCATTCATGCAAACAGCATAGCTACAAGCAATCCAGTTTGGCACTCATCTCCAGAGCTGCTGAGGTGGGTGTTTGCACTCGATGTGTGTCTACCAGGCACAGCCAAAGCCTCCCCTGCAATGCCTCCCAGCCCCGTTCCCAGGCACGGGGCACATCACCCTCACAGCCTCCAGAAATCGGATCTGCCTGGGGAAACGCGATCGCCTCCACTGCTCTGCTGCTGAGGGCCAGGGGTCACATTCTGCCAAGATCACAGCAAAGCAGACTGGCATCTGCCTCGGAGCCTCACGGTTCATGAAACCAATATACAGGCCACGGGAGTAATTTCATCTCCTCTGCTCTTTGAAGAGCTCCCTCCCTCCCTTCCTTCTCCCTGGCCACAAAACCAGGCTCTGGGTGGTCCCTTCCAAGACTGTAAATTGACTTGTTGAAAGCCTTAGCAAAAGAAAGGTCAGATGCCTCACAAACAGCAAAACTGACAGTGCCGTACAGCTATCCAGACATTACTCCAAGGATGTGCATATCCACACAGCTGCTTGCACCACAGCAGGCGGTCACACCTCATTCCAGGTGTACTCACATCGCACAGGTTTCCCCCAAAACAGCACCTGCAGATGCAGTTTGGTGTCATGGCCCAAACCTGCACCTCTGGCTACAGACTGGGGTACAGGTGGGGTGGGGCTGTGGAGCTGCTGCTCTTCCTTGTGGATGGCAAATTCCCACAGGACTTCACAGTATCCTTATTCTGGTGGTTGGGAAGAAGGACGAGGGGACAGACAGCAGAGACAAGGCCAAAGATACACCTGACAGTTTTCAGTCTTTTTCTCTGACCTGCCATCCACACGAGAAACTTCAATTTTGGACTGCGTTAACACACTACAAACCCCACAGCCTCAGACCCTAAAAAATAAAATCACCTTGCACAACGCCCAGCTGCCCAGCAATTTGGGAAAACCCAGCTGTCCTACAGGTGCTCTCAACCTTGTCTGTTGCTGTTGAGCCCCACAAGCATCACTGCAGGGCAGATAGGCATTTTCAGTGTGCTCAGCCCCTCCTGGTTCCCTGCTCCCACTGCCCAGCCCTGGGAAGGAACAGAGATAAGGGGAGTGCCACAGAAAACACAAGGGCTTAAAGAAAGCTCTGATTTAGTGGAGATAAGAGGTCTGGGTGAGTAAGCACACACCACTGAAATAAAGACCACTGCTGAAAGAAGGGGAGGCATATGGGATGGCACGTGTCCAGGGTGGGGGGCACAGCACAGGTGTGTCTGACTTGAGAGGTTAAAAAAGTTTTTAAGGAATAGCTACATTCTCATGGGACCACATCCTGATGAAATATGTCCAACTGGCCTTCATGGAAGTGGCTCTCTGCAGGTGGCTCATGGATGTCAGAGCACCCAGCACGGGATCCCACAGCTCCAACGAGTGCCCTGATCCTCTGCCCCCATGGCCTGGGGTAACACTCACACGTTTCAGGCAAAAAGCAGCACTGGTGTAAAATACACAGTGTAGTAGAGCAGCATCCTCCCCCTGAGCTGGCTGATGGTGTGTGAGCCCAGCCTCACCAAAAGCTTCCAGCACACTCACAGCAGGTGCGCAGAGCTGCTACCAAAATTGCTGGAGAGCTTCCTTCAGCAATGAGACACATGAGCAACAAAGTGGTGGGGGAAGAAAAGAAGGAATTAACTGGATAGAAAAATCACATCTCCAAACACAAGGCTTGCTGTATCAAGAGGCCAGGCCATCTCTGCAGCAAGCCCAGAGCCAGAGGGAGCCTGCTAAAAACAAAACTGCAACAACCGGGGCTCTGCGGGGTCCAAAGGAGCTCCTCTCTCCTACCCTGTAACTCCAAACCCAGCGTTTCAGCTGCCAGCCCCAGGGATAACACAAGCCAGGAGCAATAGCTCAGCACAGCCCTCACTCTGAACACACAGTTCCCCTGGCTCCTTAATAAGACACACTAATTTTTCACACTGTTAAGGGGAAAGCAAACAGCCCAGACATTTCTGTTCCTACATTAGGCTCTCAAGCACATTTGCTGCGTATCTTATCAGCAGCTTCAGCAGCCTTTCTAAGCCGTTTCAAGACTTTGGCCTTCAGAAACATGGAAAGGGGGTGGAAAAACCCTCTATTCATTCTTACCAAAGCACAGCACGTTTTCAAGAGGACATTCCTACCATCCAGAGCAAACAAATGTTCCCAGCTGTATGTTCTGTGAGTTGTTTGAGTTGTAGCAAGTAAGATCAATACAGGTTCGCTGCACAAGGTATTTAAATATTCTTAGAGGAGTTCCTGGGCCAGTTTAGAATTGAAAGGGAGAAGCCAGACAAAAGAATACTTGTCTGTGCTTTAGAGAGCTTGCAGGCTGGATTTTACACCCAGGTTTATGAGCACAGCTCCATCAGTCAAGAGCACAAGCTTGTTGGGATGGGCTCTCCAGAGCGTGCTAGGAGCTGTACAAATCTGGGACCTGCTCCATCCAGACACCCTAGGCTCTGCAGTACTAAAAATAAAATTTAAAAAATACTATAAAAGAGCTATAGTAAGAACCTTTTCAGTACTGCCAAATACTTGCTGACTTGCTAAGTTTGTTCAGGAAGCCCTTGGCTAAATCATGGGCTGGAAAAAGAAACTCTCAAGTCCCCTTCCATAGGATACAAATAGGATTTTGTGCTTTGGATGAGACTTGAAACAGCATCTGCTTCTTCTGTGGCCAACAGTGGATTAGATCTCTGTGACATTCCCAGCTTTCTGGAGGTCCTGGGCAGTGATGTAAGGATCCCACCACAACACAGTATGTACACAGATAAATGCCATCTCATCTGCTGTGACAAACAGGAGCCAAACCTTGTGTCCCATAGGGCACACTGGGATGGTGGTAGAGCACAAGCCCAGGTGTCAGCCCACCACAATGAGGAAGAGGTGTCTCACCCTCTCTATACAACATCCCAGGGCCCTGGACATCATTGCTTTGGCCACAGCAAGAAGTTAAGTCCCAGAAACTCGAATTCACTACTTTTCTTGCCATTATCAACACAGCTCTGAATTTGTGACAGAAATGACTTATGGAGCACTCGGGAGTTGCTAAGCAGAGCCTCCAGCTACAACACACTGAATGGTGCATGTTCAGCCAGCACCTTCACCACAAACTGAATTCTACTAAAAAACCCCACGCCTATTGCAAGCTCAGCTCATAATTCAACTGAAAAACCCCCAAGAGCGATTTCAGCCTTGACAAGGCACAGCTCGTACGTCCGTGACACAGCAACTTCCCATCAAAGAGAGGATTTCAGACCCAGCCATCTGCAACCTACCCAAGTCCTCTTTTTCCTTGCATTTATGGGATTAAAAAAGAAAAAAAAAATAAATACCCATGTCATACACTTCACTTCCAGAGCTGCAGGAAATCCACTCCAAGTCGCATGCCAGCTTCAGCTCCAAGGGTTTCCTTGGGCCGTTCTTTCAGTGACAAGGAGAACAAAGCAACCTTGGCAGCAGGCCACGCCACAAGAAAGTACTTCCCCCAATTCCCTCGGATGGAGTGGATATCCTGTCACAAACCTGCGCGCATGGGAAGGGCGAGGAGGGGAAGGAAACGGAAGAGAACGAATTAACTAAAAACTGGCACAACGTGAGAGGTCTCAGCTTGCCACCAAAGCCCCCGAAAGGCTTTTCATTTTAAATGGCCAGGTGCCAACGATGAGCGACTCACAGAAGCCTCAGGAACCCCGAGCTCTCCAGCACCCAAAAGGAATATACCTAAATCCTCTCTGTGTTGGATTTGGAGGGGGATATGGATGCTCAAGCTCTGACCTTATTCTGCTATTTCTGTCTGGTTCTGAACCCAGTTCTAGGAGGTGGCAAATGCCTGTCTTTCTTTGTATTTTTCCCTTCCCCATTCCCAGGGTTAAGAGGTTTTGGTAGACCCCTTTCTGGACCTGACAAGGCTCCAGATCCCACATGTACCAAGACAACCCAGCTTCAACAGGAAAAGAGCCTCCCTTGCACCTTGTATTAGGTCCCTGCACCAAACCCAAGAGCACCCAGCTTCCAGGCAGCACTGCCTTTCTGCAATTCCTCTGCGTGGTTCCTGCAAGCCTTGACAGCGCTGGGTTTAAAGCCTGCTCGTTAGCAGATTTCAACAAAGCCAAACCCGACACATGCAAGCAGGTTTATTCTTCTAAAAATCTGCATCCCAGCCGTGCGCCACGTGTCAGCAAGTTTCCCCACCATGACACTGCCATGCACAGCCGGGTGAGCTGACCCGAGAGCAGCACATACCAGGGTCACAGCAGGATTAACATTCCCAACAGCACTGCTAGCACCAGCACAGAGCTGCAGCCACAGTGTTTGTGTGGAGTTCTTGCTGCTGTTCAGACCTACGAGGCTCACAAGAACAAGGGGTTTGTCCTTACAATCCCTCCAAGACCCCCTTGTATTTCCAGCCCCATTTACAGAGACTTGAAGCAAGCCTGCTCCAAGGCAGAAAGTCTGGTAGAGAAAGAAATAACCAAACCCCTTCCTGGAGTCCAGCCAAAATCTTTGTGCCCACTAAGTTTGGGTGGATGCAGACTTTGCAAAAGCCTGGAAGAGGATTAAGGAACAGCTTTAGCAAACAGCCAGGACAACAACAGTGAAGTCATGATGAAGCCAGCAATACAGATTTCTGTTTGCAGTCATGAGTCTGTGTTTACAGTTTGCAACTGTGCAAATACCAGAAAGCCATTCTTTTCCTCTTCCCATCGGGGCTTGGCATTGAGCACATTTAACTAGATCCAAGAGATGCCTACAGCAGCATGCCAGCTGGACTTTGGGCACAGGGCATGCTCCAATCCACACTGATGGGAACTTGCAGGAACCCACACGTAGAGCTCAGCTGAGTGTGTGTGTGAGAGAGAGCTCTGTAGCAAAGCAGGCAGAGAAAGAAATGGGAAAGAGAAACTAAAACAAAAAACTGTGACAATTCTCAGCCCAGCTGTTTGCTTGTCCCTGCATGGGTTACACAAACAACCACTGGCAAGACTCAGGGTGCCAAGCAGAAGATGCAGAGTGATTCTCAGGCAGGGCACACCAACTAGAGAAGCTACAAACATGAGCTTTACCAGGAAATCTGCTCCATCAAAGATGCAGTTTTTAGCACACAGCTTCATGGAAAAAGCCATCAGTGATATGCAAATCTTCTAGGATAAAGGCAGCTTCTCCTCAGGGAAGCTGTTCTAACCTCCAGATCACCATGTACACCAGGCAACACGGGAGCTCAGCAGGTTTGACCCTGCTGGCTGAGCCCCAGCTTCTTCAGGTCGATGTGGCTGGGAACAAAAGGAACGATGCTTTCTGCCACATCATCTCCCATGAATATTCTGTTGTTTGACAGAGGGAAGGACAAGAATGGCAAACTACCATCCTAACACTGTCCTCCAGGAGCTCTGACTGACAAGTCCTGGCAGGACTTGGTGCAGCAGCAATTGCTGGCCCCGTTACCTGCTCGTCCTCTCCCTGCCTCTGTCTGGCTGCCTTGCCAAAGCACTGGGGCCAGGTTGGGGTGCCTGGAGGAAACAGGCATTGTGGCTTCCTCCACTGCACAAACAGGAGCTGGCACCATCCAGACCCACCTTCCATTAGCAGCGACCTCATGTTAACAAAGGCTTTTTCATAGTCATGCTTGGCAAGTCCTTCTGTGGGGAACAAAACATCATTCCTCTCATTCTTGTCAGAGTCTCTGGTGGCCAAAGTAGTCCCAAACCACTGCCTACAGTCCTGGCCTTGTGCAGAGTCATCCATGTGTCACTCTCAAGGCTTTGTCCTCTTCCTCCCTGGATCTCTCAGTACGTCTCATCCCTGCTCCCATCTCGCCTCTCTAACCTCCAGGATGCTTCCAGAAACAAATCCTCAGTTACCAGGTCTGTGTGAATAGGCCACATTTCCCTAACAAACTATCACTGATCTGGAGTCTGCTCTTAAGCCATTTAGGAAGACTCTTCCACCCCAGCATACCAGGCATGTGCCTCTCTCCTTGTGTCTTCCTACTGATCTCCCTTTTCATTTCTATCAAACAGGAAGCAGTGTACTATTTATTGCACTGTTGGCATTAAACACAGGAGGGGAAGTCTGGAATTTGAAGAGCACTGAATCCAGAAAACAGGAAACAACTGAGGATCAAGGCTGGGCACAGGCTGAAGGCCCACGTTTATGACTATAATAAAAGGATATGGCAGAGATGAACATAGGGCTGAGCCAGGCTTGGTAAAGCATCAAAAGAAAGGTGCAGGGGGCTAGAACAGGCTTGAAAGAGCAGAGAAGCTGACTAGGCAGATGATCAAAAGTGTATTTAGCATCCTCCCTGCCAGCCCTGTGGATCTGAGCCAGGACATAGCTGTGCTGGAGCTGCAAGCTCCAAGCTGAGCTGGAGGGCAAGGACAGCTCCTGGAATCGTGCCCCAGGCAGCAGGAAGAGATCACTTGAGGGGCTTCCCAGACTGACCAGGACAAGCGTCAGGAACTGAACTGGCTGTGCAGTGCCACAGGATGAGCCTGTCTCTCAGTCCAACACGAAGAGCAGGACTGGCAGCAACACCAGGCTCACAGCCCTCCCTTCAGCAGCTTCAGCACTGGGGGTGTGTGCAGGACACGAGTTCATGGACAGATGAGCACCCACAGGGCTGAGGGATGCTCTCACTTGCTGCAAGAACTGACAGAGGAGAAGGGCTGCACAGGGCCAAGCCAAGGGCTTGACTAAAGAAATCATTCTCTTCTGCAACAGATTTTGTACTCGCCGCTCTGGTGCTGTGCAGGGTCCTGCACACGTGCTGTGAGCAGAACATGATGGAGATAAAATGCAGTATTCCTGTTCTGGGGGTGGGACAAGCCAAAGCACAGAAAATGCTAAACCACTTAACAGGATGCCAGCATGCTCTGTGTCAGAGCTGTGAGCCCCTCTGCTTCCACTGGGTAACCTGACCTTCCCAAAAAGCTCCCTGTAACATCTCTTTCAAGGAGGAAAACAACACAAACAGGGGTCTGACCCAGGCGGTCCTGTTCTGTTTTAACTCGCCTGGGGTGCAGCCACGCACGGCCCGGATGGAGCTGACCCCAGAGCAAGGCACGCTCTTGTTCTCCAGCCCAGCCAAGCAGACACTTTCCAGGAGGACAGCAAGAAATTACCAGGCTTGCCTCCCAGCTATTCATTACAAACTAAAGCCCCCCCTACGCCAGCCTGACCTCTCCCCAGCCCGCGCTCACCCCGAGGCTCTCTCCTGATCTTTGAAGAATCCCAGGAAGTTGAGAAGGAAGGGACAGCCTGGAGGGAATAAGAAGCTCCACAGGAGACCTCACCATCAGCCTCTTTGTTTCTCATCACACCAACATTATAAATAGGCAACAACACCTAGGGAGAAACTGCAGTGGAAATCTTGCATGCATTTCTTAGAACCAGCAATTATCCTTTCATCAGTCATTACCTGGAGCTGTTCTGGGGGGAGGAGGTTGAGGATTATTTTAACACCTGGCTCAGGTCTAGGCAGAACAAGCACAGCCTCTGGGAAGATTAAGCTGTTGAAGCACAAGGGTCATTTGTACAAGAGGCAAAGGACAGGCAGAAACAACCTCCTCGAGGCCACGAAAGGTGCCACAATGCTGAGTGACCTGCCCAGAGCCTCCTGCTCCCCTGCTCCTCCCCGTGCTCACAGCCTGGCAGACGTGAGGCAGGGCAGGTCTTTTGGGAATCACATCTGACAAGTGAAATACTTTCTACTCACTGCAGCCCTGGAAGACTGATTTTAAGCAGTACTGGATAATGACTGGAATAAACACAGCACACAACTAAAATTCATGTGTCACCCGTGATTTACCTACACCAGTATTGTGTACATCTTTCCCCTTCACAGCGACCAACAGCAGCAGCAACGAAGAGGAAAGAAGTTTCAGCCTTGGCTGCTCTGGATCCTGGAGCTTGGCACCCAGTTTGGCAAGGCTGTATGAAAAGGAGTGGATAGGTCTGCTCTTGCTGCCAGAGGAGACAGATCCCCACTTGATTAACAACCAGACACTCCCTTCCCGCTCACCTGAGCAGCTCCCACACAACCCTCGGAGCCAGGAATCTGGTGGGACTTAGCAGATAGCCCTTCTTGACCTTTCTGTGCTAAGTAAAGGCAAAAAACCCCATTCTATCAACATAAAAAACCCCCCTAAATAGCTGCTGGTCCAGGTCAGGGGAACTGCAGCTTTGAAGAAAACAGAAGAGACTTCTCAGCTAAGTTAATTTAAACAACAAAGTGGGAAATAAATTGGGAGAGAAGAGAGGATCCATCCACTTGGGCTCGGTGCCAGCTCTCAGTGCTGCACACTCTCCCAGGCACACCTCTTCTGCTTTTCCCAGAGAAGCATTACAAATATCCACCCTGCTTCCATTCCACAGCCATGGCAAAGGACAGCAGCAATGAAAATTGCTGTAGCTAAATGGAACCCACAAACCATCTCAGATCAGGAAACTGTAGTTTTGAAGCCTATAAACAAAGACCTTGATCTGCTTTTGAAGGATTTTATGGCAATTGCAGAGGACTCTACACAGAAGAGGCCACAGGCTCAGCTGTTGAAAGTAAAAAAGATTTCTGCTCAGCCTACTTAATGTGCTTTACTTTTAATACTGCTTTTGCTCCAAAAGCCAGAGAACAATTTGGAGAAAGAACGTCTTTGTTAGAGATTTTACGCCCCAGCCCTTTATTTAAGGTGCAAAAGCTCACAATCAATGTCACTAAACCCTCCTACCCCTTTCCCACAGTGGTGCCCCAGCACAGTGACAACCAAGTAGGGGTAATTACCAAGTAGTTACTCCTCAGCAGTAAGAGGAGTTAAGAAAAGTAAAAACCATGTACAAAAATAATCTTAAATCCTCACCCATTCTTGCAACACTCCATGAAAAACACGCCAGGCAGGTGAGGAGCCTGTGGCCCCAAGAGAGATGGGCACTGTGCATTTTCCAGGGATGTGTGCTGGGGAAAATGCTGCAGGAGACATCCCCGGAGAGGGGAAGGAAAAGAAGAGACTCAGATCAACTTTCCCCCCTGTGTACAGCAAGAATGAACAAGAGTGCCCTCGAGGGAAATGTAAGCAGCAGCTTCATCACCCGGAGGCAGAAAAGGCTCCCACAGCAACAGAAATGAAGTTGCAAAAGGAACAAGGTGAAAAAGGGGAGAATTTAAATGGTTTTCAGCTGAAAATGCTTGGATGACCATCACCCCTATCACACATCAAGCCTAGGAAAAGAAGCCTCTTTATTCATGAAGAGCCCTGAGTGTTCTCTTGGGATTTCATGAGTTTACTCCCTCAAGAGGGATTTTTCAATTAATTAAGCCAGGGAATAAACACCAGATTCATCTCCATGTTGAAGGCTTTTGCTGGGAACATGGAGGTGGCCCTCAGCCCATCAGTTTGCAGGGATTTCCTTCCAGCTGCCTTTCACAGAGGGCTCCTGAAGACCTCCGCCAGCAGCTCCCATTACTGTTTCAACTAAATGAAAATAAATGGGATGTGAGAAACTGAGGTGAAAGAAGATTTCAGAGTGTTGCTACACACAAGGTACTATGCTCTGGATCAGTGGTGCTCCTTCAGCATTAGTTCAGATCTGCCTAAGATGAGTAAGAGTTTAATACTCATTAACAAGAACACAGAGTTCACACAATGAGGACTGAGCTGTTGATGCAAGTCAGGCATTTAGCTACACCTGCACGTTTCTAGGCATCCTGCACATCCAACCACTGTGCAAAGCTGGTCCTCAGGGGCCGCGTTTGCAGCGCAAAAGGGAAAGGAAGTAGGTTTATGCCCTGAAAATCCCCCATGGGAAAAACAACCAGCTCCTTTTGAGCCAAGTTTCACACTGAAAGACCAGCGGCCTGCTGGCCAAAGGCCGAAGCACCCTGTGTGTCTTGTGTATCAACACCTCTACTCTGGAGCTGGAAGAGCCTGGCAAGCACAAGTTAATCAGCTTAGAGGCCAGGAAAAAGCGGCAGCTTTGGCAGATCCCATTGTACAAAACTCAAGAGGTGCTTCTCAAAGCACCCAGAAAGTTATCAATCTACTCCCTTGCCAAGACTTCCCACTGTGACTACAATACCCACCTTTGCCTGGGAGCGGGGCTCACAGTCCCTTTCATTTCCTTTCCATCTCTGTGAATTATCAATGAATGCAACTTTTTCTTTTCCTCCTTTTAACCCCAAAGGGAGCTGCATTTTAAGGAGCTCTGGAAGTTTCCAAAGGAGGAGGCTTCTCTCCTCAGCAGAAGTGAATGGATGTCAGTGTTTCTGTCAGGCACTGCCCAACTAAACACCTCTGGGGTGTAAATCAAAACTCCCTGCAAAGCTTCAGTCTGAAATCCTGCTGTGCTGAGTGTCACCAGGGCCAGCAGATGAGGCAAGGGGAGATGGGGGCTGCTACCCAGCCACCTTCTCGCTGCCGTAATTAACCTCAAGCAAGCACTGGCACGAAGCTCCTGCTCTTGCATGACTGCAAGCATTCCTCCCCCAGAGTTTATCACAAAGCACCAACTATCCATAAACATCTCAAGGAAGGGCTGGCCTGGGTTCACCTTCATGCAAGGAAGATGTCAGGCTCTGGCAGGGAGCCAGCCATTCATGTTTCCTTAAACCTTGTCAGCTCTGACTCAAATGACCTTTTTGGGGGGGAAAAAAAAAAAGGAATCTTCCATCACACCCCTTCCTCCCCCTCCACCCACTGTGGCACTTAATCACAGCAGGATCACAGGCGACAATTGCCATGGTGGCTGAGTCATGGTCTCCTGTCCCTCTGCTCCCTACACAGCCCCTCTGCAGCAGGGGCACGTTCCCATTTCCCACTGGCCTGGAGGCTCCAGGAAGGAGAGGAAAGAGCCTGGAGCTGAGCAGCAGTGGGAAAGGTTTAAGAGCCTCCACCATAGCATGGACCTTTGCCCTCCAAGCCAGGTAGGACAGCCACTTTTTGGTATTTTGACAAGTCCAGACTGTCCAGCACCAGCAGTGTCCTCCCAGCACACAGTACCCTCAATTCTTCTACTCTCCAAAACCTGAGCCAAGCTTCATATGGTGCCATGATGTATTTTACACTGAATTCATGCAGTGGTCCAGCCATTCATCCTAAATATATCATGCACAAGGTGATGATTAAAAGCAAGGAAAAAAAAAAATCCCTCTCCATGGTCCTCAGCATCTCCTAAAATCCATTCAACTTTCCTCCCTGGAGCTGTTTGTCATATTTCTGGTGCTCAGACCTGGGTCTGACATGGAAACCTTCAAGTGACTTTTCCCCCTCTCGCATCCTTTCTCCCTCATCAATTCTGAAAAGAAAAATCACTCCTCCCCAAGGAGGCAGGAACAGACAAGGTACCAGCAGGAGCAATTCCCCAGCAGATAATCGGACACAGCCCCTTCCCCAGCCACGGTGGGAGCCCTGATCCGCCTTGCTGATGAAGCCATTAAGATTAGGCTGCTGCTGGCACTATGATGACGTGAGGAGAGTGTTTAATATCCTCAGGCCAGCTGGGTGGCCAACCCAAGCCATTCTGGAGCTTATTTGCTGGCTGTGAATATTCCTCCTTCTCTGCTTCCCACAGGATTTTAACACCCTTGTGAGGAGAGCAAGCTCCTGGCCAGCAAAAAGCAAAGACCAACAAGCTGCTTAATTAACTGACCCTCTCCCAGTGGCCACAGCCTCGCCAAACACTGCAGAAACTCGATTCCAGCTGGTAATTAAGCACTTATGGCTGGAGAGGGACGAAGCCAGCAGGGAAGCACAGCAGCAAAGGAAGGGGCTGACACCACAACCCCCTGTGCCAGCCCCTGCCGTGCCCCCAATGCCATCAGCACTCCAGGCACTCACGAGCCCCCCGGAGGGACAAAAGCTTTTAATGGCTGTGAGTCCCTTAAAATAAACCTTAATTGGTCCAAGAGCTCTCTAGATTGATACACAGAGCAAGGAGAGGCCTTGTTTGCCAGCCAGAAAAAAGCCCTGCTGTCAGGCACGCCTGTGAGGGTGTTGCTACCTGTGCTGTTTTCACTGGTATCCAAGGAATTTGGGAAGCCTGGCTGCCAGGTACACCGGCCTGATCCTGTACTTGCCCTGCTGACCACACTAGGCCCCAAGTATTTCTCTTTCTCTCTTCCATCCTTTCAACCAGAGTCAACTTCAAAAGGAGGAAATTAGCGATTCTCTAACATTTAATCTTGTTTCTATTGCCCGACCTAGCAAAACAAAGGAGTTAAAAGCAAAGAACGGACTCTCACCAGGAGCATAAACAGGTTATTATAGCAATTACGTGCAATAAGATGTATAAAGGGAAAGCCACTAAAACCCACTGAAGCTGTAGGATTGTGCTGCTCTTGGGACCAGCTGGGTTTATGACGTATTGCAAAGGTGACAGGGAAGCAGAAGGTCTGTGAGCCCAGAGAAAATCCACACTGGGTGAAGCATCTGCCACCAGCACCACACATGCAAATTCTGTTACCAATCCTGCAGAAACGATGGTGCAATCCCATCTCCCCAGGTACTGAGGGCAAACAGACTCAGAAGAAAGAAGGTCAACGCAGACCAGCTCAGTTTTAACAGTACTGAAGTCCTCCCAAATTATTCCAGGCTCTGGCTCCCAGCACAGCAGCTCTGAAGGCTGCAAGCCCCCAGGTGAGCCAAACTCAGCAGCTTGCAGGCACACAGGGCAGCTGGGTTAGCTCTGGCCTAAAGCCAGAAAGTTGCCACAGAGAATGACAAAGAGGAGGAGAAGCTCCCGAGGAAAGCCGCTCTTTGCAAATCCCTCTCCAGAGAAACAGTGAGTGACAAAAAAGCCACAGTGCAGGCTGGCCCTTGGTCACAGGGGGAGTGAGTGCACAGCAATCCACCCACCAGCACACCCCTGCCAGCTGGGCTGTTTCTAAGAGACACAGCAGATGCCACCTATGCTGGTGAGGGCTCAGCTCCCCGTGTGCGGCCCCGGGAGGCTTTGCCCACACAGCCCTTGTGCCTGGGCAGCAGCAGATACTTCACTGCTCCTGGTACAGCACAGCTCTGGACAGCTGGCACTCACAGAGAGAACAAATTCATGAAGGGTGTTTGGCAGACTCCAGACGAGTGCTACAGCAAGGCAGGGAGAGGATCAGAGGCAATCCTGGGGACTGAAGTGTGTGATTGAGGCATCTAACAGAAGGGTATCGGCACCAATACAGCCCAGGTATCTATGGGTGTAAACTTGGAGTCAGGCACCTTGCAAATTGCAGTGACAAATGAGCCTTTACTCCAGCAGAGAGAGCAAAAAAGCCACCTGTGAAGTCACAGGACATGTTTGCTGCTGCTTCCCTCTAAGGAAAGTAAAGTCTGAGAGAACACTCCATGTCCAGAGAGACATTTTGCAGATGAATAGGAGCAGCAGAGGAGGTGGCAGAGAGGGGGCTGGCAGCCCTGCTATTACAATGTTAATTCCCTCTGACTTGCCAGCATTAGAGACCAAACATCCATTGACACCCTTTGTCTTTCATAGGAAGACCTTCACCACGGACTTGCTCTTTTTTAAAGAGTTTTAAACGCACCAGTTAAAAGTTTTAGAGCACAGCCTTGAATTTCTCTGGGCTGTATTTCCCGTTTTGGGGTGAGGCCTTGCTAAGTGTCCCCCTTCGACAGGCAGGTACCCTCTAAGGGGAATGGCACCTACATAATGTGATGAGTTTCCACAAGTGACTCAACTTTTAGGGAAAATCTAAATAGTAACAACGAATAGCACATAATGTAGTTAATATTACATATATTACAGTTAATATTACAAACAGGCAAGAGGTTTTCCCCTTCCCTATTTTAACCAGGGCCTCCTGTCCTGCCATTAAATGAGTGGATTTTGTTCCACACTTCCAGCAAGGTCCACTCAAGGATTTTAGAAGCAGAGCAGCAGTTCCTCACCAGCACGGTCTACAATATAATGAAGAAAAGATTTGTGTTACCTGTCCAAGGTCCAGGGTGACGTTGACCTGGTTGAACTCCAGCCCTCGGGAAAGAGGGGGGCTCTGCCACCAGCGCTCTGTCCCATCAATGGCATTTGTGATGGGGTGGGCTTTGTTGCTGTTTGCAGAGGAGCAGATGTCGCAGTACTGGCCCTGGTGGAAAGTACAAAAACAACATTTAACTCTGGCCAGAAAAACGTGGTACAAAGCAGACAGGTATCACAGCAATCCAGAACATACAGGGTGTAAGCCTGCTAATGCAAATCAAGATACAGAAATTTCTGTTTGCACCAACTTCAAGTGTGGATGCAAAAAGGCAACTGAAAAGGCTCCAAACCCCCACAATCACCCAGTGTAGAATTTGGGCTGCCCTAAGCAGCATCTCTTCTGAATTTTAGATATGCAGTGAGCATGGGCAAAGTATCCCAGACTCAAAGGACTGGTTATCAGAAGCAGAGGAAGGAGTATCTGAGGGAGAAGCTGCACTGCACTGGAGAGCAGGGGCTCAAACTCCATGGCCAGCAGCTCCTCTGCTGAGGCTGCTGCTCACACCCACCCCTGCGAGCCCAAAGATCCTGACCTGAACCATTCAGTCATTTCTATGGGCTCAGACCGGCAGCTCCTCTGCCCAGCTCCCTGCAATCTGTTTCTTGTCCACCAATTCATTCCACAATATAGTTCTTTCAGCTACGTTTTCGAGCTTAGTCTCACAGCCAAGATCCTTTTGCTGATGATGCTGCAATGCACGGCCAGAAAGGGACAGCCCCAGCTGTCAGCTGGCCAGGGACTGCCATCGCTTCTCTGCCTTGCTTTTGTGGCCCGGGAGGTTTTGTCAGCTCCATGGACACGCTGCCAGAGAAAACAACCCCGCAACTTTTAACAGCACCTCCTGGGCAGGATCAGACAAAGACCCGAGCTGTTAGGGGCAATTCTTTCTCTCTCACTAATGGACAAATGAATCTGACCCACGCTCAAAGAAACCTGCAAAGAGCCCTGAAAACTGGCAAATTGTTTCGTGTAGCCACTGTTGTGCCACTTGAATTGCTGCTGCAAACAGCCTGGAAGGGAGCTGTGTTAGAGGCAGTTCTCCTTTTAAAGGCGCACTTATCCCCAGGCAGGAATGCTGCCCTTGCCTGTCCCAGCTGCAGCCAGCGTTAATATTACACCAGGTACAAGACCTCAAGACAGGCAATCCCCTTCCTGCCCCTACAAGGGCTGAGGCAAGGCAGAGCCACCGCAGAGCGTGTGATTTTCCAGATGCTCCAAACTCTGGAGGAATCTCAGTGCAAAGGAAACAGATTTCACAGCATTATTCCCCACTGCCACCTGCTTTGTTACTTGCAGGCAACTGTGTAACACAAATTGTCCTGAACAAAAACACTTTAAAATTAATTCCTCTAGAGATGTGAAAATAGAGACAGGCAAGCACAAAGCCAAAGAAAAGGGGAGCTGAAACCATCCAGGTAACCCTGACATTCATGCAGGGAGCACTCAGTGTACGGAGAGGTCACAAGGCTGGTTTGGACACGCTTTGAGCGAGCAGGGAGAGCAGACCAGATAAAACTGACCCAACTCTTCAGCTCAAACCTTTAACTGGAACCGGTACAACAGGTTGTGTGGAACTTTCTGCTGCACAACACACAACACTGGGGGTGGGGGGGGGGAAGTGAGGCAAGATTACAAAACGGGGATAAGCAACAAAAAAAATAAAGAGCTTTCATGCTTTAAATTCTTGCCACAGATGTAAAAACCATTCTGAACCCAAAGCTCACACTGATGGGAGACAGTCAACTCAAGTTGAGTAAGAGGAGAGTAAAAATTAGGATCAGCTGCTCCACATTCATAATGCTGCTGTTGTCTCTCCCTGAGCCGCCTGCTGGGCTGGGAACACGTCAACAGCTGCACCAGGTTTGCTGTTCGAAGTGTGATTCGCCTCTCTGATGCACCAGTTGCTCATTAGTTGTTTCATTAGAGCCAGACCTAAACCTGACCAGAATCATTTCCAGCTATTTGTACTTTAGAGCAACTCAGGCTCCCGCACATTGTGTCAGGTTCTCTGCAGGGAAGTTCTGACATCAGCAAGAGGATTTTAATTAAAAAGCAATTGTGAGCTGCAGGCTTAGCAGAGACAGCAGGTTGCCAGAGCAGGAGAGGCGTGGACACTACAAAGGTATGGCCAAAGAAAGAACTTCAGCAATGCAAGGGGTTGCAGGGCAGCTCAGAGAACATAAAACTGGCCACTATCAGAGCAAACTGCAAAGAGGGAGAGATAAGAAGGAGGTTTGATTGAGGGGCAGCTTCCAGAGACCTGCAAGGCCTGATCCTACTCAGGTCAGTGGGAACTTTGAAGTTTCCCTGAGCATAAAGACAAGCTGGGCACCCTGCTGGCACCACTCTCACGGGACGCGGGTGGCTTTGTCCCAGTTTATCTGGCCCTGCCATGACCCACCACCAGCTCCCCTCACCTGATTTATCAGAAAGCCACAGGGAGCATGGGGCTGCTGGCGATGAGGTAAAAAGGACAGGAAATAGGGTGTAAAAAGTACTGTTTCAAAGTGCCTGCTTGCAAGCTGCTCCCTGGGCTGTCCCTGCAGATCAGCTGCTCTCACAGAGTTAAGCAGGTGCTGTCTCACCAGGTGTCTTTTCTGTGGGCAACAACAACTTGTTCCAAAACTGTGTTTTCAGCCACAGCTAAACCACTGAAATCCAACACTGTCAGAGATGTAAACACAGAACAGACACGTACAGAGGGCTACAGCTCCAGTAGTCACCTGGAGCACTGAGAGCCCTGGGCTGAGCCAGACTCCCTCTGCCACACAGAGCCACACACCAGAGACATGGCAGGGGATAAACAGGCACCAGGACAAGTGGTCACCGACACTGCAGCACATCAAAAGAGAATGCTGCTTAACTCTGCGATATTCAGGGGTGAAACAGCTTCAGATTTCATCTGTTATCAACACCTGGAAGAGTGAGAGGGCCAGAGCTCTGGTCAGTGCCCGCACTGCTCGGGCAAGGACAGCTCAGGGCTGCAATTCGGCGTGTAAAGCAGCGCTCTGAACACAGGGCTGGGGTGAAGCCTGGCTTCAGAGGAAGGCACAGGCTGCACTGACTTGAAATCGGTCAAATTTGTTATATGTTCTGAAATTCTGAGGTCTATAACTGCTTCAATTAACGCCAGTAACCTGCCTCACTGTTACACTCCTAATCTGAAATAATCATCTACAACCCTGCCCCACCCCAGGAGCAGTGCACAATCCCTGCTGGTTTTGGAACAGCCCCCAGGCACAGGGGTGGGATGGGGAACATGAGCACATGGCTCTGCCTTTGCAGAGTTGTCTGTTTTGGAAGACAGATAATTACAAGCACCTCCAGTAAAGCTTAATCAAAAAAAGAAACCTGTGATCTCTCTTTTGCCTCATCCTCAAGACATTAAGGCAGGGCTGCCCACGCTCAGCAGTGAGTTCGACAAGGGCAGCAAACCTCCATGGCAAAAGTCCCTTTCAGCACACCTCAGCATTGCTGTGCCTCATATCCTTCCAGACTGAAAAGCCCCCCATAGTTGGAAATGCAGTCTTCTGCCAAAAAGCCCTGAATAAAGCAAAGGAAACTCCTTGAAAAGGTTTACAGCCTTCCCACAAGCTGTGCCAAAACCACTGCAAGCGTCTTTAGGGCAGCATTACTTCAGAAAACTTAATGATTATTGACATTTTAAGATCATCATGTTTAAAAGTCAGTGAACTCCCTTTTCTGAAGCCTTCTACAATGTCAAATTAAACCCACAGAAAACAGAGAACTGACTGAACTAATTTATTAGATGATTGTATTAATGTTGTATGTTTATCCTAGATCTTTAATCAAGCAAATGTCCCTTCACTACCAGAGCATGTGGATGTCTCTTGGAGGGTCCCAAGTGGCATTCTTCCAGTATTCCTGATGAAAACTCCTTATGCCACAGCCACATCAAACATGAGCAGCACCAAGCAGGTGACTGGAGAAGGGAAGGAACTCTGGGCTGGTGGGACAAGCAGGCAGCGAGGACATGCATGTGGAGTTCATTATTGCTGTTCCAGCCCGCTCAAACTGAACACTTCCCTCCCACCTCCCTCCTTGCTTTAGTCACCAGGTGGTGCCAAGACCCCTACAGGGGATGAATTGGGAACTCTGACCTCTGCTCTGATGCATCCTATTTCCTCCCCTCCCTTTTAGGTGCTGCCTGTGGTCATGGAAAGGAGCCACTACAAAAGGATTTTTCTAAAGCTTTCAGACTGAGCAAAGCCCGCTGGCCTGGGAAGTGGTGCTCACATCAAAGCCCCCCTGTGCCAGAGCTGCACAGGGGATAGGAGGGGGTCGCTGCAGAATTCCACAGCTCAGGAGCTGTGTTTGGCAGCGGGGGGATGCTGGGGCTGCCCCCAGAGCTGGTACAGCCTGAAGGGTTTCTTTCAGCCACCAGCATCCTTAGTGCTGCGTGTCATGCTGAGCTAGCAGGGTGGCCAGAGCACAGATGGACACACGTGGAGTGATAAATGCACACCCACACTTGCCAGCTTTTCCAAGCAGCCTTATCCTCCCAGTTTTGCCTGGCACATTATCCACATATTTGTTTGCAAGTGCACCAAGTAGCAGCTACTTCTTCACCTTTCCTTATTCCTTTGCCTCAGTGGAGGCACAATTACTACACCGAGCTCCCTGTAAGCCTCCTGCTACTGGGACTTAGAGCTTCTTTGAGTTACACAATTTTACAGTGCAGCGAAGTGAAACATCACTTCAAAAGGTGGCAAAACTCAGAGGAGGATACGTCAGGTTGTTGCCATCCAGTGACATCTTCAACCACTTATACTACACAGACAGCAAAATTCCATGTCATAACCGCACAATAGCCGGAAAATTCCTAGTGCAGCACTAACTCAGGAGAATGCGGCCAGAATGAGAAAAATGCTTCAGAGACAATCTTGTAAGAAAGCCACCCCCACCAAAGGGCCGAGAAAGGCTCGATGTGAGAAAGTGACAGTTTTCCTTTGCTCATCCTTATTGTTCCACACAACAGGGACAACCCCGATGCTGCAGTGCAACAGGTGACTGGCACCACGACCATCGCAAGCAGCACGCAGGAAACACTGGGCAGCAGCTGGTGGCTCCGTAGCTGGCTGCAGGAGCATTTCACATCAGAGCTGCTCTTCCCAGTTTGGGCTGCCCTCAGGGGGAACACCGAGTCCGGAGTTCCCGCAACTAAACCTGGTGTTTTACAAGCCCGTTTACAACTGTTCTTTCCTCCCTTCGAGAGGACCATCGCTGTTACACCGCACTGCAGCTTTTGCCGTCTGCATTCCTGGCTGCAAGCTCCCTCTGGGCAGCTTAAAATGGGACCCCTGAGGTGGGTCACCTGACATTGGCTTGTAAAATCCACCTTCGTAACTTTCCCCTCTGCTCATCCCAATGCCCCACCGAACACACTGGGAACGGCGGAGTTAAAAAGCATCAAGGTAAATATTATCACGTTCAGGCCACATCAAGGTAAACATCACCACATTTATCATAACGATTCCCTGACTACCAAAAGGGAATTTGGGCGCTGGTTTGCCCGGGATTTTATAAACACAAAGAACTCACAACTTTAAAAATAATGCCCCGGGAACTCAGCGAGCCGCGCGTTTCGTGCGACCAACTCCTGGCAAGGCTGGGAGAGAGACGGAGCACGTGCGTCCCGCTGCTGCGGGGCGGACCCGGGCAGGGGGATACCCTGGGACCCCAGCACGGACCCACCCGCGGCTGCTGGACCGGCTCTGCCCGGCGGAGCCAGCGATGCGTGGGAAAACGCGCGGAGCGGGGCCCTGCCCGCCCAGCCCCGCGCTGCCCCCGCCGCAGCCCCTGCGCTCCGCGGCGACACCGGGAACCGGGGCCGCACAAAGGGGGCTCGGAGCCCAGCGCACCCCCGGCCGCGCCGCCCCGGCCAGGCTCCGCCAGCCGCCCGTGCGTGCGCGGGCTCCGTCCTCTCCTCCTCCGCCCCGGCCGTACCTGGATGGTCTGGTTGGGGTCCCCCCCGGCCACCGGGCCCCCCACCAGCTTGCAGTACAGATCCTCCACGGCGCGGCGGCCGCCGGCGCCCGTCGCCTCCTCGCCGCAGGTGGCGGTGGCGGAGATGCGGGTGCCCTCGGCCAGGTTGAAGTAGGG
>VZRR01012716.1:895207-953247 GCA_013398015.1 Oreocharis arfaki
GGCCATGTTGAAGTAGGGCGGGGGGAGGCTGTGCCCGTTCACATCGCTGGGGAAGGAGGCGGGCGGCCGGGCGGCGGCGGCGGGCAGCGCCAGCAGCAGCGGCAGCAGCAGTAGGAGCCGCGCACCGCCCCGCTCCGCCGCCCTCGCCATCTTCACTCGGCGGGGCCGGGCAGCGCTGCGGCACCGACACCGGCTCCGCTCCCCCCCGCTCCGCTGCCGCCGCCCCGCTCGGCTCGGCTCGGCTCTGCCCCGCGCCGCCGCCGCCGCGCTACTTCAGCCCCGGCAGCGGGGAGGGGCCGCGGCAGCCCCGCCGCCCCGATTAACCCTTTGCCGCCCCGGGAACCCCCCTCTGCCCAGCCGGCCTCGCCCCGCGACCCCCCCCGGCCCCGCCGGAGCGAGGGGAGGCCGAGTGGGGTGAAGCGCTGCCCCCCTTCCCAAATAAGCGGGGACGGGATCCCCCGGGAACAATGCGCCCATTGTATCTGCGGGGCTGCGCTGCCCGCGGCGGCTCGCTGGTGTTTTAGTACGTTCAACTCCATTAACCGATAGATCGGGTTATCTACAGGAAAAAACCTCTATTACTAATTAACAAAACAGGGGAAGGCTCCACCAAACCCAGTTCGCTCTCCTCGAGGTACGCTGTGGGTTCTCATTTAATTTGGGCTGTGAAAATTTTACTTCCACTTTCCCCGGAAAGGATGGCTTTGGGGAAATGACTTTACCTTCTCACCTAAGGGGGAAGGAAGCAGCTCAGCGATAACCCAACTCTCTCCCATCCCTCCGCTGCCCATGGACAATCCCTCCGTGGTGTGACTTGCAAGGACACACGCACTGTCCGGTCTTCATATGCTGCTGGGGGGAAGACACTTCACAGATAAAAACCTGAACATAAATATATAATAACACATAAATTAACTCATCAAACCACTGCTTCGATCTTCCGGCAAAAGTGAACTCTTTTTAAATCCAAGAATTAAATGATACACACAAAATGTTGTGCCTGAACTGGACAAGACTGTTTCTTCAAGCTAGGACATACCTAGAGACCAGTTCTGGACTCCAAACAGTTGGATTGCTGCGGTATTTGAACCCCACAGGAAGCAAAACAAGCTCTTAAGCGTGTCCAGATCTTCACATGCTGCTGCGGGGCATTTGCTCTTTGCATCACATCATCCTCTTTGTTTCTTTTTTTTCTGTGGACAGCCTAGGAGGTACCACTCCTCTTGGAAAAGTTCTTGTCTGAAAAGCTTAAAAAAAAAACCCCAACAAACCCAAAAAAGCATTGCAATGTGCGTGGTTCAAATATGTAGCTCAACAAACTGAATTCACACATGGCATGTACCAGCCAGGCTCTGCAATTAACCCTGATTTCAGCGCTTTCAGGGGCTTTTGAAAGATCCCTCTTACTGCATCTGGAGCACTGTAAATGTATACAAGTGCATCTATCGATTTATTGTAAGATTCCCGCAGGGTTCTGCAGGCAGTCGGACTCAGAGCCCTCCGGCCAGGTGCTGCTTGGGAATGCTGCGAGGTGCCAGCATCGGGAGGCGGAGGAGTGCGGGAGCGAGCCCTCGTGCCATCGGGAGCCAGGGAGCCATCCAGTGCCAGCTGTTTCTCGCGGATCACATTATCATGACATCAGGACTTGTGAACGCAGGGCGGTGAGAGGTGCCTGGTTCCACATGGTGGGGAAGCACTGAAGCACGGCCGCCGAGCCCATTCAGTTAGAAAGACTTCCTAAAGCGCTTTCAGACATCTTTTAACCCCTTCCTACTTGCCCGTCTCTTTGGAGACCTTTCCCCTGGTTTCCCCACTTAATGCAAGATCTTATCGCTCCGCGGATGAATGTATCCCTTAAAAGCGAAATAGAACCTTTAGAAACAAATTCTTATCAAGAGAACAGGCAGTCTTTGCCCTTTAAACTGTGCTTGGAAATGGGTATGTTCCTCTGGGAACAGCCACCTTTGAAAATACTTGTGCTCTGCAGTAATCGTTAACTAATATGTTTATGCACGGCAGACCAATACTCCACAGGACAGGAATTAAAACTTCCTTAAACTTTATCAAATGTCGTATTTAATTAGCTACTTACACCCCACGGCACCTGTAAATACGTAAAAAGAGTTAACAAGGAGAGCAGGGCAGAGATTAGGAAAATAACTTTCTCCCACCCCCACAAGAGTTTCAGGGCAAAACACTTGGGCCAGTCTAATTAATATCTGTAATCCCTCTAGTGGTAATATAATTAATCTCCCTTCCAAAATGCAATTAAGGAAAGTGAAATCACCGTTAGCACGTGGGTTTTGTGGCACGGACTCAGGAACACCATGCAGAAAAAATGACCCTCTGCTGTCTGAACTGGCCTCCAGTCGACTGCAGAGCTTCTTTCAAAGACAGATTGAAGACTGAAATTGTACTTAGGCCACCAGTAACTGAGGGGATCTGAAGTTGTCAAGAAGCAATGGAAATGGTTTAAAGAAAAAGCATACTGAGGGTCTTTTTCAGGCACAGGAAAAAAAGGACAGAGGGTTTCTGACATTGCTAAACATCCAATTTGGAGATTAACCAAAGAGTTGAGGTTAACAACTTGAACTCCTTCCCTGATGCCATCTCTTTTCAGCCACACTCAGGGAAAAAAGTCATATTTGCTAATTTGGACTGGACACGAGTCCCATCTGGTCTAACATCTCATCTTAGAGTCACCAGCATCAAACATTGCCAGTGAAAACCCCCATGGGTGAGCAAGGAATACTCTGCTCCCCAAAAAAGATATTGCCTGATCTATAACAGTTAGAACTTAGCTTGAATACTGAAGCCTTTCTTCCATTTAAGAGGTTTTGCTAAGCATAAATTTCAACATCCCTGGACATTTGCCACTCCTTTACTGCTCTGAGCCCTCTTTGAATTTTACTGGTTTCTTGAGCCTTGCAATGGTGCTCCTTGGCTCAGCTTCACAAAGCTGGTCACAGTGACATGCTCTCAAATAAGAGGTGTTGAAGCAGAAGAGGCTTTTCATTTTAAATCCAATCCACTGCCAGTGAATGCATAAAGAACTGGTGGAAAAAAAAAATCCATCCTGTAGCATTCCTACTCCAATCTTCTCTGAGCCTACAAGTAGTAACACGACCTCAGCCACTCTGTTATCCATCTGCATCCGCTAAAGGCATCCAAGTCCCACTGAAGGTTTTACTTTTGCCTCCCTAAAAACTATGGGACCATGAGGAACTTGCCCGAAGCTGCCACCAGAAACCACAAGCTCTTTCTTCAAGCAAGCTGTAGAGTGACAGAAGGGGTTTGGGGGTGTGGAGGGATAGGAAGAGCTTAAAAGAGGTCTGAGAAAAAATTGAGTGTATGGGCTCCAGACAACTTATCCTGATGAGGGAACTCAGTTCTTAAATCTGAACAAAGATTCTGTAAGTTACAAGTGAGAGTTTTCCTGTCTACACAGACCTTTTTAACCTACAGCAGGAGCACAAGGAAGCATCCCACAGCCAGAAGCGAGGCCTGCCAAGTAAATCAGTGGTGACACAGAGGCATTCTGCTTGCTGTGAACAAATTCTCTGGTTTTATACTGTCTATTACATAGAGAAATGAAAGGAGTTCTCCTCACTCCAGGAAAAGAAACATATGGCCAATGGAGAAAGACTCGTTGCCTTCACTTACAGTATTTCCTACCAAGGCACCACCACAGCCAGAGCCGCCACTGAGAGCAGGGCCTGAGCCAAGAGAAATAAGTGAGCATGTGGTTCTTGTATGGTGTAGGGTCAGGAACATGTTATCTTAGGGAAGATTTAATCACTTTCCTGCTACCCTGCTGCAGGCTGTGTGAAGGAATGTGTTTCCTGAGCTGTGCTCTGTGCTGACCCAAGAACTTCACGCCAAGCTCACCATTTATAAGCATGTTGTCTTGACACAAGAGTGTCAGGAGCAGCTACCAGGAGCTAAGAACTAATTCCACACGAGCTGGAGTTGGACTAACACAAGCCAGAAGTGCAATCAATATCCTTCAAGCACATCTTCAGCTTTATAATTTTACGGTCTCCACAGGCTCTGCCTGAGAAGGCTGTAGCACAAACCCACAGAAGGCATGAGCAGGTTCCATGCGAGGTTTGTGCCGGGTTTGCTGAGCTCACAGAGGCTCGAGAAGGAGTTCCCCTCCTGTTCACACAGACCCCCACACATGCACATACAGACAGTTCTGCAAACAGCCCCCAAACAGAGACCCAAAGTACATTTCCTCTGTTTGTTCTTCAAACTGACAGCTCAATTACAGCTTTTTAAACCCTTCTGCATCGGGGGAGCTGGGGCACAGCTTGAATCTACAGTGGGAAAGGAGTGCAGGGTTTTGTTGAAGGCATGAGGAATTTGACCAGGATCTGCCTTGGTTTCCCAGACTGGTTCTTACGAATGTATAAAGCCGAAGGCCAGAGGGGATGATCAAACTCCTCACACTACCTGCAGTCTGCTTTTAGGAAAGTATTCCTGGTGCTGGTTTTGCCATATTCACAGAAATAGTTAAGACTGGACAAACCAGACCAGACTGATAAGGTGATTCAATAGGAAGCAACTCTAGGAAAGACAGGATTCTTTATATCTTTTTTGGAATTGAATTACACCATGTGAAAATGCAACCCCCTAAAAATGCCAGGTGCCAAGGAGCATTAGCAAGAGCTGAGTTAGGGCACATCTGGAATGAACAGTTATTTTTCCTCTCTTGGTAGAATTACTTTAATGTGTTTTATCTTTGTTTCCTTTATAGTGTTCCTCCTTTAACATTTATTCAAAATTGAAAAAGACTGTTTTGAGACAGAGCTGGTCAATTTGCCATGCCCAAGAAGCACCTTTGAGTTAAAACCAAAAGGAGCAGACATCTGTGTTTTGTCTGCTGTGGACATTTTCATGGAGAGATCAAGAAGATTCATAATGTAGCAGGACATGTTACTCTACACCAGAGAATTCAATCCACTTTAAGGTCAGCCTGTACCTTCCCTGTAATCAAATGGTTCCAAAACCCTCCCAAAGCCAGAACAGGTGTTTCATTCATACTGTCTGTCTACCTGGCAAGGACCCAAATACTTTCTTTTAAAGCCTAAACTCTGTATTATTCTGGGGCACATGGAAAACATACATAAGTGCTGTCTCCCAGGCACGCTTCGGGCTCGGTCATCATTAGCTACGTGTTTTTCTTTGCACAGCTCAAACAGGAACACAGCTGCTTTTATGTTAATAACTAAATCATGCTTTAAATGTGCCACACAGCCCTGCCTTCAGCCAGGAGGGCCCTGCAGATTTAACGAGCTGACATGTCAACAGAGATCAGTTCACCCACCAGAAAAGTGCAGCTACTCCTGGGGTGAGCTTTGGTAGCTGTTTAGCACTGCAGGAGGACCAAGGGCGCTGTGTCAAGTTGAATCCATGGAGGAAGCAGAGGGATGAGTGAATGTGCTCGGGGTGAAAACCAGAGCAATGCTGGGGTTAACACACCCGCTCGAGTGTGACAGAGCAGTGGGGGCAAGCTGGAGGCACACAGACAGAGCATGCTTTTGCTCCTTGTCTGAAAGGTGGGACACATCCAGGACTGCAGATGGGAAACTGACTCAAGCCTGACTCAGAGAACAGGACTTCTCCTACTATGTCACTGTAACTTCTTTGAATGCCGGGAAGTTCATCCTCCCACAGATTACTTCACCCAGGGCTGCTTCTGTGCCCTGTGGCTATATGCACATAAATACTCTTCAGGCACGGGGTCATGACATACCCTTGGTGGCTTCCACCAACATCACATCACAGCCAGTTTTTTCAAAACCTGGGTGGAAAATACTGTTAGCAGATAAAAACCCATTATCACTTCCAATCTCTGTCATACAGGAGAGTAGCATTGCCGTTTTCCTATGAAATCCTGTTTCATTAATGAGAAACAATACACAGCTAATGAAAAGTGTAATTAGGAAAAAGCAACAGACCCCAGCAGCGTTACAAATGCCAAGCTGGCCCAGAGGAAGGCACATCTCAAGCCATATCCCACAGCAGCAAATGCCCTTTTATTTTCACGTGTGTTTTCCCAGAGGAAGGGAACGCCCAGTCCAACACACAGTGGCTGTGGCTCCCCAAGGGAATCACCAACAGCTCTTGTGCCAGTGGCAAGGAACACAGTTAGAGGCAGGTGCACAGAGCCAGCAAACACACTGGTGACAGCCACAGCCCTGAGGTGTGAGGGTGGTCCCCTCTGGCTGGCGCTGTCCCCCAGTTTGTGGCATCAGCCTGTGCTGGTGCAGTCCCCCTCTGGGAATCTCTGAATGGAACCTGGCACAGCTCTGCTGCTCTGCATCGCAACACGGATGAGGATGAGTTCATACCTGCATTTTCCATTTATTTCAGAGATTAGTTGCTACCCAAGACTCTCCTCAGGGCACAAGGCAGTGCTGGATGACAGACGGAGTTCAGCTCCAGCTGTGCATTGTGGGCTCTGCCTATGGGAAATGCTTTACCTTTTTTTTTTTTTCCCCCTCTGGGATACATTCAATCCAAGCACAATATTGACAATCAACTCTTCTTTCTGAGATTCCCAGTCCTAATCCGTGGGACTTGCAGAGGGCAAAAGCATTGTAATGAAATATTAGCAAGAGTTGCCTTGGCAACTGGCCAGATGAAGCCCTCTTATATTCACTGAAGTCCTCCCAGCGTGACTAATACCTCCTGGGCTGTAGTTAGACCAGTCTGAACATCCTGAATGCATGACCAAGTCAGCAGAGCAAACACACTCAGGCCCCATTTATACAGTTATAGCTCAATCTGATTATTTGTAGTTTGACCAAGTGCAAGAGAAATTTGTGGAGCTTTGCTCTGCAGCTCCTCACTTTCATCTCGCCTCTCTCGATAACACAGGCTAGGCTTTCCCATTCTGCAGTTCCTAAGACAGAAAAGGCAGCAGCCTAACAGCTGAGTGCAAATTGCAGTCATCTGTTAAAATGCTTTTGGTAACATTTTCTTTATCCTGTTAACATGACCAGAGAGCGGAACCTATGGGGAATGCTGAGGGCCTTCATGCAATGCAGAGTAAGGAACACTCCATGCACAGATCTCACCAGCTCCTCTGCCACAAAACCCAGATCTGACCAAGCCTCTCCCCTCACGTCCCTCCCAGGCTCCCTGGCACTGTGGGCACACCGGTCCCCCTCTGCTGTGTGCAGCCTGAGGTGCTCAGGTACGAGCTGCTGACCATGTGCAGCTTAGGGCCTGCACAAGAGAGAAATTCTCTGTTTGAGCCGGTGCCTGCAAAGACAGCCCTGGATTACAGCCCTGCTGTCCCCAGGAAGGTTGGCACCATCCCACCCACAGGGCAGTGGCAGCAGGGGAACTTCAACATCAGTTCCTTTGTAAACTGCAGCTGACAGCCCGGAGTACCATCACTGCTCCAGACTTGGGCTTGCCTCTTGTGCTGGCTCCCTCCATCCCATCTGTCCACCCCAAACCTTAATTTTCCTTTTGTGAAGCTCCTTTCACAGCCAGGACTGAGGATTTATAGGTCCTGGAGAGAACAACTCAGTGCCCTGATCCTCCGTGTTTCTCACTCTTATTTCTGGGAAGACAATTCATGTCCCCAGGCAGGATCAGGGCAGAGTGCCTGCAAGAGAGGAAGGCTTGCAGGAGCAAGGGTTGTCGTCTTTCACCAGCACCAGCTGACTCACACACTAAATGCTCACCACAGGCTGGGAGCTCTGCATGACAGGGATATTTGTGTCTTTCTTTAGTGTTTGTTCCCCGTGTGCAGCACAAATCAGATTTCACACCTGTGTCCACCATCAATAAGAACAGCCCATGGTTTGGGCTCCATATCAGGAAAAGATTTTACACATTTCCATTGTCACAGCCATTAATCTGAAATCTAAATTACTTCCTATTTGGGAAAGCATCTGAGTTTTTTTCCATGCAGATTATTGCTACAGTAGCTTAATAGGAACAGCCAGCTGTTCTGTGCTTAAAAATAATTCCCTCCTGTAGGAAGAGGTAGCAAATAGGAAAATTGGTGCTTTCTCCACAATAGAAGAGCTATGAGCCTGCTTCAGACATCACAGAGAGAGACGGTTCCACAGCTGAGAACTTAAATTATGTCTGAGACTCAAATCCCTTCAGTACTTCTTCCCTGCATGACCTTGGACACATCACTTAACTTTTTCTTTGCCTCTCTTCATCAACTCAGAATGAAAAGGAGTAGCAGTCATGGGGTATGATAAGAATAAAAGCTGTAAGATGCTCAACCATCCAATGTAGGTGCATTTTTAAGTTTGTAAAAAATGGATTTAACAGCTAAGCCCTGCTTGGACCCCTTAGGCCCGATAGATTTCAGTGAAAATCCCACACACTCTGCCCAGCCTCTCCAGTTCACCTTCCAGGAGATGGAACAGCAAGCACAAGAACTGATATCGTGTCAGGATTCAGACGGATCAGAAACACAATGGGCCCTAAACTCAGCTCCAAGGGCTGGTGAGTGGAAAAGTCATGACCAGCTCTCATCTCAGGGCAGCCTGAGGGGTTCTCCAGGCTGGGAGTTCAGGAGGTTGCAGTGGGATGTTTCTCTACAAACAGCCTCACTATGCTGGAGAGTCTTGGAGGACGAGCTGGAGTGCAGAACAGCTGCAGCCCTGGAGGTCAGGAACTCTTTTTCATAGCAGGGGGAAGCACTTTGGGGTCCTTCAGTGCAAAACTTTGCGTGCAGTTTTCCAGCCATAACACTTCAAATGAGGCAGCTGGAAACATAACAGAGAGGAGCCCTGGGCTCGTTCTTTGGCTACTGGTTTTCCCTTGCCATAACCTCCAATTTCCTCAGCACGTTAGGGAAGGTTTATGCTGTGCATTACCTTTGTACAGTCCAGGTAGCCCAAGAAAACTCAAATGCCTGGCTTGCTGGGATAGATCCTGTTGCTGCTTTTAAATGCTCTGCATTCATATAAAGGATGATACTTTAAATAACGAAAAAAGAAGCCTCATAATCATAGCCAGGCTATTTGTGGGAGGTTTCCTCTCAGTTTTCAAAGATCCTTGAAAAGCTGGCAAGGAACCCAAAAGCTATTTTACTTTCTTTAGGAACACTAAAGGGAAAGAGGTACTTTGCGGATTAGGAGATTAAAATTACAAATACACTGTCTGATGATTTTATAGTAATTAAAGTAATTAACTTGATTGTGTGCTACCATTTCAGCTGGCTTGGGCTTTTAGAACCTTATTTAAAGGAGCCACATTATTAAAGAACTTCAGATGTGGAATTAACTGCTGAAAGGTATCCACTCTGGATTGATCCATAGCTCTGAACTCTTAAGGACTCCCAAGATGAAAGCCATTTGGAAACTCCTTATGTTATTTATGTATGTAGTGCCTGACATCCTCATCTTCGTGGCAGGGGATTTACTCCGTGCCTAATGAGGTGAAGGTCAGGGCTGCCACGCTCGCTGTGGAAGCAGAGAGGGTATGGGCGTGTGCCCGTTGGCATTCCTGCCTTGGGCTCTGCACTTCAAGGATGAGGTATGAATAAAGGAATTTAATTAGTGCTCGCCTGCTTCTACTAAACAGCTCTAGAGGGAGGGATGCAGAGACAGAGTAATAAGGAGGATCTGTGATTTGCATGTTAATAAAGGCACACACACTTTCTCTGGACAAGCCTTGACTTGATACCACGATTAGAACTTGCACTAAACCCAACTGTGTTCCAAAGTGAGCCTGCCACACACAGCAGCAGCAGTTTCACAGGGGTTTAAAGTTAATTACACTCTTTTCTGCTTCTGCTCTTTAACGTCTCTCTGGCTGTTCCCTGGCCTGCAGCTCCCTGAAAAAGCAGAGTAAGTGCTTTGGGGTGTTTATCAAGTCCTTATTATTACAGGCACTCGCTGGCTTTGGGAGAGGAAGCGTCAGAGTCCCTTTTGCTGTTTGCTGTTGGTGTTTGAAGCTGCAGGGAGTGGAGGGGACCCTCTCCCCACATGGGAAGGGCCGAGGCTGTGGCCTCACAACATGTTGTCTTTGGCAGCAGCACTGACACAATCAGTTTTTGCCCTTTTTCCCCTTCTGGTTGTGCCAACAGAACCATTTGTGGAACCAGGTTGTGAACTGACCCAGCTATAAAAAGGGGTGTAAACAATTCTTTTACGGTTTATTTTTTTAAGCTCTCTTAACCCATTTAAGGAATAGCCCTCCCTGTGAGACTGCACAAGTCAGGCATCTGGAAGCACAACTATTTCTGTGCGAGGCTGTTAACACAGGTAAGCACTGCTGAAAGGATGTCCAGCTCTCGCTGATTTAAGACAAGAGTTCCTAATATTAGGAGCAATGATGTATAGCCAAGTGGAGTGTCATTAGGGCAGAACTGAAAGTGATCCATCCATTTTGCAGAGAAACAGACAGGTCAATGCACTTAGAGCAGAGTTTTTAATTCTTAGAGCACGCATAAACTGTGCTGCTTCAGCCAGGCTTACAGATCTTGTCAGGGCAAAATCCCAAATGTTTTGCTGAAGTAGTCTCCAGCCAAATCCAGATTTTCAATGGGGATGGCTGAGTTAGTCAGGAAAGATAAATGAGCTGCAGTAATCAGCAGCAAAAGAGAAAAAACCAAAATATTTTAAGTGCTTATCTGGGGTCTGGATTAAGTCTTTGATTTTCATGAGTTTCCTACGTGGTCTTGGAAGGATTGCTTGCCTGCACCCCAGTTTCCCAGCTGGAAAGCAGATACAATCAGACTGCAAACACATTGAAGTAAAACACTCTCCTAGGATAACAGGAAAAAGAGTCACCAACAGCAGATGGCATCAGCAGAGGACAGGCAGCTTGTACCCACTGCAGGGGCAGGATGGCAACAGCATCTCACAGGAGTTTCAAAGCACAGCCATGTTCTCAGGGAAGATTCTGGGTGGTCTCTGATGCAGCTTACATTGATAATTTGCAATAAAACACCATCTTGGCAACGTACCTCAAACACCTTCCTGCTAAATGAAAGCCTGACTTTGTCCCTGGAGCTGTTCAACCTGACACAGCTGCTCTGAACACAGTCCAAAGGCCCTGCAGAGGTGGGAGGTACATGGGAAAACCCTGCAGAAGTGTATGTGAAACACCTTCCTCATTTCCCCCAAATCCCTCAGCTCACAGCCCAGGCATGGCTTCTGCACTGGTGGTTTAGCCACGCCACAAGTGCCTGATGGGTTTGTTCCCGGTGGATGTTCCCTGTCCCACTGAACCACCTGCACCAGCTGGACTTGGCACCTTCATCCCATAACCTCATTCCATCCCAAAGCACGGGCCCATCTCTTCTTGAGTGCATTTTCTCCTTCCCCAAATTGCCTTCCTGCCGCCAACTAGCAGAAACCTAATTTCAAATCCAGCGAATCTCTCACATACACAGTGGGCTGGACTTCTCAAAGGCTGCAGCTGTCATAACCCACTCCCCAACTATCCCATTTTTGGGAAGATCCACCTTCACACTTTTTAACCCCAGAGTATTTCCCAAAATGTACTAAAGGTTAGAGTTTGGAGGTTTGTTTTGAGAGAGACGTGACTTGCGATCTGCATTCGTACGCTGTAAAGTGGTTACGTTTTAAGGTAAACGATGAACTTCTGAAAATCACACGTGCAGCACAAGACTCAAGATCAATAGCTGTGTTTGGAAGTGCTGCCCTGCATGCAAAAGACTGGGAAAAAAGGATTCCACATGAATACTCTGAAATGTATAGGACGACAGAGAGTTGCTGTTCTGCCAGAGAGCAGTGATGCTTTGGAGTCAGAACTCCTTCCCTGAGAACACCACAGCACCACTCGAGCCAGCAGTAAATCCCTGAATTCTTTGACAAGTACATACATCCTGTTACCCTGCCTCACAACTGCGGAAATCGGGGCGAGCAGCAGTCATTTACACGAGGTTACAGTGAATCCGTGCCAGACTTCTTCAGAGATACTTGAAAATCCTCCACAAACATCTCCAGACAGCAAGTTTGAAAGGAGATGAGCTGGGGAACAGCACAAGCACCACCAATGAAAAAGAATCCCTGCAGACTTCCTCAGGAATGCAGAAAAACCTTACAACTCTTCCCAATATTTTTTCTATGCTTTTGGTGATTACTAATCTTTATGGAGTTTACATTCCATCTATCATTTTTATAACCAGAGATCAGAGAGGGATTATGATGAGGGTTGCAAGCTATTCACACAGAGACCCTGTTTATCTAAGCAAAGAGAGCAGCTCTTCTACTTTAACCATTTATAAGGTGGCAGAAACACCATCTGGGGCATGTGCAAAACTAATTTGTTGTCCTACACCAGAAATTTAGGTGGTGCCATTTATATTTTGTCAGAAGCATCTCTAATACACAGCAGTCGCCACAAGGACACTCCACAGCAGATCGTCATTTTTACATCCAGTTCACATCCAGCTTTTCTTTTCTTTTTTTTTTTTTTAATTTAAATCAGCATCAGTAATTGCATCCCTTCTCCCACACTGGGAGTGTGCTGGGAGCTGGAAGTGCTCTGACGATGGAGAGCTGTGACCCCGGGACCTCTGGCTGCCATAATTTAGAGAAGTCACAGCGCAGATCTAAATTCGTACTAAAGGTCAGTTCATCCCTTGGGGGCTCGCTGAGGCCGGAGCTCGGCTACAAGAGAACTGGGCTGCCCAAACTGACCAGAAAGGAGCTGAAATCCAGCCCCCTCAGCTGGATTTGTTGTGTCTCAATCACCCGTGCCTCGCATGAAAAGGTTGGTTACTTACAATGCGGTTGCCACCTCTTAATGGTAACAATGATGTTTGAAAAGGTTCCTTTGATCTTCAGCAAACACTACAGCCCTGATACCAGGAATACTTGAGCCACCCAGATTCCACTTCCCGCCGAGCTGAGAGGTTAAAAGAAAAAAAAAAATTGGAAAGAAAACAAACACGAGCAAGCAAAACAAAACAACAACAAAAAGAGGAGCGAGAATTTAGAAAAAAAAAAATCTGTAAATATTCAGTGGCTAAGAAATGAAATTGATTCCCTGACGCACAGCAGCATCCTCTTAAATATCAGGAACAACAGCATCTGCTTTAATCCATAGAAGTATATGTCATAAAAACAGAGCAATTGATGAGGGGAAGGAAAAGAGACCTCAGGAGATGTTTTGGAAGAGAAGGGGGTTCCAGGTTGCAGCAAAAAGGGAGAGTCGGGGACTTAATGCTTGTAAGGTCATAGTGCAGACTTCTTGAGGATTGGATTTCCCCCCAGCATTTTCTTGCAGAGAGCCCTGATACCTTTGAAGTGCTATATAAATTATACAATAACCACGAAGAGTGGGACTTACTGGCCTGATAGTAAGTCCTTTAGGTAAGTACTTTACCCTAATTGAAAGACCACTCCCTCTATACAGATACTCACGTATTACTTCAAAAGAACCTGGCACTCACTCGTTTCTCCTACCAGGTGTGTTTTTTATCTGCTGCCTAGCTATTCTGCTGGCATCTTGCAGCTCATACCCTCAGGAGGCGCAGAGCCTGCCCAGCCCACCTCCAGTCACTCCAGCGGGGTGGGATTGCAGCTTTCCTGCCTGTGCACAGCCAGGAATGGGCATGGGGCTTTTCTTTTGTGCTTTGCTCTAAGCTAAACCACAAGACTAAGCTGCCATAACATCTGGAAACCAGCATTAAATAGAAAACCTGAATATCTTTAGTTGATGGGGAGAGGAGGAGTTACTTCAAAGCAGAACCCAAGAGCCCCAACATTGAGAAAGGAGATGCCTGCTTGCAGGTCTGGGAGGTGCTCTGCATCTCACAAAGGTGACCAGAAATCTTCTGAAACGGCTCTTAACCACCCTCAGCATGAGCAAGTCCAGCATGAGGGATCCCTCCCCCAAAACGGATCTCCTGTGGGTTTGGGGGGCAGTGCCAGGACTCCCAGGGCAGGGAGGAGCTGTGCTGCTGCTCCTCGTGAGGGGAGAAGTGTCCCTGGGCTACAACACATCCCTGCAACCGAGAGCTGAGGCTTCCCAGGGCACCCTCCGCACCCTCCCCACTCCCAGCCCTGCGGGTACGAACACCCCCAGCCCCTCCCCAACTCCCCCACAGCCCACTGTTGCGTTTGCAGTCAGAAACCAGCCTTGGGGACAACCGCAGACAGCTCCGGAGGCAAAGGTTACAGGTGTGCCCCACGCTCCCTCCTGGGTGAACCCACGGAGCCCGAGGTGACAGCTTGATGAATGACATGCCACATGAAGGCTGGCAGCTTCTTTGCCTGGGAGGAGCAGAGAGGTTCAGGAGCATTTTTCTCCTCTGAAATCATCTCCCTGCCTGCCTGCCACTTCTAGCCCCTGCAGCTCTGGTTTTTGTTGGTTTGGGTTTTTTTTGGTTTTGTTTTTTTTTTTCCTTAATAAAATGTTTTCAAGACAAAATGTACCAGGAGAAGATCCCCTCCTTGAGATGAAGACAGTCAGTATTCCAAGGATTTCCACACTTCATGGCTAGTTGTTTTGCCAGTCACCTCCTGGCACGGCAAGGCAGCTGTAGTAAAGGGATGCCACAGGTGACCTGGCACTTCTTACACCTTTCACAGCTGGGCAGGAGAAACAGGAGAGAGAGGACACATCCTCATCCCACAGGTCCCTCCCGGTTCTTCAGAGCACTACAATCTATGCATGTCTGCTTAATCTTCTTCCCAGTTTGGATACTGGCTGGAGCTGGAGGCTGGTGATTGCCCTTCACTTCCGGAAGAGGTGGGAGCAGAAATCACAAGCCATTAACTCCAGTCCCATCCGTACTTCAGGCAAAGCAGAGAGATCTGCCTGATGAAAACACAGGGGTTTCGCTTCAGAGTCCTTCTCTCCTATAGCCAAGAGGTGTTCTGTCAGCAAGAGACTCCCCAAGCACATCAGGAGCCATGGATCAAGCCCCGGGATCTGCACAGCCCCGCCATGCAGCCTCAGTTCCTCAGCTCAGTAAAAAAAATTACAGAAAAAGCCAGGTTCACATAGAAAAACACTATTTTTTTTAAAATTGAAGATGTGAAATAAGCAAAACTACAGAATTCTTTTTGCCAAGTGAAAAAATCCAAGGCAAGAAATACCAAGGAAGAGCCTAGCACCTGAAGCTGCAGGCATCACTCAGCTGTGTTGCAGCAGGGACACAAATGGATGAGAAAGGACAGCCTGCAGCTCTCCACCACATCCAGAAGGACCAGTGCCCGTCCCCCTCTGTTTTGGCAGTTCCAAGTGACATATCTGACCATAGCTCATAAATCTCAGCCAAGCAGAGCATTTCCTTAGGGCCTGTGTCTTTGTTTAATTTCTGGTATCAGACCATGCTGACTTCCCAGGTCTTGCATGCGATAGCTCAGCAGTTCCAGCAAGTGACAGGAATGAATGATGACCCCATGAACCACCCCATGGCCCTGGGCACCACTCCAGGACCCCATGCACCATCCCATGAACAACCCCATGGCCCCATGCACCAGTCCAGGGCCCCATATAGCACCCCCTGTACCACCCCATGGCCCCATGATGCACCCCACAGCTCGGGCTGCTGCCGCCTTTGCTCACACACAGGAACGGGCATCCGCACCCACCCAGTGCTCCTGGTCAGGGCTCACAGCTGTGCCCCACGCCAGGGGCTGCCTGGACAAAGGCTCACTGTTCCATACATCCTCTTGTGTGGTTTACCATGCACCATCTCCCATGATGACAAAGATTAAATGAGTCATCCTTCAGCGGGGGCTTAGCTGGCCAAATGCAACCTCACGGGGCTCTCTGGTTGTAACTCAAGCCACTTAAATCTGTTCAAGATTCCCCTCAGCCAAAGAGGGTTAATTTAAAACTTATGCTGGGGTGTTATCGCACCTTTCAGGGCAGATTTGATAAAACCCCAAAGTGCTCCAAGACCCAGTGTGGTTAAAAATGAGTTCTCGGGAAGGTGCCTGAGTCTGTCGGCCAAGCAGTCTGCTCTTCTGAGAGAGCAGGAATCTGACTCAAAATGCACCTCACTTAGATCACATCTGATATGAATCCATGGGAAAAAGTTGGTACTAGCACAGGACCCAGTAGTGAAGAGTTTAACTTGTCCATGTCTGGGGACTGTTCTTTGAGTTTTCAGCGAGCGCCTGCTATTAAAATCCTTGTGCTGTAAATAGTCCAAAATCAACTATAATTTTAGCCTGTGACTCAAGCAGAATTTAAAAAAAAACCCAAAAAACATCACAAAAACATTTTAAAAGCAAAACAAAAGATGCTTCACTTTCATTTCTGAGTTACAAAGCAGCTGAGACTGGACTGGGGGAGGGGACACTAATTCATCTACAGAAGTAATGAGTGAGGCAGTAGCTTATATTTCATGAGTTTTAAACATATTGGCCATGAAACTCCAGGGAATACAGTGTCCCATGCATCCTGGCATTTGTCATCATTGGAAGATCCCAGCCTAACATTTAAAAATTAGAAGTTGGTGTTTGCATGGGGTAATAGTTTAATCTTTTTAACAATGGAACTGCCTGGCTGGCAGCAGTGGGAAGGATTAGGTATTAAGATGCAGTTTTGTGAATGGGGACAATCAGTCAGAGCTGTCAGGATGGTTTTGTCGGGATTATCAAAGTAATATCCAGAAGTGAAGGTGTTCAGAGGAAACCAGATGCCAAATGCAGCAGAGCTTTGCCTTGCAGCAATTAGCACACAGGTGAGGGTTTGTTACAGAAGAAACTCACCGTGTGCAGACACAGACAGGAAAATATTTGCAAACAGAAATGAAAAAGGCAAAACAGACTGTCCTAATGTCACTTTCAGAAAGCATCTAGTACAGGTCTCCCGCTTGTCCCGGTCCCACTGGCTGCCCTAACCCTTGCTCAATATTCACCCCAACGTAAACCCACTGAAAGGGGTGCCCTGTGTGCTCACAAGCACCACACCAGGACATGCTGAGCTGCTCCTACGTGCACAGGACTCGTGTTTGGGCCATAAAGTGTCCAGGCTGTTGTATCACATTTGCCTCCACACCTGCTCCTCCTTTGAGTGAAATTGGTTGGAAGGGACTGTGCAGTCTCAGCTGCGACACAGCCATACCAGGATGAGGTGGACTCAAAACTGATTTCTGACTCATGTCCCCTGGACCAGTTCCTGAAGCAGGCATCTCCATTCAGCTCAAAGACATCATAGTTGTCTGAGTACAAGTTGATCTTTCAGAACACTTGGGGGGCAAAAAACCCCAAGCACAGATGGTACAAAAAGGATATTCTCAGTTGCCTCCATTCCCAACACTGCAGCAAAACTAGAAACACATGAGCAGGTGAAGCCAGAGCACACAGGCAGACACTGTCTGTCATCAGCACAGCACAAATGGCCCCTACAATTAAGAGCACAGGCCCTGTCTGGTTCTGGCATCATTCATTTCTGATAGCTGCTGCCATCCCAGATGCTGTAGGTGAAACTAAACGTGGAAAACCATCATAATATATCACTTTTATCCCAATATCTGAAGTGAAAAGTATTCTGATGCTGGAATGTGACAATTTAAGTGTTGTTCCTGTCAATCTCCAAAAGCATTTGCAGTCACATTGAGCTGCCCAAACTCCTTTACTCCATTTGAAAATTTATGAGTAATAAATATGGTGTTAGATGATGAGCAGAGGGGACAGGTGATGCTGAAATGAATTAGCATGTGAAGTCTTGGGCACTTCTCTGTACCTCCTCATCCTGCAAGCACCTGTCCCTTGTAACATTTTGATATATGTGGTCTTGGTTCAGAAGAACAGAGGCAAGTGGAAACAGCAGGAAAAGTGTGGTGCCTGAGCATGTCTGTGTCTAAAGAGTGTGAAACACTGGGTTGGAGGCAGGGAAGAGAATAGGTTTAGATCCCTGGGGGAGTTCCCTGACGGGTGACCTGCAGAGCCTGTCCTGTGTGATGGTGGTAAGCAAACAATTCCCATTATGTGGGGAACGACTTCTCCTTCCCTCCCCACTGCCTCGCTCAGAGAGCACACTGTGTTCACAGCCTGTGCACTCCCGTCCCCACACACCCTTTTTCCATGTGGGAAGCTTGAGGGCGGCCAAACAAAGGGATTTTTCAAATTTCATGTACTGTAAGTGCCACAGCTACAAACAAGATGAAAACAGGACCCAGCCTCTCTCTCCTCTCCAAACCCACTCCTGCAGAGGCACTGCCTGTGCCAGTGCAGTTGCACGTCCTTTATCTCTGCAAGCAGGGTCCTCAGCTGCCCATTCAGCCTGGTACATCCAGCACAGCATTTAGTTAATCATACACTGCAAGAACACAGCCCTCTTTGTCAGAGTCCCGCGGGTGTAAAAGACTCTTCAGGGAAGGGGTGGGCATCACTTGAAATTATGACACTAACGAGGGTCAAACACCCCTTGTTTCCCTTCCATTAGTCCCATTGAGCCTGTGCACCACGGTGGCAAACCTGCATCTGCCTCTGGGCACCGAGCAGGGCAGTGCCCACAGAGGGGACCCTCCCCACAGTGCCAGGGCTGGGCTCTGGGCATGGACAGGCTGGAAGCACTGTGGCCAAGCACTCTGTGGCTCTGGCTCTCTTCCCCAGCCAGGGACACCTGTGCATGGCACCAGAAAACTGGGAGAGGGCTACTGGCTCACCAGTCACTCCCAGTACACTTGTCTTGGAGGGAAAAGCCTGTCACCGAAGCCACTGGTTGTCATTGGTGCCTTGGGTGTACAAAAATCTGTATCCACGTGTGCTTCCAGCACAGAGGGGATGGAACAATTTGGATTTTCCAGATTTTTGGATTGCTGTCTTGAAAACTGCAGTGTTCTTTCATGTCTTGCCTTCCCACTGCATATATGGCCTCCCTTTCGGGATGAGGCGTAAATCCTTCATCAACACAGTGGGGTTTGATGTAAACCCCACCAACCTCTTCTCAACCAACTACACTGTGACAGTTCCTTAGCTCAATATCTTCTTGAAAACTTAATTATTTTGCCTGCTAAAACACAGCGACTCAAGCAACAGTTTCTAGAGGTGCCTCCTTTGGGACTGAACATCAAAATAGCCCAAACCGCTCCACAAATGCTCCCCACATTGCTTGTGTTCAATCACAAATCTTAGGGGGAAAGCCCAAGTCACGGTGGCCTGAGGCAAAGCCAAAGCAGACATGGTGACACCGGAGTTGTGTACACTCCCAGAAATGGTGTTATCAGACTCAGAAATGAGGACTGAGCTTATGTTGGCGTGGGCTGGTAACTGACCACAGGCTGCCCCGTGTGGGCCGACCCACTGTCATCCCAGGACCTACAGCAGCCTGAAGAAATGTGCGTGGGCAGAATTCCTGCATCCACAACTGGCCTCAAAAATCAGATAATACCATGGGAAAATCCAGGGATGACCCCTGGGGAAGCAATCCTGTATCCCCAACAGCCTTCTTGAGAGTGGCTCTAAAGCCGTCACCACTGCACGTAATGCCCCTGGGTTTCTGCAGCTGCAGTAAATGCTGAATTATTTGAGAGCTGAATCCCAAACACATTGCCTGGATCTGAGCAATTAGAGAGAAAAAGAAGTATATTCTACCAGCCAACTGTTTAATTGTCGAGGGTATTAAGCACAGCGTGCGGCTAATAGCAAAGCTTGGGATTTTCAGGACAAGCCATTCTCCCTGCTCTGTTTGTTGGAAAGAATCAGAGAAATAACGGGATCATGACTCATTCCCGCCGGTACCACCCCTGCTGGGGGGTGAGATGGAAATGCCACTGTTCTGGGTACATGCTCTTTGCCGTGCTCCCAGGGGAAAGAGGGGGCTTTCAAGAATCGGGCAAGATTCCCATTATGGAGAGAACTCCCCTGGTAGGTTTGTACTCCCCTGTTACCCCAGTTGGCTTTCTGTCATCTCCCTGAGCCTGGGCATGTGCAGAGCAGAGGTTTTGGTGGTGTGGAAGAGGGCAGAGCTGAGCCCTGTGAGATCTGGGGGATCTCGCACCGCTCTGGCACTGGAAGCTCTCTGGGAGATAATGCTGTCCCTGAGCGACGAGCCCGCTAGCACTGCTGACACAGCCTTTGTTTGCAAATGTTGGCAGTTGTTCGTGGTCCAAGAAAGCATTTCACACTGCCCACCCCAAACATTTTAAAAAAGCCCCTCCTCTCCCTGAGTCTTGTTTAAGGATCTCGATTTAATTTCCATTAAGTTAATGAACTTTAGTGTTTGTTATCTTCATTTTGCTTTCTGGACCATCTTTGGAATGTATCTGAAATTTTTCCCTACAGACTTCATGAGCAGAAACGCAGTTTTTAAAAAAAATGCGGGAGGAAAAGGAAGCTCGAAGTAAAACATCTGATACTGCGAGACATGATAAAATCACGGGAGCTGGCAGGACTGGCAGGCTGCCCTCTCCTCCTCCAGCCCTGGCCTATGTCCCTTTGTGAATTGGCCTTTGTTTGCTACAGATTCACTCTAGCGGTTTCTCACACCAGAAATTAAGCCCTATTTTATCCAAACCTGGCCCAGAGGGCCTTTGGCTCCCAGCCAGAACATACAGAGCATTTCTTTTTATTTGCTCTTCTTTTCTCAGTGTCTCTCCCTGCAGGGTACTGTTATTATTATTATTATTATTTTGAATCTTGCGTTTTACTGATTAAAGTGCTTACACTCCTGTTGATACATTTGTTTTGTGGTGCCTTTGGGGTCACAAGGAAGCACAGATTATTCTGGATTGAAAGGTTGCTGGGAAAAGCTGACGAGAAAACCAGGACATTATCAGGCCTTCCTTTGGTGCTGACACACGGGCACTGCTATCAGCCTGGTGGTGGTTCAGGGCTGGGGGGAAATGGTGTTTGGATGAAATGAGATGGGCTGTGATGCCACTGAGGAGGGCTGAGGGAACAGGCTGTTACCAGCAGGGCCGTGCCAGAGGACGTGCTGTGTGTGCTGGGACAGGGGTCCTGCCACAGCTGCGGCAGCAGAGCGGGGACATCGCAGCTGCTCCCCGAGCCCACCACAGCACGCTGCCGTTTCCCTCAGTGCCACAGCCTTAAACTCACAGGAAAACAGCACCCAGTGGGCTGGCCTCAGCACAAGCCTTGCATTCCAGGAGGGAGACAGATGCCTGACACCAGGACCAGTCCCTCCAGACCCCTGCCAGATAGAACGCCTGCATCTGTACCCAGGTGCATCCAGTCTGGACCAGACCTCTTGTCCTACCTGGACCTGTCCATGCTTCATATCCTTGGTTTCTTGGCTTTGCTCCCAGGGAACTTCCAGGCTGCTGCTGCACACCACCAGCTTCCCGAGGGCAGGCAGGAGCCCTGTGCTTTTTTGCTGCTGCCCTGAGAAATGAGGAAACATCAGGTGAGGAATCTCTAAGTGGAGACTGGCTGAGCGAAGCTAAACCTCCCCTCTCAGCTGGGTGTAAATGTAAATTCAAAAAGGGATGAAAACCTGCATCTGAGAGACAATGAATTCTGACAATGAATCCAAGCATGGAGGTCTGAGAGCAGAGACCTTTCTGGGCAGCTCACAGATGCTGCCACCTTCCTAATTCACAAGGTTTGGGGAAAGCAGTGCCAGTGGGGTCAGGAGCATCTCAGAAAGTCACTGACTGTCCCCTGCATGCTCTGTGCAAGCATCTGTGCCCCTCAAGGATGCCAGCACCTTGCTCTGCCTCTGGCCTATCTCTCTGGCTCTGGTTGGTCTCAGAGACCACAAGACATGGGGTGAAATCTCTAATGAGGGAGGACCAAAATCAAATGGGGAAATATTAGAGGATTGTAGGACAAAAAGTTTTCTTGACATCCTACAGATATTCCTTGCCATCCTTCTCTTATCTGCTCAGTTCCTTATCCATATCTAATTTCTATTTCCACCTTCAAATTCTCTTTCCTGCATCTAGAGATCTGACTGTGTGCTGGCTGTTTCCAACAGATAACTACCTCCCCCTAACCCTGACCGAGGCCTTTGCCTTCCTTCTTTCCTGCCTGTGAGATGAGACCTTGTGCAATTGTCTGGTTTTCCCCCCCTAAAGGCTGTCTGCCTTTGTCTGATAAGACCTGTACCCTGCAAACATTTGCTGCAAAGCATGGAAAAAATAACTACATCTACAAAGACCTCAAGCAGGTTAGAGAACAGTGTCTTTATCCAAATCTGGGGTCGACTGTCTTCTTAAATCAATTTAAACTGAAATAAGATCCATTCCTCCCTCATTCCCTATGCAAAAGTCTGCTGTAATCACAGGGCACTCAGTCTTGCACAGGCTGGCGAGCAGAATGTGCCTCTGACACGAGTACTGGGCAATTTATCACAGGAGATTACACTCGAGGGTGCTCATGTGACTGGGATTTAACAGTCAATTAAATAACACCAACACTTCTAACAAAGGAGCTGGGATTAAGGAAGGACTCCAGAATTACTCCTTTTCCTTCCCGACTCTGATGCCAGCCTTGGGAATCTCCCCGTTATTAACCCAGATGTTCAATTAAAGCCGACCGGAACAAATAGAATTGTTCTGAAATGTCGCTACAATGGGAGTCACACGGTCAGGTCTGCCCCTGGGCAGTTTGTAGGAAGCTGTCCCGTGTCTTGGACTTCATCAAAAGGATTCCAGCCATGTGTTCAGTGCGAGTGATTACGCTGCTGCTGCTCAGGTCATTTCTGAGGAGCAGACAGGGAAGTGCTGCTTCTTTTCAGGATTAGCCAGTGCCAGACAGGGCAGAGGAACACGGTGCTGCTGGTTCAAAAGGACACATCCAGCTGCCCACGCAGTTACAAAGAGCACGTGGCAGTGCAGTGCTTGCACAGTGGTCTCGATGTCTGGGCCCCACAGAGTATAAATACACAAAACCTCTCTCATCCCCATCTCCTCCAGCAGGCAGCAGTGCCTCCCTCCAGATCTCTTATGGCTTTCCTTGAAATCCCCCCCAAACCATGAGCACTGAGCACCTCAGTCGTGCCAGCTGCTCACTCCTTCCTCTCCCACTGCTCCTGAATGTGCCCATTGCCCCTGCAGTTATCCTGCTTTGTCCCTCCTTGCAGGCAGGCCCACTCCAGATGCTCTGGTATCTCCTGCTCTGGTGGCATCAGCTCCAGTTCCTTGGTTCTCTGCTCTTTATCTAACTACCAAGGCACTCTGTCTCCCCTCACACCTCGCCTCTTGTGTTCTCTTAGGGTCCATCTGCCCTCCCTGCCTGGCCAGGAGAAGGTTGCATGCAGCTGTGGAACATCTCCTGCAGCTTGTGCAGCACATTCCAAAACACTGCAGGAAGACACAGGAAGATGGATCATGGGCTCAGCATTCAGGTGAGAAGCTCCTTTCAGGACAGTCAGAAGAGCTTTCACCTTCACTAACCACCAAACATTTGCATCTGCTCTTACCTTCCAGTGACTTTTTACAACAGTAGAGGATAAAAAAAAATTGTGGTGCTTTTTTCTCATTTTATCCATTTCTTCCCCTAAATGTTGCTCCTCAGGGCTGTTCTTTGGGAATCCCACTTTGCACTGTGTCACCCCTGGAGCCAGAGCTGTTGCAGCACTGGCTCTCAGCACACAACTACCCTTCTGCTTGGGCACAAACAGCTTATTTAGAAGTTACCTGATAGATAGAAGGGCATGGCTTTTGAGACCCAAGTTTCCTCACCACGCAAGTCAGGAAGGGGCTATTACACCCTTGTGAAGGTAACCAAGACGCTGAACTTCTTTCCCATGGCAGAGGAAACAACCTTCCCCATTCCATATTCTCTCTCTCTCTCTCTCGTGGGGCGAGTCCAGAGTTTTGTTTTATAGGTTCCTCTAAAGCATTAGAGTTGTTCCCAATATCCTGTTCTGGACAGTTCGTCCCAGCACTGTATGACATGGTGTTTTCCTAAAAGAGTATTTTATGAGGTCACTTCATCATCTGGTCCTTGTTCTGCGAGGTCATTCCAAAGTCACAACACTGGAGACAAAATCCCCTTATGCTCCTTTTGGTGTATTGGAAACTACCAAAGTGTTTACTGGAAGAGCCAAAACGTGGCTGAAATAAATCCACAGATTTTCCCCTAATAGAGTTGCTAGAATAATAGCTGGGTCATGACTCCCTCTCGCTCCTCATCATTGCTGCAGCACATCCCTAAGAGGGGGGGCTGACCACAATACAAATATTTTTTTTTCATGTAGCAGGAAGGAGTTGCTGAGAAATCACTCAGAGCACATGAGTGTCAGCCTGATATTTTACTTGGGACCAACTCCTTGACAGGATGCTCATTTTCTCACATCTACATCATTCTCTCACACCAAATCCATAATTTTCCATGAAAAAGCTGTGGGATTATTTTTTTCCCAAACAATAAATGTGTATTTTCTGCAGTGGCAGTGATGACACCAGAGGGTGACAGTGACCAGAGAAGGTGGCATTATCCATGTGTTTGTGCTTCACAAGGGGTAGGGCTATCAGGTGTCTATTTACAATTCCCAGGAGAGACTCTGACGCTGTGTCTTAATGAAGACTTCATATTCCACCAGACACTTGAAAACCAGACCCAAAAGCCAACATTTAAACAAGTTCCCTACCGCTGGCATGTTGTTTTTGCCAGTGTTTGCTGCTTTAATCACAAGCGCCAGCCAAACAGAAATTTGGGCTGTTTATTGTAACAGCAACATGTTCTGCTCCTTCTAAGGCTGCAAAGATACTCAGAGTTAGCAGTCCCACAAACATTTTCCAGGAAGTAGTGACTTTTGGGAACCTGAAGGATGGAATGGAAATCGCTGATCGGAACAAGAAGCTGTAGATCCCTTGAGGGGGCACACAAAGCAGCACGGGATGCCGCTGACACTGTTTAAATTGGGTGGATTTATGAGCTTTTCTGATAAGAACTGTTATCTGGGGCTGGAATCAGTCACTGCCCCCTTGGCTGGAATTTCTCTTGGTTTGTTCTGTTCCCAGCTCTGAGCGCTTCTGGAGAGTGTTGTGGTTGTCTCTTGCAAATTCATGAAGATGGGGACCTGAGGCTGATGGGATCCTGTGAATCTGCATTAAAGGCTGCACTGACCTTAGAGATGCAGGAAGTCTTTGGGCTGGGCCAGAGCAGCAGGAGCAGACTTTGTGCCTTGCACGGGGTTGACAGTGACCAGTCCTTCGTGGGAGTAGCACTCCTGGATGCCAGCTGCTGATACCAGAAAGGGGTGACTGAGAGCAGGCTCCCCATGAGCGCTGCTTTTTGCATTTCAGAGTCTCCAAATACCAGAGGCATTATCTCGAGCTGCAGAGCATTGTAAATCAGAGTTAATTCTTTCCAGCAGTCAGCTTTGATATGGCCCTCCCTCTCATTACCCACTCCCTGAAGGAAGAAAGAACACTCTGAGGGTCCTAGCCCCATAAATGTTCCTGGATTCAAAAAGACTGAAATGACACTATTTTATTTGCATGTCCACAAAATTGGTGGTGTAAAATTCCCCTGCTGGATAGAGGATAAAACCAGGGGTTAAAACAGTAAATTAGCACACTTGCCTTTGGCTTAACTCCACTGAGTTCACTGCAGATCTTTAACGTTTATCCTCCTCGTGTAAGTTATTTAGAGAACTATGCCACCTCATACTGCATTTTCTGAGCACTCCTTATATTGATTTAAAGCTTTCTACTGTTTTAATCACATTCATTTGAGAGATGGGTAAATTCTAGTATAGGATGTAGCAGTTGACAGGTCTTGCTCAAAACAAAGGTCACTGTTGGAAGCAGAAACGAGTCTCCTAAGCCTTGGTCCCAGTGCTGGAGTTTTTAGGAATGCCTGGGATGCACATTTAATGGGAAGCACACCAGGAACAGTCCCCTGCTCTGCAGAAACAAACAGAACTTTTTTTCTTTTTAAAGGCACTGAAAGCAGTGAAGGCTGAGTAACAGAGCAGGCATGAGCCACAAGGTGTCTGATGCAATGACACAGTTCGAGATTTTTACGTAACCACATGGAAAGCTGTGGGATGTGTATGAGACTTTCCTGGGTATTTAAGGTTTTCAGGGAATTATGCCTTGCAGCAGTGAGTCAGCACTGTTTCAACTGAGGCAGGGATTAACCTTCCCATCAGGACAGTCTCAAACAAGCTTGAAAAAGCAAAACCACAGAGATAGGTGACAATACGTTTTGGGAAACAAAAGATCAGCACCTGGGGCCTTAAGACCAAAGCAGACCTGTTATCAGCCATTCAGCCAAGATCAGAAGTGAGCACTGGCCGCAGTGTCACTGGCAGGCAGGTACACTGTCACCTGTCCCACACCTGCAAAGCCTCCTGTTCCCTAGGCAAGCCCAGCATTTGGGACAAGGTCAGAAAAATCTTGTGAAATTGCCTCCCTTTAACCTGAAAGGGGCTTATCCCTACTGTGCTCACACTTGTATCCCTCGCCAAGACTGCTGAGATGTTAACTCCCTCTGCAATCAAAAGACCCAAAGTTTGGCTCTGTTATCTTCTGCAGGAGGATGCAGCCTGCCCAAAGGCAGTGCTGTGTCAGGATGTGCTGGGGTCCCAGATCTATGAGCTCTGTGCACAAGGATCAAGCTCCCTCTCAGGTAATATACATCACAGCCTGAAAGCTGCTTCCTCAGCCTCCCTTTGTAGTCCATGTTTTAATCAGCACCATCTGGGATTAGCTTCCTTCTATTTACTTATTTTTGGGTACAGGCAGTCTTAGATCCTCAAATTTTGGTCAGCCTGCCTGGAAACTCTTCCAAGCTGGAGATTACCAGCTCACAGGGTGGAGACTGGGGTAAGGGCTCCAGGCACTTGACAACAGACACAAGACAGGAGCAAAAGTGACCCATCAGCAGATACTGAACTCATCTGCAGCACCAACTTTTTAGGGTTATTTTCTCAGCACAGCTGGCTTGGGGGCTGTACTGTCACACATCCACGCTTGGCTGAGTGATCCAGCACAAATGACCCCATTTTCCCAGGAATGCAGAGGGAGTTTGCTGGGAGCATGACTCCATTGGCCAGAACAGAAATCAAGCGTGTAAATCCCTTTCTTTTAGCCTCAAACTGGTCAAAGGGAGAATTAAATCCGCAGCCTTTCTAGCCCTTGTAGGGGAAAGAACTGAATGAAGCAGGGACAAGCAGCAAGTAATGATCTCTGCCACCTCCCCCATGCACTACCCAATTTATTTTGAAGTGCTATTTTTGTTCAGCCTCAGACATTTGTAACATTTTGCCTGGAGCATGAAATATCACATTTCCCAGCTCGATGAGCAACACACAGAGTTGTGCTAAACACTTTATGAAAATGCTGTTCTGTGAGGTAAAACACAGGGTATTTTAGCGTTTTTGCTCAACCTGATTTACCTGACAGGCTCTGCAGCTCATGAGAGGGTGACAGCCTGAGTGACTTCTCATCAGGGCACCAGTGCATTGTATTTTGGTATTGATAGATGGATCAAGGTGCTTGTCTGGGCTCTGGTGCCCTGTGAAAACAGAAAAAAGATTATTGTGGCTAAATGAGCAACACTTTAATTTTGATGGATATGGTGTGTCCCAGCACACAGCTTACAACTGGCTCACCAAAATGCAAGTGTGGCTCTCACTTCCATCCCTTCAGGAACCCCCAATCCATGCCCCACAAGCCTTGGCTCCCTGCACAAGGATTGTCCTTCATCTCCTTGGAAGAGCACCTGAATTAACAGATAATGTGTGTACAGCTCTGGGGCTCCCATGATCTGCAGCCTAATCCTGGTGCTATCACTCCAGTTCTGTTTTAATAAGCAAAACATGGATTTTCCTGTTTTGCTCATGATGGTAATTGGTAAGTGACCTCCCTGCTGTCAATCCATGTGCTTTTCCACCCTATTTTCTGCCCTGTTGTGGAGGGGGAGTGGGGAGCAGCTGGGTGGGCACTGGCAGCTGGCCATGGTCAGCCCAGGACTGCAAACAGCAGCCAAAGGGGCCCCAATCCTCAGCAGAGCAGGCACATACCTGCTCTTCTCCATGGTCCCAGTCCTGTAGAAATAAGCCATGGAACAGGATTTGTTAACAAATTTGTTACGTTTGCTCATTTATTAACACACTCAGCTCTGTACATTGCAAAATTCAGCCTGGTCACAGTAGTTTTACTCACTCTCAGATATCTATAAATAGATGTTAAAATAATACCTTTTTCATCATAATTTATTAAAAAAATAAATCCCACATTGACCTCATCAATTGTTCTGAATTCTTAAAATCTCAGTACCTGCAGTTCCTGTTGAGGATTTAGCCAAGAAGAACTCCTGTCTGATATTAAACAATAGTGTGTTTCCCAGCAGGAAAAAAAAAGACCTAATTAGTTTTCTTTGTTTTTTTCCATGGCTAATTAGCCCAACATACATACCGGGAAACTGCCTCCCTAGGGATGCCTCAACACAAACAGCCATAAATGAATTAACTGAAATCAAAACCTCCCTTAACCTGCTCCAAGTGATATTTGCAGCAGAGGTGTATTTATCTCTGTGTATCACTCAGAGTGGCAGCAATTGAACAAAACAGGGGGTGGGAATAGACAGCCCTCCATAACATCCAACTGGAAAACGAAACTGCTGCCAAATCTAGTGAAACTGGGTTAACTCAGTCCTCTAGGCAGGCTTTCAGCAGCCTCCAGCATCAGCAGGTGCTTTGGGAAAATAGATGATGTCCCACAGAGCTGTCCCAGGTTCCCTTCTGCGGGGAGCACTGGTGAGACAGCCCCGCTCCAAACGCTCCTCTGGCGCCTGCTGGGCGCACACGGAGGCAAAGGACACTCCTGGCCTTTGTCTCCTCCTCCCCTGAATCTCAGTCTCCTCCGTGCAGTGAACCACGGGCAGTGCCACGGGAGCACTTTTGTCGCCTCTTGTCCCCTCCCAGCCCTGGCAGGGCTGTGCCTGTTTGGCACCTCGAGCAGGGGCGATGTTATCAAAGCTGTTTGCTCTGTGCCCTGGGCGACAGGAGCAGCAGTGACCTCCCAACCCCGGGGCTCTGATCACAGCAGGCTCACAGCCGAGACCCACTAAAGCAGCTTTTCAGCACCGTGTAGTTCATCAGAAGAACGTCAAGGCTTAAAAAGAGAAATCAGTATTATGTGACATCTAAAAGCTCCTACGGAGCCCCCAGGTGTTTTCAGGAGTTTCACGCTCTTGTCTGAGCAGCAGAATTTTGGCCAAAGACACTAAAATAGCCCCAGTTAAATCAGATGTCTTTGGGACGCCACTGCCAAGTCCTCGTAAGTAACAGCAAAGAATTTCACGACTTGGTGCAATGTAACCATGTAAGGGCAACTCTGTCCATCTTGTACAGTACGAGTACAGTTCATTCCCTTTCATGGCCCTCGAACATCTGAACTATTCCTGTTCCAGGAAAACAAAGAACATTTTACATCACAATACTAGAAAATGCAACTGAAAGTGGATTTTTAAAGGGACACATGTCCTCCCTCGATAGGATTCTGCAGAAATCTTTGTAGGACTCACGTGCAGTCTTGCTGGTGACGATGGTGTGAACTTCAGGAAGCCTTTTGCACAGCACTGATCCATTCCCAACTGAACTGTTTTAGGATACGGCACCATACCATTTGTTTTGACAATAAATTAAGGAGAGAATAATTTGTTTCAATTTTTTGGAATTCCGAAAGCCAAATGGCAACCATCAGTGTTACAAAGCACAGAACACTTTAAATTACAACATAATCCTTAAATACTCAAAGCAGAAGCGTAAATTTGGGTCAGCTGTGTACTAATGGGGTTGTACTGCTTAAAAAGACATCTGAGAGACCTCAAGATCATCTTGAACTTTTAAGCTGTCAGTTCACTGTGCCTTATGGTGGAATTCCACTGAAATCCACGTGGATGAGCACAATCTCAGGGGATTAGGAACAAGTCAACATTTAAACTCTCTGGTAAACCAGGCATTTATCAGCAGTAAACAGTTAAGGGTTTTATTTAAAGTTCTACTTTAATGCCAGGGCAGAAGCAGCTAATTTAAGATACGCCAGAGAGAGTATCAAGTCCAATTAAAACTTATCTCCTCTTACTGTGTACAAAGGAAAGTAATAGGATTGGACATGAGCCAAGCTGAAATCTCCCTGGTTTGGAGACTGTATCTTTCTTTCCAGAAAATGTTTTCACAGATTTATCTGCTGGAAAAATGAATTATTTCTAGGAGAATCACTACACTGTCATCCCCTCCTCCCCTTTTTTTTTAATGCATCTTTCGTTAACTCAGATGTCAGAAGAAAATAGCTCAAAAATAAAGTATAGATTAACTTTCCCCCCCAATTTTAGTATTTAAAAGCTTTCTCTCATGTGCTTTGTGTATTAAAAGTTCAACATGAACCATTTTTTTGCCTTTTTAACTGAGTTCCTCCCTACTTGCAGCGTCCAGGAGTTATCTTTTAAGGGTTCTATCAGCTCAGAGGAGTAGTAAATTCAAGCGTTAGCAATGGGAATGGAGACTGTGCAGCCCAAGATGTTTCAGGTTATGGCTTGGCTAAAATGGGCTCACAGCCTGTTGAGTTCTGACTTCTCTGCTGAAACTGCTCCTGGAATAAAGGTTTAGTTACGGACTTCATTCTATCTATACAGCAGCTTACACTCTAAACCCTAATTTATGATTTGCAAAAAGACCTACTAAAATTACAAAAAAACCCCACACCACGCAGTAATTACACATTAACATGGCCTGATTTGCTCTGCTAATTTTCAACAGGTACCCATGGTGCCAAAACAGGATCTTCCAAACAAATCTGCTGCACTTTGATGTCCGAGAAGTAAGAAAATACAGATAAGGAGAAATATACAACACTTGGGCAGTTCAGCCATTCTCCTTAGTCCAGAGGCAGCAGCATCCCTGCTCCAGGCTGTCCTGAGAGAGGCCTGAGCCTTGTTTCCCACACCCACAGACACTTGCAGACAAGTCAGAAATAAAGCACATGGATGCCCCCTCTCACTGGTGACAGCTTGAAGCGTAAACAGGAAAGCATCACCAAACAGCCTCTGTCACTGGGAAGAATTCTGGGAGGGCCCGTGCAGAGATTTGAGGATGGACAACTGCAAATGTTACCCCAGAGATGAGCACAAGCAGGGAACACAGTGTAACCTGGATATAGTATCTGAGTAATGCCTGAGAACGTGCAGATCAGGACACACCATCAGGACAGGCCCTGTGTAGCTGTGGGTATTATGAGCCTGGTAAAATGCAGCTGATAGTGCAAATTTTCCATACAAGTCATACCCTATTATCTTATTTTAAACCCAAACCAAACAATGACATTCTATTTAATAAAAGTGACAATCACAAACGGACAAATAAACCTGCTGTGTGCAAACAAAATCTACCAAGACAAGAGCAGCACGTGGCAGAAAGGACAGACCCTTAATGTATCCTAACAAGAAGAATCCCCTTAGCTTTTCCAGTGAAAAAGCAGCAAGCTCACTTAGATTGCTACACTGCAAACGTTGTATTACAGATGAGAAAAGGAATTGTGCTATAATTTCAAAACTTGTTAAACTTGGAACAAAACAATGGCAGTGAATCCAAGAATAAAGTGGAAATCCTTGACTTTCAACTCAGGCATTGCTTTACGAGCTGATTTGTTTGAAGAATTCACAATCAGAATCCGTGTATTTTAAAGACACATTTCTAAGTCTTTTAAGACTAACTATAGTCTTAAACCTACTATAAACCCACTCATCCTTATGACTTGAACAAAAGACACAGCACAATATAGTTTTTAACTGTTTATTTCACATGTTCCATACCCGAGTTTCTTCAGTTAAAAGTTCCTAGAAAAAAAATGAAATAAACATTGTTAGAAATCAGTTTGCTTCAACAGCTCAAGTAAATATCTTTCACCAACTGTGTAATCATCCTATAAATACAATGCACAGATTGACATCCTAAAAGCTGGATTTGGGAATGGAAGTTCCCCCTGCAAGAGTTGGAGGATAAGATAAACATACATACTTGGAAACAATCCCATCGTTTTTCGCCAGACGCAAAATGGAGTCATCTGATTCACCCTGTAAGAAGAGAAAAGAAAATATTCTCAAGTGTCCAAATAATTACTGACACATGTGGAAGAGAGGCAGCTGCAGCAGTTAGGGCAGATTAGTGTTTTCAAAATAAACTGTTAATTCTTTGTCATCCTTAAGGGTAAGAATTGGTTTAAATGCATAAAAATATGCATTTACATTAACAACACATATTTATGGGTAAGTGGACTTGTGATGAACTCCACACAGCATGTTTAAGTCAAGTAGTACCATCTCTAGTAATTATTAACAGCAGATAAAAGCCAGGATTAGTACCTTGGTACATACTTAAAAGAAAGAAAATCACTTGCATCCTTCACTTAAAAAAAAAAACAAAACATCTCCAGAAGAAACTGATCGTTCCAAGTTAATCCAAGGCCCTGGCACAGGATGCCCAGAGAAGCTGTGGCTGCCCCATCCCTGGAAGTGTTCCAGGAAAGGCTGCACGGGGCTTGAAGCAACCTGGGACAGTAGAAGGTGTCCCTGCCCATGGCAGGGGGTAGAACAGGATGATTTTTTAAGGTCCCTTCCAAGCCAAACCTTTCTGCGATTCTATGAATTTGTTCACATCTTCCCTCTGCCTTCATTATCCCCTAAAACCTCTTGCTCTAGAACGAGCTGCAGGCACACTGTATTCTCAGGGCCAAAACCACATCTAATTAATGCCTAACGACCAGAAGAAGCAGTGCAGTAACTCTGCAGGAATCCTCAGGAAGACACTCACCATTCTCCGGATGGGGCCGCAGATGGCGTAGGTCTTGAACTGGCCGTTCACTCTGCCTGTCACCTTGTCAACCTGCAACCACAGCACAGCTGCTGCACACACAGGTTCTTACCAGGTTTTGTGCTCTCACATCACACTTGCCAAGCTCCCAAAGTTAAAAACTGCAGAAAAATACTTGCAGTATTGAGAAAATAAACGACAAAATCTCAAGGCAAATACTAAAGTTAGAAATCAATTGCACTGATCTTTGCACAGCTGATTTATAATTCGTTACATAGTGCAGCTATAAAACTTAGTGGATCACACTGATTGACAAGAAATGGTGGCTAAAATAAAAAAATATTTGAGTTCTAAACAAATGGAAAAACTCAGAGTAGAGTTTACTTGTGGATTTTCCTGCCTTTACTATTTTTTTTTTTTTGTTTCTTTTAACTAAGGTCATATGGAAAATTGAACTGAAGGGGGAAGGGGACATGGGTAGGAAAATGTCCAAGCTGAGAGACATAAATTGTCTCACTTTCTAAAGCTGCTGAGAAATTTTACAGGGAAAAGACTAAACAATATAAATCATGAAATTTAACAGCGCAGTGAGGCCTGTAATACCAGGTGGGTTCACTTCCGTGTTCTGCTAATCTCTGATCCCTTGAAAACAAGAAACAGGGATCACTGAGGGAATGAAATATGGTGAACAAGAAAAGTATCTGCCTTAACAACTACAGGAAATCAGAAACAGGGCATTTTTAGAAATGATTTTTTGTTTTAGTCAGATAACTCAAGAGAACCTGTTTCCTAAAATATATGGGAATGTGGTCTCCCATTCAAGAACCAAATCAAGGTCTCTAGCTCATAAGCTACAGGAACACTGTGGTCACAAAATTCCTGAAACATGAATGCCAATTAAAAGAAAAAAGGGAAAAAAACTCCCAAACCATGCTACAAGCAGCTTAAATTAACTGGAACCCAGGTGTATTAACTGGGATCCTGCAGGAGTCAAGGTCTACTGCAGCTTTCTTTCCTGAATTACTGCAGAGGCATCACAAGCTGTTTAATTCTGTAACTTTTATCAAAAAATTTAAAGGTTTAGCTCTCTCATCACATATTCTGTTAATAAACTTACCTCAGAAATGTTTATCTGAATGGAAGCATGATCCTTAGCACCAATGATTCGGTTGCTGGCAGAGCTAAAGGAACAAAACAGGATAGATTTAAAGAAAAGGAAACAGGCAGTGACAGTGACAAAAAAAGATACTGGAGCAAATTAAAACTGCACAAGAACTTACGACAGTAACAGTTTAAACTTTCATTACTTAGAAGATAAGAATGCAGTTTTAAGTATATTTAAAGGAAATTTTTACTCGGTGGCATCACAGTAATTAGTAAATTATCCCTTCGCTTTGGTTTTTATGTGCCCAGTCCACCCTCATACAGTGCACAGGGCAGTACAGGCATTCAAAACACCCAGAACATTATTTTCTCTTCTAAAATGCAAAAAATACAGTCATCAAGGTAATTAATAAGATTAGTTTCTAGGTCTTTTTCACTGTGAGCCACTACAGCTGTCAAAGACACTCAGGCTGCAAATGCTCAGGAATCACAGGCTGTAAAACATATTTTATTTAATCTAATAAAGGTCATACAAATGGCTTATTTTTAGTGACTCTTTTAACACAGACACACACATACTTAGAGAAAGCTTCTAATTCCATTTCCTAAAACACCAAAATCACACTTATGATGTGCCATCACGACAACCTGTGATTATTGAACAGGTTTAACTACAACAACTTGCAGCGCAGACCATGGAAACACTTGTATCCCACAAACACCCATTTATTTTTTATATGAACCAATTTAAGAAGAAATTCTTCCCTGTGAGGGTGAGGAGGCCCTGGCACAGGGTGCCTGGAGAAACTGTGGCTGCCCCATCCCTGGAAGTGTCCAAGGCCAGGCTGGATGGGGCTTGGAGCAGCCTGGGACAGTGGAAGGTGTCCCTGCCCATGGCAGGGGGTGGAATGGGATGAGCTTTAAGTTCCCTTTCACCCCACACCATTCTGTGGTTCCATGTGCTGTCAGTGCTGGTGCAAGACCGACAGTTTTGAGAACAGAAGGTGCAAAGTGTTCTCCTCAACTTTAGTCTTTGCTTCACATACTTTACATAAAGCGTTTAAAAATACAGCAACTGACAAAAAAGTTATTTTTTTTCTTTTCCCCCACAGATATTCGCTGCTACAAAAAGCCCCTTTGCAAGGGCTGCAGAGGCCTCGGGGGCGACTCCAGGCCCGGCCCGGCCCGGCCTCCCGCTATCCATTTCCGAGGGACATAAAGGTCCACGAACTCCCCGGCGTCGTTCTGCATCTCGTCCTGGTCCCTGCTGAGGCACTAAGCAGAAACACCTGGAAGAATTATGGAATACCGCGAGTTGGAAGGGACCCACAAGGATCATCGAGTCCACGTCCTGGCCCTGCACAGACACCCCCACAGTCCCACCCTGTGCATCCCTGAGAGCGGTGTCCAAATGCTCCTGCAGCTCTGGCAGCCCTGGGGCCGTGCCCATTCCCTGGAGAGCCTGGGCAGTGCCCAGCACCCTCTGGGGGAAGACCCTTTCCCCAGTATCCACCCTAGCCCTCCCTGACACAGCTCCAGCCCTTCCATCGGGTCCTGTCGCTGGCCACAGCGACCAGAGCTGCCCCCGCCGTGAGGTGATGCTGGAGCCCGGCCGGGCCCAGAGGCGGAGCCCTGAAGCCGGACCCCGCTGCAGAGCCGCTCCCGGCCCCAGCATCACTCCTGGAGCTCGGCCGCCATCGGCCCCGCCACCGCTCCCATCGCTCCCATCGCCCCCATCGCCTCGGGCCCCGCCGCCATGGCTCCCATCGCCCCCATCGCCTCGGGCCCCGCCGCCATCGCTCCCATCGCCCCCATCGCCTCGGGCCCCGCCGCCATGGCTCCCACCTCGCGCGCGGCCGGGCGGAAAGGAAAGGGCGGGACCGGATGCGGAAATACGTCAAAGGATCCGAAGCGCTTCCTGCGCATCCGCCTGACGTCACCGCGCGGGCCATGGCGGCGCCGGGCCGCGGCCCCGGGGGAGGCAGCGCGGGGCCGGCCCAACTCCGGCCGGGGGGATCCGCCCTGCAGGGCCCCGCCAGCGCCCCCAGCACCGCGTGCCCCCCATGGGGAGAGGGCATGGGGCCAGGCGCGTCTCCCCCCCGGGACAGCCCCTCGTTAGGGAGGGTCCCAGCGCCGCACACCTGAGGGCGCCTCTCAGGGGACACATTCCAAACGCACCTGGGCGCGTCCCCGTGGCACCTGCTCCAGGTGACCCTCCCGCGCCAGGTGGGTGGGGCTGGATGATCTCCAGAGGTCCCTTCGCTCCTGAACCTGTCTGTGATTCTATGACCAGGCCACCCCGGCACCCTCACAGAAACCCGAAAGACCCTTCCGAGCTCCCGGAGAGGGTCCAGTGGAGGCCACAACGATGAGAAGGGGTCTGGAGCATCTCTCTTACGAGGAGAGATTCTGAAGGAGGCGGGCCTGTTTAGTCTGGAGAAGACTGAGAAGGCATCTCCTCAATCCGTACAAATACCTCCAAGAGGTGCCAGAAAATGCTGCCAGACTCTTTTCAGTGGTGCCCAGTGACAGGACAAGGAGAAATGGACATGACCTAAAACACAAGAGATTCCACCTGAACCTGAGGAAGAATTTTCCACTAAGGGTCACAGATCACTGAAACAGGTGCCCAGGGACATCAGGGAGTCTCCATCTCTGGAAACATTTCAAACCCACCTGGACAGATTCCTGTGACCTGCCTTAGCAGCAGGGGTCAGACTGGACGATCTCCAGAGGGCCCTTCCAACGCCACCCATTCTGTTATTCCAAAATGAGACATTTGGTTACAAACCGTGTATGAAAACAGGTTTTATTTCACAGCATCTTAATTTCACAGAAGAAAACAAACAAACAAAAAAACCCCGAAACAGGCTACAACTCAAGACTTTTAAATAATGGAATATGACAAAACCAGAAGAGTTTTTGTTTACAGGAAAATGTACAGGCTCTTCTCAAGAGACTTCTCCGTGCTGAGCCACCCCAGCAGCACCCTCACAAAGCACCAGACCCCCCCCTCGGTGTAAAACCTGTTTCTCTTCAGAGGAAGAGGAGTTTGGCTGTGCAGATCGGGGTCTGGCTTTGGGTCCCGCGTTCAGTTTGCGAACAGACAGGTACTGATAGTCCTTTACCACACGGTGGCAGCTTTTAGGTGAAAAGAGAGAGATTCCCACACAGGACTGCAAGCTGCGCTCTGGAAACGGGAAAACCGGCAGGCAAACGCACAGGGAGGGGGTGCTGGATCCCTGCAGAAGGGCTGTTCCTGCACAGACACACGAGGTACCCCGTGGACAAGCCCCAGGCTCTGGGCAGCATCACCAGACAAGGCTGGCGCAGCCCTCGCTGCCCTGCGTCATCCTTGGCCCGTGCTCCCAGCAGCTTCTGAACTCAAGTGTGTGCCCAAGCCAAGTTCTAGAATGACTATTAGACAACATTCAGCATTCTGTAATTTAATGCTCCTTTATCCCAGTTTGTTCTCCTGGAAGAAAACAAAAGCTTGCCGGTTTTATGACGTAAACCCGCAGATCCTGGGAGTGTAATTACAGCCCAAGTGGCCACTTGAACTAGACAAACTTCCACTGAATAGAGACTGCAAAGTGTTGCAAACCAAAGTGCGTTTTGTTCCCTTAGATGGTGAGAAAGGAAAGTTAATTTTGTTACAGAAAACTCTTTATACACTAAATAAAGAAGTTTCCAGAGAAAGACACTTTTGGATTTCATTCATATTAACCAAGCTGTTCTGTGAGAAATTTCTTTGCTCTGTTGTACCTCTGTCCCCTCCACAATGCCTTGGGAAGTGGTGGACCACCTCAGCTGTCTGCACCACTGTTTGCTCATTTGGAGGCTCATTACACACTAGATGTTTAGTACATGACTATTTCTGCATGCAAGGACAGTTATATTCAGTAGAAAGTTTAACTAGTAGGCAATTTTTTAAAACCTTTTGGAAGATAACTGGCAAGCTTATTGTCTAAGCTATTAGCTACCATCTCATTTCTGGAGACTGGAAAGTCCTTCTGTGTTAGAGAAATCACAAGCATATTAAATTTTTACACAAAGAATTTGAAGCTACATACAGCTGAACACAGTTACAAAAGATCTGATAGTCACTGTAATTATTCTATATGAAAAATACACTTTGAGCCCCACTCAGAGGAAGGGGCTCCAGTAAAGTTTGCTGCAATTCTAATGAAGCCAAATTAGCTTCTGACAAAACACAGCTGAAAAGCAAAGTTCAGCTTTGGTTTTGGCTACAACCTATATTTAATACAAGGAACAGGAATTTACATTACTTTACATATTAGATAGCAAGTCCCTGATCTCAGCATGAGGTCAGGTAGTTTTTGAGTCAAATTTAAATTACAACTTTCTCAGAATAACCAAGTATCACTTTTGTTCCTTGCAAACTTGTATCATAATATTGCTTCAGAAAATAAACCCAAGAGCCAATACCACAGAAGGTTCCACATATAACAGTAAGAATTCATTCCCAACCTGGATACTGTAAAAATGAAGGAAGGAACAGCTAATGGGCAGAGAAGTTATTTAAGCTCTGTGTATGCACTAGAGCGCTGCTGGGCACCAGCCAGGAGTGGCTGCTCAGATGTGCAAGAAATGCCAGTTTTACAAGGACCATCACAGTGATGCAACGCTTGGAAGAACAGAGAGTAAAAAAAGTAGCATTTTAAATACCGAGCATGCTTTGTTTCATTGGCTTCCTGTGGCAGCAGTAACTCTACTGGCCCCATATTTGCTCAGATAAGACCATATATAATACAGTCATACTAAAAAAGGTGCTTATTTCAGGCTACGGAACAGTGAAACAAATAAAACCCCCTAAATGATACATTTGACAGCAAATTGCTCTTAGTTGAGTGCTAATCTTCCACTCAAGAGTGAATTAGGACGGCAGTCACTTCCCAGCTACCTCACTCAACGTGTGGTACTTCATGACAGGTTTTCAAACCACCTTTCCTTCCTAAGTAAAATGTATATTTTTAAGGTATTTATAGTAAATAAATTGAAATGGAGTAATTTCAATCTCGCTACTTACAGATCACAGAATAGATGCCCTGTATATTATCAGTGCAGATATACTGGAATTGTTCTCCTTGTATGCAAGGCCAATGCAGGTAAAGAATAAATGGCTATACAAATTCAGGATTCCCCACTAAATAACAGAACTAACTTAAAAAGCACTGGTACCAGACCAGCCAGTTTTTAGGCACATCTTTAAAAAAATAAAGTATGCATTTCATTAATGTAAAAATGTGAGAAGGTTCTTAGAAACATCTGAACTCTATGGTGCACTGGAATGGAAATGATGTTCCTTCAGTTTCAAGGAATACAATAAAGACGTAAAACAAAAGAAAAAGAACCAATACCATAGTATTCTTCATAGGGAAGAACAGTTTCAGTAAAACCAGGAAGATAAATAAGGAATAATAAGCAGCCATGACAGCTGACTGGTGAATATTTGTGCTTTAAATGTCCAAAAGAAAACAAAAGTTCAATAACTCTTCTCGTACCATCCCCCAGACTTGGCATCTGTGTCCATAGACCTCAACAGTTCCCAACACCCTGCAGCCTTCCCAACGAGCTGGAGCCAGTGGCACCTCCACCAGCATCATCCCGGGATGTGATCCCAGCACGGCTGGATGCCGGCTGGGACGGAGCTTTGGTTAAGACTGTTGTGTGAGCCGTCTGTAATGAGGTAAAACTTGGTTTTCAGGGAGATACAGAGCCAGTTCCAAAGCTACGAGGACGGTGAATTCGAAACCGATGAGATCCCTTCTGTTGAATCTGAATCTCTCTTCTAGTTTCTGTGACAGCGGTAACAAAACAAAACAAAGGAGGGGAGGAAGAATCAGTTAATCCAGGTGATTTCAAGGCATGGTTAGATTAAGTCAGTGATGCACAGCCTGAGCTGTATCTTCAGAATCAAAACGTGTTGCCAGAGATCAGAGAAGTAAACCAGCTTATCAGCTCAGCTGTGACACCCACACAACAGTTACTGCTTCTCAGGCAAACATAGGCAAGTGCAAAAATAACTTTACCGTAGGATCAGTAAGACACTAGCCCGCACCAGGCAGATAGTTTTAGTGAATTAAAGAAATTAAGCAAGGAAGAGCCCCTAATGAGACAGAAAGCTGGCTGAAAGAGCTGGTGTTCCATGCAAGCATGTGCCACTGAAAATCTTGGCTTTAATCTTTGCCTATGAGCTAGGGAGGAGGTTCTGACAACAGCTGGAACAAGGCTCATAGCACTTACATCTATTAGGTGTTTAACTTCGTGTTTCCTGAGGTCACTGCTGATCTTGGCTGCGAGCAGAACGCAAGCACCAGCACACAGTTTGCGGTTCTGTTTGTTGAGTTTGCCTTGGAGGACGAGCTTCTCAAAGTAAACATAAGCCATGGAGACAGTCACCGGCTCCAGACTGCACTCCTCACTCAGGTTCCTCATCTCTCTCTTTAAACTGGGAAGAGGAGAAAAGACACCCCCCCCAGACATGACATATTTTATTAAACGCTGTAGAAATACTGCAGCACAGCAACTCAGAGGAGCATATGGGCAAGACTCCTATTTGGAAAACCATGACAAGTATTATCCTAGAGTGGAAAAACCCCCAGCTGGCAGCAAGCTGGTGCTGATGCACAAACTGATTTCACCTGGCTGGCAATATCCATTGTGGTAGAACAATTCCTCATCTGCCCATAAACACCAGAGCTTAGCTGCCTCCCTGACACACAGGCTAATGGTGTAGGATTCCTTCTGGGTTCCCAAACTGGTTTGTGATTCATATCACAAGAGTGAACCACTCTGACCTATAGAAAACCACATCAGAGCCCTGCAGATGACAGCAGCTGCTGCGTAGAGACCTGTCTAGTACACACCTTGAGTAAGAGCCAGGTGTGAGGGGGAAGGCAGCCTGCTTTCCACACTTGCCACAGCACCAGCCCTTCACCTCAGCATCAAGGCAGCCTTGGAAGTGGAGGGTTCCTCTCAGGGCTGCTATCCAGGCTGCACCAGCATGATCTCTGCATGGACACACTGCTCTGAACTGCTGCAAAGAAGAGCATGCAGGACTCAGGCAGAACAGACTGCCCAAGCAAACCTTCCCCTGGAGCTGAGCTACACCTGGCCCTGGTGACTCAGCAGAATCATGTTTAAGCTGGCTATTTCAGCAGGCTTTGATTGCATTAATCTCCCTGTAACACCAGCAAGGTTACAGCTCTCTGAAGGTGCAATAGTACATCTTGCTGAGGAGTGACCAGATGCATTTACTCAAGGATGAGAAATTCTGTGTAGCCTCCACAAAAAGCTTTTCTTTACCAAATCTCCCCAGATCTAACACTCTTTATCCACAGTTAGAGTCTGTGGTCATCAGTGAGTCTGGTAATTGAAAGGCAAAAATAGCCAGAGGGCTCAGAAAGCCAATCCAGTTGGAGTGGGACTGCACTGCAGCCAAGCAATCAGGTTACAAGTGTTTGTTTCAAAGCTAATGCTGCTGCACTGTTAATTGGCTCCCTGTGTTAGTACACCACAGTTGGTGAAACAAAACCCTTTAGGTGGAACTATGAAAGCCAACTGTTACCCTTTCTCAGCATCCTAAACATTCCAGTACAGGGCTGTCATCCTACAGTCAGCTCCACTGACAACAGGAGATTAGTGTTTAATCATGTATGCTATTAATAGATGGAGTATTTGCTCCATATGAGTGCAGCCTCAGACAGTGTAGATGATGTTCTCATTATTCAAGGCTTATTTCTTACCTCCTAATTTTGCTCAGTGTCAACTTGATATGAGGAAACTTCTCTCTAAAGGTTTCATTCATATCCTTTTTAAGGTCCGAGGGTTTCACGTACTCTATGACTGTAGTCTGAAATGCAAGAAACAAAATTTATCATTTGTCTTGAGAACAGGACTGACAGCCAAACAACTCTTCCAAAAACACTAATGCAAAGGCAAAGCTGAGTTTTATTATTCACAATTTAACATTTCTGAAGTGTCCCAAAGTTGAATCCCAACTACAGACAAAGGCTTAAAAAATAGTAAGCAAATGGCTACAAGAAGTAAACGACAACATGAAGACAGGTGTCAGGTTGGCCCTTGACAAGCTCACTGTACAAACTCAACTGCTGATGTTTTTCCTTTTCAGTTATCAGAAAAGCCACAACTTTTTCTTCCTAGGGGACTTTTACTTCCTCAAGGAAGCTCTTTATAGGAGGATCTCTCAGGGAGTGTCTCCTCTGTTCAGGTATGCCAGTCACTCACCATGTAAGAGGCAAAGATGAGAACACGTTTATGTTTTCCACAGGGCCACTGAGGATCATCCAGAAGATTTGGATCATACTCTGCAGCCTCCCCAGCTTCACTTCCTGAGGGAATGAGGAAAGCACATTGGGTCACCAGATAAAGAGCTTTAAATTCCCTGCTTCCTCTTTAAGAAAGTTTTCAAACAGCAAACATAAAGCATTGGCAGATCTCACGGTACAGGCAAATTGCAGCTACAGGCACACGTCTGCATTTCATAAATGCACCAGTCACAAATGAAAACCATTAAATAAATCACACAAACTCTTTCTCCACCACGTACCCGACACACCCTTTTAGATTTAGTGCAAACTGAGTTTGCATCTACAAACAGATCCAGAAAACAACTGCACAAGACTGAATTCTTTTGCCTATAATATAACAAGATAGCAGAGTTGTCAGGTTTGCTCTCTTACACAAGAGAAGGGATTCTTGGCACAAACTCTGGCTTATGCATTGTTACTGTGCTAGAAGGCAGGGAGAACCACCTGGATCCACGAACACCAGATGTTTCTTGGTGAGTAATATAAAACTTTACATTCCCAAGCAAAAGCTTTGTGCTTCCTGAATGGCATAAACAGAACTAGGCCAGATATATGGAGGATGTAAAGAGTTTGTGGAACCCCCAGTCCTAAGGCTCATCATTTGCACTGCACTAATGAGCTGCAGCACCTCCATCCCAGTAACACACTGACCGCTTGCAGTTGTCTCAGACAAATCTCTGCCTTTTCTGCCGTGTGCACGAGTGATGACAGAGCTGGCTCCTGTCCTTACCAAGGTCTGTCCCTGCTGATATGGTTTTTGCTGTCACAGGTTTGTATCTTGATCCAGGAAGACTCCGGGGAGCACTGGCTCGACAGGGGGGAACAGCACCGTAGGCGTCGGCTTTGCGAACAACCAGAGCATTGGTCGGGTACAAGAATTTTGCATAGGACACAACCTTAAAGAAGAGAAAGTTGTAGTAGTTATGGGGGAAAGTTTACTGAAAAGCTTATTTCCAGACATCTAGGATTTTCCAAATCAGAGGCCCCTAGAGTTTGGATTTGGGAATGTGGTCCTTGGAACCGTGCAACAGGAGGAAGGGAAAGTTGGATGAGGCGTGCATAGTTTCCACAACTTTAAAGTGAAGTGTTGTAGAAGATTTGGTGGGGTGGCAAAGAAAAGGCGAGAATCACAAGAGTAAAATTCTGGCAGCATATAAATTTAACTAAAGCAGTATGAATTTCACCCATATTTCTATCAAAACTTCACTCACATGTTGCCTCAGAAAGCAAAGTCAAATGAATTCTCAAGAAACAGAGGCAGAAGTGATCACAAGCTTCAACTGTCTCCTCAGAAGAAGCATTATCACAAGCCACAATTTCAAACTATGGGTCTAAAACTTCCACTGCTCTGAAAAGCCACAGCTCTCACATGATGGATAGCAAAGCACTGCATAAATTGATTTGTCCCAGCATGAAATGGCTCCAGGGTGAAAAAATAAATGTCCTTACCTTGCCATCAGCACCCAGCTCTACTCCTTCCAGTCCAAGCACCATCTCAGTAGAGACTGAAACTCCCCCAGAAGGATGTCGCTGCTTCTGTCCTTCCATTTTCAGATCACTAAATGCAGGTAAGAAAGAGCACTATCACAAAACACAAGCCCAGCTTTCCATGGCAAACACCAACCAACACCACCAGGTCAGAGTTCTCCTGGGTGGGAACAAGCCAACCTCTCAATGCCACCTCCAGGAGAGCATTAGTTTTTAACTACTATTTTCAAAATGTGGAGATGCTCATTAACCAAATAACCATATTTCATCTCAGTTTAACACAAATCTGTAGCAATCTACCTCTCAAAAGTAAACTGGTTGTAATATGGTCCTTCTGCACAACACCACAGCATTCCCAACCCTCTAATGCTCAAACACCTAACATGATTTACATTAATTGTTTCCCAGGATTAGAAACTTGCCTTTCAAGTGCAATTTTCCAACCCCTGTGCACACAAGCTCAAGTTAAGAATGAAGCTGCAGATGTCTGTGTCAGCAATGGCAGCACGTGGCTTTGTCACCAGTATCCCAATATAAAAAACCCAGTTTTCAGGTGAAGAACTGCCTTGCCAGCTTGCAAGCAGAACAGCACAGTGCTCAGAACTGCTCTGAAATAGCTCCAGTGACCTTGCTGCCTTTCTATTATGTGGGAGAATATTTTCCCATCAACTATTTTTACGGCGTGTATTTGCATACAATACAATTCCCACCACTAAGCATCCGCTTCCTTTGTCCATAAGTTACAGACAGGACAGAAGTGACAACACAATTGTTTTGCCAGAACAGAATTAGTGTTTTCTATAGTATATTTGTAGATAACAGACCTTCACAGAATGGACTTAAACTTCACAAGGGACTGAAGAAAGATGCAGGGAAATTAATTTTGCAGGTTTTGTTTCTAATAAATGAGCATACTGACAATTGGATACAAAAATGTAGTCCAAACACTAAAAGCTGTTTGAATGAATCCAAACTGTTTCTGCTTTTCTTAGGTTGCAAATAGTGACATTCATGGCTTACAGGTGAGAAACTAAAGAGCATCTTAAACTTATTTAGGTGTAAATTCACTGTTAAACCTTGAGGATTTCCAGTGAAGGCAGCAGCAGCCTTCCCTGAAGCTCCCTGTGCTTTTTTGCTGACACCACTGTGGCTCTAAAGGCAGTTGATTTCTGACCACTTTAGGGGTACAGAAAACCTACCCAGCAGCCAATCACATTATCTGTTCAAAGTTGATTTCAGAGATTTCACAGGACTGGAGTGCTTTAAAATGTGAATAAACACGGGAAGAAAAGTCTACCTTTCGCACTATTCTTCTCTTGAACGAACACTTTTGACACTGTGGCAGAGCCTGGTTTTACTGCTCTTGTCCTTACACATGAATGGCAGGTTAAATAGGTTCACTTGCTTCAGAACAGGAGACCTACACCAACCACACTAATTTCAAAAGATCTTTTGAAACAACAGAGCAGACATTTCACAAAGCAGTTGAAGAGACTCACCTGATCCGTAACCCCTCCCCGTAAGGTAGGATAGAAAACGCCACGCACAGTGTTCGTTTAGCACAGATTAACACTATCCTGTAAGCAGATGGGGGAAGATCAGGATATGAATTGAGATCCAGAAGTTACAAAGCAGCTTTTTATGGGATATTAACACAAGGCTCTTCGTATCTTGCTCTGCAAGTCATACAGATACTGCTACGGATTTAATGCTTTCAGAAAGCAGCAGAACAGCAGAGGTTTCATGCTGACCCTGCAGGTCCCTGGGGCTCTGTATCAAACCCAAGCCTTCAGAACCTGCCATCACCTTGGGAGCTCCTCAAAGGAAAACCTAGTCCTTAAATATATATCTATATTTATGTAATTTTTACATAAATCTTGTGAAAAGATATAGATAATATTCTACATTTAGATGAAACCTCACATTTCTATTAGTAATAAACATAAACGCAGCCTGCCCTTTCTCTTCTACTCAGCAACTATAAGCCAAGAATTTGGCTAAACCAAGTCATTCTCCTTAAATCCTCCTCAGCTTTGACCTCTCTGTGTGCCAGAGATAAGGAAAGTGAGAGAAATAAGAAAAGTGAGAGAAGAAGAGAAAATTATTTAACCTCCTCAGGATGGCAGAATCATCAGTGTATTGCTGCAGATATGAGCACCTACTGCCTTTGACAGAAGTCTGGATAAAACTAACAAGGCCCCAGGGGCATCCCTTAATTCCCACTGGTATTAAATATCTTACTGCATGGAACTGGAGACTGCTTCCTATAGCACACAGCTACAGGGGGAACCTCGATCTCCACACGTTACCTGCTGTTCTTGGTGTCATACTGCCTCATGTTCTTGATGAAGTGCATCTTCTTCAAATTTTTGTGTCTTGGGGACCCAGATATATGCTTGGTTCTGCAACGATAAAAAGAAAGAGAAACAAAACCCCCAAATCTGTTAAGTGTTCTGCTAAAAATTCATGCCAGTTGTATGATCAGATGGCAGCACTAGCATGCAGGACCTCGGATATTGGCGTGGAAGAGGGTGGAGGGAGGAGAGGACTGCATGCAACGAGTTGAGGTTAATGCTGCTTTTGAAAACAAGTACCTTCGTACACTGGCATATTCCACTATGTCTTCTAAAAAGTCTAGAGAGCAGCGCTGGGAGATAAAACGCCTTCTGCAAAATGTACAACACCACGAAGAGTGAACAGCATTAGTTCATGGCCTCCGAGTTTATGAACTGCAACAGATCTATGAGCTCTTAGGACACATGGCAGGTTTTCTGGACTTTTGTTTTGTTGCAAGAGTGCTTAACTAAGAGTTTAAAATTCCTAAAATGGCCAAGAACTTGTCTCCCCCTCTAGGACCCTCGAAATACATATTTATACCAACTTCATCAACAAGACCATTCACTATGTGCCACACAGAAGAATGCCTACCTATAAGTTAAACACCTAAAAAGCTTCCAAATACTCATTTACAATCTGACAAGAATGTCACAAAAAGATCCCCCCATCAATGCAGGGGAATAAGTCATTTTATATCAATTTATGTTCAGATACAGGTATATCTGTATGATGGCCAAATATCTGTGTGCATTCTCCATTCAGAAGAGCTGTCTCCAGCTGCAGGAGTCAGCAGACTGAGAGTCTGTGACTGCAGCTCAATAAAACTGACAGATCTCTCTGAGAAACAATAGAAAGGGTTATTAGAGGAAGCAAAAAGTATTTGGCACCCATGTGAAGTCCCAGAATGGAAGATGCAAGAATAATAGTAGGACTCATGTGAGTTAGTGTAACAGTAATAGGATATTACGTTCAAGCAAAAAAAAATAGACTTTGCCCAAGTAAGATACATTACTATTGTCCAAGTCGAGTCTTTGTTGGTAAAGATTTACAAATGAATTGTGCAACTCTGACTGCAATCTCCATAGGAACAATGCACTCCACCAGCAAAACACTGACACTACAACTATCAGAGTCCATATTTTCTGCCTTTGTTTAAGCATGCATTGTGCTACACTTTTAGCACAAGCCATGTGTGTTCAAGTCCAAGGTTTTCTTCCCAAGTGACACAGGGACTCGGCTAATGGGCAATGCTGCCATTGCAGCAATTGCAGGAAGTCAATGTAGAAGCAGCACACGTGACAAAAATTGCAGGACTCTGGTTTGACAAGACCAGCTTCTGGTAAATAGAAATCAAACTTCAAACTGCAGCAGAGCAGACTGTCAGCTGCACCGTTCAGGCACTCTCAAAAGGAAGTAAAGCTCAGAACTCAAACAGGGAGGAGGATGAAAAATTAGTGTCCCTTTCTGCAAACACAAGGGAGGCAAACCCTCCCCCAGGACTAACACTTTGAGTATTGCTAGAGACTGCCTCCTACAAATCCACAGGCATTAAGGTGCAACTGGAGAACATTCCTGGCACAGCTTCAACACCCTCCACCAGCACTTCAGTTTTAAAATTATTACTGGTTTGCTGTTTTTCAGCAAGAATGGCACAGGAACATTTAACACTTTCACATATACGTGGTTCTGCAGGCTAATCTGGCATCTAAAGTGCAATAAAAAAACTCCTTCATTAAATGAGGAGGTGACTGCAAACCTCCTGGCTCTAATGCACTTGGTAACATCCAGAGTCTTCCTCCCCTCCCAGGGGAGACCTGGCTGGATGGAGACAGAAAGACGCCGTGTACGGCAAGCAAAGGAAAAACACAGCTAATGCCAGTGGGCACTGGTACAAAAAAAGCACATAGCTCTGTAAAAGGATGCTGAGGTGAGTGACAGGATGGACTGGGAGAGCCATGGCTAGACCCTCACTCCTGACTCCAAGGTGGAGACTCATCCAGGGTGTTAAACCTTCTGAATACCCCCTTGTTTTCTCAGTTAACAGGGACAAGAGCGACAAAACACCTGAACCGAGAGCAGATCTGGAAGTAAAACCCTGCTGCAGTGAAGGGAAGATCCCACCCCTTGACTCAGAACCACAATGACTCATCCCCACTGTGCCAACAGGAAACTTCATTTTTAGCTGCACTCGTAAATACTTTCTGCCCTCAGCGAAGCTGTCACCTTGGAGGAATCCCTGATGCTAAGGCAGACACTCTTCCCTCAAATCTCAAAACGGGGTGTATGTAAAGAATTCTCGCTAATCCAGAGTACCTGAAACAGTTTGTAGGCCCAAGCCAACACTTCACAGCAACCCAGCACCCTCACCATGGTCCAACAGACTCATTGGTGCAGTACTTAGAGAATGCAGCAAAATCAGACACTTTCTGTGTAGTCTGCACTTATATACATATGCACACACAGATATATATTTGCTTTAGTTTGAGTGCTCTTCTCATGCAGCCAACTCACACTTGCACAACAGGCCCACAGGGTCACTCCAGTGACTGCTAACTTCCACGACAAAAAAAAGTCAAGTCACCTATCCTGTGCTTAGCAGCTTCACCTGGGATAACATTTCTTGCTGTGGTCCAAGGAATTCAAAGGATTTTAAGTAGTTTACACAGTGTGTTTGTTGCCAAAAGCAACCTAAATCCAAGGAATACCAACATCTCTAGAGATGCCGAGTTACTTTATGCACCCTTACCCATGTGTGACTTGACAATTAGAAATTGAAATATCCAATATTACAATGTTTATGGGTTCCATGGAGCAGGCTGTAATTCCAGCAGGAAGTTCAAACATGCCTGTTGGCCAGCACCAGCCATTGCCCTGACAAGTTACAGAGGGTTTGGGTGCTTGTATGTCCCTGACCAGGAGCTCATTTTTGGGTGCTTCCCAGCCTTTTATTTCAGAAGCCAATAAAGGCCAAAGCAGACACTCCCAGACCATTAAAACCAGCAACTGTGTTTACACAGCCAGAACCTCGAGGGGACCCACCAAGAGCGAAAACACACACAGCACATGCCCAGAGATAAGAGGCTATCACGTAGAGGAATTCTGGATTACGCCTTGCCTCCTTATCTCCATGTGCACACATGGGCTCACACAATCCAACACTGCTGCCAAATCCCTGACGAGCTAAACATGCACTTTAAAAAAGGCCCACAAACCCCTCTTTTGTTCAGAAAAAAACCCAACAAATTATCTTGGGAGCTACATTTTGACTCTTGCTCTGGGAAGCGGCAGCCAGCCCGTACATTCATCCCTTCTGATAGATCTTCCACTGAGGAAACCCAATTTTTGAGTGCTTCCAGCTTCAGAGTTGTCCTCTCCTGGTCCTGCCAGGGTCCCACTGAAACTCTCTGCAGAGGGTGGACACTGGACAGGCAGCAGTGGGACCCCCAGCCCTGAGGCTGACACAGCTCTTACATGGTCCCAGCAGGACAGGACACAGCTCAGAGCAATCTATCTATAGCACTGGTAATCCCTACATGTCCTGTCTTATGAATGAGGAGAAAGCTGGTCAAGTCTCTGCTCCAGATTAAAGAACACTGACCTTTCTGATGGCTTGCCAAGAGTGTTTTCCCCCTTCCCACCCGCACTGGGCTACCTGCAGACACCCAAGAGGACAAGGGTAAAGCTTTGGGATGTTGCTACAGTTGGAAATGTGCAAGTTGACCATTCTTTAGCAGGTACTGAACGCAAGAGATGCTGACCCTGTGCTGTCAGATGTGGCTTTAGGCACAGACAAGCCTCATCCAGTTCTGCTCCTGGGCCACTCACAGTCCTCTAAGGCACTCCTTTGGGCACCCATGACCCCACTCTGCACCTGCAGGTTCTGCAACACACAGCCCTCACAAATCTCATTTTAACCCTTTAATGTTGGGCCTTAACCCCCAATACGGGGCCTGACAGTGGCCAGTGGGCTTTCTTAAGCCTGCATGCAGCTGCCATTTGGCCACTTTAAAGCTTCTCTCCATTTTGCCATTCTGGTTCCTGCATTTCTGCCACAGCTGGTGAACAGACCAGCTGGCCTCCTGAAGGGTGAAATTGGAAAATTTCTAATATCTGTGATTCTCCCCCATGCTGATTAACCCCCATCCCTCTCAGGGACAGGGCTGCACTCTGAGCCCACCACACAGCCAGAGTTCAACCAACATTCAGCTATTTCCACCCACACAGCACCCTGAGTTCATCTTATGCTGTGATCTCTTATCCCCATCACCTCCAGGATCACCAAGCCCTGTGACAGGAGCTTTCAAAGATGCTGCCAAAGCTGGACATGGCTGGAGCCCTCCTGCAAGGGGCCCGGCATTGTGGATTTGTTTCCAACGGAGCTGCATCCATGGCCTTGATGATGCTGCATGCACACACAGGCACACACCCCGGGCACTGGGCTAAAATTAGCAGCAGGGCTGATATCCTCTGTTGCTGTTTAGCCATCTGTATTGCTAACACATGAGTGGAATGGGGGAGGTCAAGGATTTTTAATTACTGTGTAAAATTAGGGCCGAATAGAATTTGGTTTCCTATTTCTCACTTGAGTTTTATTTTAATATGATGTCCCTTTGTAATGTCCTTTACAGGCCTCAGTATGATCACATCTGTCAAGAGGCTGAGTTATTAATATAACAAGGACAAAAAAATAATTTACTGGCTTTTGGAAGTACTAGCTTAGAAACAACTGTCAAAGGTAATTTGCACAAGAAATGCAGATCCCAAATCCTGTTTACAAAAGGAAGACATACCTGTCAGCTTTGTTTTTCCAAGACATATTTTAAAGAATAAGCTGTATTGTTTTCATTCCTTATGGGCAAGACAACAAACAGATATGACCCGTGCTTGGGCTTCACTAGGTAAAATACAGGCATTGGGGGATCAAGAAAGCTACTCCTGGTTTTTAAGCTTACTTTTTAGCAGCTGCCATTTCTTCTGCAGCCCAGGAGACATTCACTGATTTCAGGCTTGCATCCCAGAGTGTGTGAGTGGGAGCATCCCTGCTCTGCTGTCAGTGCCCTGTGCCTCACCACCCTTGGCGCTCGCACTAATGAGTTTCCTGCTCAAAAGCAGATTGAGTACAGCTCACTGGTAGCAACAAGTTCTCAGTAATTAAAGCCAAAAGAAGCCAGAGACTGCATTTACACTGAATCACATCAAAAACATGTCTTTGTTAAAACAAATGACTTCACAAAGGATCTGTACCATGAAGGGCCCAGCACCAAGCAGGCCATTTTCATGGGTGGACGGTTTCAGCTCAGATGTTCCTTGAGAGGCAGAGAAGAAAGACATTTTGCATCACCAACAGTAAGTGCACAGCTCAGTGCTCCTTCTTCACAGAGTCAGCCACTTGCTGTTTTATGGCACCACAAAAGTGCATTTGGATTGCAGGCCACCATCCCAGGAGATCTTTCTGACATTTGTTTAAGTACCAGACTGCCAGAGAATAAACACAAGTCTCACAGCAGGGCTAGTTTAACTTATTCATCCAGTAATTGTCATTTTAAAGGGTAAGCTGAAATCAGCCACATGAGCATGAAAAGTACTTTTAGGTTACAGAGCAGGTCCCTCTGTGAAAGCCCAGGGTGAGAGAGGAGGCCTAATGCCTTCACCTTTGTGTTCCTTCTCAAGGTTTGTTTGCAAAACTGAAAGGGCACCAGGGGCTTTCCTGCTGGTCCCAAACAGCCAGGAGAAAAACCTGCACTCCTCCAACACCGCTAAAACCACATGCAGGGGAAGAATGTGTCACACAGCCCGTGGAACAGATGAGAATGAACAGAAATGAAGTATAATTTGAATGAAGGTGGAGGCAGAGTAAGTGGGAAGCTCACTAAGCCTGGAGAGTTTTAAATACTAACAAGGAAAGAAATTAGATAATCTTCACAGCAGCTGCTACTTCATTGCTGATTCACAACCACATATGATTAAGACCTAATAGAGAATGAGCTTTATATTCATTGCGTTTCATAAATCACATTGTTTTGGTGCTCAGAGTGTTTAGACAACGCAAGGAGAAAATAATGCCTTCCAGTAAGTATTGTGAAAGCCCAGCTGTTGCGACAGAACCACCAAACCAGATGCAGGGTTTGCTGTGCCCATGGCCCTCTCCTAAAGCTCCCTCCTAAAATCCCTGCTGCTTCTCACAAAGCAGACTAGGTGTGCTGGCCAGAACACCACCAGCATTTCTCCACATTTCTCTCAGTTTCTGGAGGTGCTCCTAGCTCACCAACCTGGCTGCCCCCTGTGCTTTGTGCTCTGCTTACTCAGCACTGAACTGCTGACCGAAACAGGCACGTGAAATGCAAAGTGCGTCCTTGATGACACTGTGGGCATTATGCTGGAAATATTCATGCACTTCACTGAGAGATGATGCTGTCATTCCATCATGTGCCTTGCTAAATAAAAGCATTCAGCACAATAAACTCCCGAGCTAAACAACAAAAAAAAAGAGAAGAAGAAAAAAAAGAAAAAAGAGAAGTTTTTAACTGGAAAGGAGAAAATTAAAACAGGTGACTGGAGGAAACCCAGTCAAAGCAAGTTTAGAGAGGTCCCACAGTGTTTTAATGGGCACCTGGTTTTTCCCATTCCATCAGTCATCCCCTTCAACACACAGTCAAGAGGCTGTAGCTTCACCAGGGCAAAATGTTATGCTCAAACTGCAGCAACCACGACAGAGCAAATGCAAATCTGTCCATGCTGTTGAGCAAGCAGCCCTGACCAGCAGCAGTTCAGCCCATGCTGTGGAGACTCCCAAAATGAACCAGCTACCCAGCTCTGAGGCAGGTCTTGGGTAGCAGCTTGGGTAGCACCACCTGAGCAAGAGCTGGCAGGATCACAGCCTCAGCCGTGGGGTCAGCTGACAGCAAGCTTTGAGTTTTAAGGACACACTATGTCTTGTGAAACAGAGGGCCAGCTGAAGGTTCTCCATTCAACACCTTTTCAGGGAATAGGTGAATTCCTATTACAGTAGGTTACAGTAATTCCAGGTGAATTCCAATTACAGTAAGTTAAATACACAACAGCTGTAAACCAAAGGTCAGGAGTCTAGAGTTCTGTCTGAAGAACTGGGTTGACTGAGTGGCTTTAGCTGAGCACATTCCATCTGCAGTCACCTGCCCTATCAACAATACCCTGTGCTCATTAAAGAGCCCAAATTTCATTGTGCATTTTTAAAAAACCAGCTACAGAGCCAGACACCTTCAGAACAACCTTCAAAAGAAGGCTCAAAAATATCTTCAAGCTCGCTGAGCCTGACAGCCTCACAGCTTTAACTGGCTGACAGATGGAAAACACGAGAACACAGGATTTAATATACTATATATAACTAAATAATTACTTTTAATACACAATACTGTAACACTCCTACAGGACTTGCTCACTGGAGGTCTGAATGGGATCCCCAAAATTAAGTTATTCTGTTTTTTTATATTTAATTTAGTAGTGTTTTCCTTCTTGGTTGATGCATCCTTGACTTGAAGCAAAACAACATCATTCTGACCACCCTCATCACCTCCTGCAGAAAGGAGCTTTGAGGTGGCATCCCAAAACCTGCAGCATCCCAAAACCCGCTGCCAGGCCTCCTGCACTGTCACTTGGAAAAGCTGCAGAATCCATCCACAGGTAAAATCAGCTGCAAGTACAGTTAATTGTGCACAGACTACTCCTGCCTGGAGAGCAAAGTTACTTTAAAGCCTCTGGACTGTCTAAATTGAAGAGGTCAAATAACCTCGGAGTTGGAAATGTCTCGGATTGCCTGACCCAGACCCATTCACAGGAGTGCACAGGATACAAGCATGCGGATTTTCTGAGCTCCAGGTTTCTTGCCAGGCATACAACTTATTTCTTCTGCTTAATATACCTGGCTGGGAATGTCTACAGGCAGCTATAAAACACTTAATATTGGGCACATGCAATTCATGTACAGTCGAGAATATGAGAGAAATCTGCTGAAGCAACCCGGGGAGGAGATTGCAGCCTTAATATTTCAGCTGATTTTTAAATGAAGTTCAGGTTTAGAATAAGTTCATTTTCAGCCCTGAGCAGCACATCCCAGTCTACTGTTCACCTCTGAAAGGTCAAAGCTTGCCAGCTTCGACAGAGCTTGCTGCTTCCTGAAAAGCACCATGTGCCCAGCTTATTCCAAATTAGGTTCAAAATTTAAACTAAGACTTTTTATTTCATCCATTTCAACAAAATATGTTTATTAGCAGAGCGGTTTTTATTAAAATATTTCTATTTCTTGAAGTGACAACAGTAGCTAAGCTGACAGTAGGACAAAACAACACATTAACCACCAAAAGTATAAAATCCTGATGAAGCATTTCTGCTGTTCCACCCAGGGAACTAATCTGATCACACCTATGTCAGCAATCTGGCATCCAATTAACACTTAAAAGCAAGTAGGTCCAAAGTGTTGCTGTTATCAACTACTGTTTAAACTCCCACTTTCAAAATGACCTGAATTTGCTGATAAATCAGAAACGACTGAGCTATCACAAACACTCAGTTCAGCTCCCTGACCACTGAACTCCAAGGACATTAAAGCATCAGTCACAAATAATTTAGTCTCTGTGTTTATTCTTAGGCCCAGCAAAATGCAGCAAATTATGGCAAAACCAGCTGCTTTACATTACACTATAATGAAACCTCAGAAGCACAACAAGCATTGACATTCAGGGCTGTTGTTTCCATTTTTCATGCCTTCAAAACCTGGCTATTTCCAGGGCTCTCCGCTATCTGTGTTCCCTCAGAAAGCTCCGCCAGCTTCAGACCCAGCTGCAGAAATTCATTAAAAATCTGTGAATGCCGATTTGTTCCCTGTTTGCTGCCTCCCTCTACTGCTTTCTGTGAGGCTCGTTCTTTGAAAGAACAAAAGAACAGAGCAAGATGGAAAAGGAGAAGGGAAAAGGGGATGGAGAGCAGATCAGGCAAGCTGGTATAATAGAGCACTGTAATTTAAGATCCTGTAAACAGAAAATTCCCTAGGAAAATGGAAGTGGAAGGTTCAAGTCATTAAGTTTATAATGCTCAGCCAGCAGCACAATGAAACTGAGCACCCAGATTTGAATGGTGCCTCCTCTGCTAAGCTTCCACCCTGAAGGACCTGACAGCTAGGGAGGAACTCCAGGGAACGCCAGGTTACACCAGGTGAGCAGATCTCTCGTTCCCTGGGCTGTGCTGCACATCCTGCCTATTGCCAAGAAATAACCCCCAGCCTGAGCAGAGGTGCTGTCACACCCTGCCCTGAGCCACGCTGGCCGGTCTCATCAACGTCTTGCAACCTCTCAATCAAGTCAAACAAGACCAAGTTTTGTAATACAACTCTGCCCGGTGATACTGTCAGTAGATGGAGATACTGATAGCAGATAGAGATCTCCACGGATCGGGGCAAGCCCCAGCACGATGAAATCCCTGGACGTGGCACAAGACTGGTCGCTGGACACGGACAGACTGAGTCTGGAGACCCTGCAGCCAGTGCCCCTGCTCCCTTTAAGGGAGGCTCCGCTGAGGAAAGTTCAAAGCAGCTCTTGACAGTGACTCAAAAAGGACTCTGAAGAGAACAGCTGCCTAAAGTGGGCACCAAGGATTAGAAGTCCAGGATGGCAGCGCAGATTCCACCTCCCCCTTCCCTCCACCAACTTCACTCGCCTGTACCTCTGCATGATGCAGGCAGTTAATGATCTAGAATAGCAGCATCGCTGTATGGCAAAACAATTCTCAGATTCCCAAGTCCCAATAAAAGAAGATCCATTTTGTGATTGTTGATTTCGGAACCCTATTTTGCAAACAGCTCACCCAACACAGAAGGGGAAGGAGTAAAAGCACCACTGTCCTGAAGGACATTCCTCCTGTGATTCCCTGAATCATTCCTCATGTATTTGCAACAAGAGGAGATGCCTCTGCTCAGTGGAGACGGAGACATATTCTGTCACAGACCAAAGCACCAAACTGTCCAGTGAAAAATAAAGTGCTACGTCCCTCACCCTGTAAGCTGACAGTGAAACTGTAATTGCCCATGTCACCCACTCCCATGCCCAGTGTGACTGGGATGAGATACGCTGGGTCTAACACATCCCCACAGGCAGCACAAAACCGTCCTTTTGTCAGAAGATGAGTGTATCCATGTAAAGATGTGGATCTTGTCTGATGGTTTCAGCGGATGCTCTTTTTCTTTCAAGATGAAAACCAGATGAACTCTCACTCCAAACCACCCTCAAAAGTAGTACGCAAACTGATCAATACAATACACCCTTCCAGCCAACTCCTCCAAGCAAAAAACCATGGTTTGTTTTGTCATTACTCAGACAGAAGCCTCTTGATTCCCTTGATTGCCCCTTGCACTTCACTCTACCTTTTATTTCTGATTCATCATTCTTTTCAGCCAGATTGATTAGAATTCCTGTAGTGGAACAGCTCAAACCCGATGCCAAAGAAAGAGGCAGGAAGGACATCAAACGAGAAGATCCTAGAAATATTTTCTTAGTGTCCTATTGACTTGGCACGGGAAGGGGAAGGATCATTGCTCCAGAGCTCCGTATGCACAGGCACAGCGAAGGCCATATCCACAAAGTGAACTGTGCTCTAAAACTCTTGAGCTCTCAAGAGCTTTGCCTACAATATTAAAGCAATGAAATTAAATCACACAGCACCTCCTGTGCTGGCTTTTGTGGACCAGGAGTGCTGGGAAGGAACTGTCCCACAGCAACACCCTCACTCCAGGCTTTCCTGCTCAACAAGCGGCACACAACAGTATTCCATGACAAAAAAGGCAATGGATGGTAAATAACAGTTCAAGAAGGAAAACACCCCCGGAGGGACAACACATGAGGACCCCCCCTACTGTTACTGACAAACAGCTACTTCTCTTCAAATTCAGCTGAACCCCCAAGCTGGGGATACACAGGGGACATCTCCACTGTGAGATGCACACTGAAAGGGAATACCCATCAACTACATTAGTAAACTCCTCAGCTTTAAAGCACTGACAACATCTCTATTTCAGCTTACTAACAAAGCTCTCGAAGCCGCTGTAAAGACCACCAAGACATAAAGCCTGTGATACCACTGCCTATCTGCAGGCTCAGAGGGCCAGCTCACTTTACAGAGCTGTTTATGCAAGAAACGGCCTGAAGAGAATTCTTTCAGAGCTCAAATCCCCAGAACTGAGCAAGAGCCTGTCTTCCAGTCGATTAGAAAAGCCACACTTTCAGCCTGACAGCAGTCCCTTGAAAACGCAACGGTAATCCTGCTCTGAAGGCCAGAGCATCCTCCCCCGAGGCTGATTCCAAGTTCCCTGTGCACAAGCATTCATTAATACACAGTTGCAGAGACAAGCAGCAGAGAGCAGGAGAAGGAACGACACCAGCAGTGTGGCCGCTGCACGGAGGAAGCGTCCTGCCTAGCAGTGACCCTGTCAGCTTCATCTGGAAACACAGAAATGCAGAAACTAGGCTGGGGAAAAGCAGGAGGCAGGGTTCAGGGTACCGCAGACCTGCAGACAGAGCCTCAGCGAGCGATCCCCTCCGCAGATCCTCCTCATCCGCCGCTGCGCCGGCCGGGGCATCCTCCGCGTGCCCGGGCCCGAGCGGCGCTGTCGAGGCGGCGGCGCTCCCCGGCTGGATCCCCGCGCACCTCTGGCCGGGCCGCCGAGGCAGGTGCTCCCTCCCGGGGCCACCGCGGGGCTAGCGCCGCCTCCCACGGCCGCTCTCCCCGGGGGCGCTCGTTTCCCATGCCCCGCTCCCCCCTCCCGGAGCCGCCGGCCGGCCCAGGGCCCTGGGAAAGTCCGGCTCCTCCCAGGGCCGCGGGGGGTCCCGGCACTTCTCACGCCCCGCGGGGTCAGCGCGGCAGGGGCGGGGGTGTGGGCTGGCCCGGCGAGCCCCGTCCCCTCACTCACCTCTGCCGCTGCGCCTCCAGCGCGAAGCCGCCTCCCGCCGCGCTCTGCGTGGGGCTCAGCAGCCCCGGGGCGCCCGGCTTGGGGGCCGCCAGCATCCCCGGCAGGGCGGGCGGCGCCGGGGGCGGCGGGCACAGCGGGCCGCCCAGCAGCAGCTGCGGCAGGAAGATGCCCCC
>VZRR01012716.1:953513-1037825 GCA_013398015.1 Oreocharis arfaki
GGTCCTGGCGCCGCCGGCGGGGCCAGCGCCGGGAGCCCCGCGAGGATGGGGCGGGGCGGCCTCGGCACCCCCGGGACCCTCCCCGGCCTCTCTCTTTCCTCCCTCGGCTGCTTCCTTATCGTAGCCACCATCCCACGGTGTCCCCATGCAACCACCCGCCGTGTCCCCGCACGACCACCCACCGTGTCCCTTTGTGCGACTTTTTTAAAAACTTCTCCTCCCCTCATCTCCCCACCCAAACCATCAGTAACACTGGTGGCCGCCTGTTCCCAAGAGGTCCCGGCCTTCCTGCAGGCAGGAGGACACATCTGCTAAACTCATCGCAGGCGTTTGTAGGCGTCAAAGCGCTCCTATAAAAGAGGATGAAGGTCCTTGATCCTCTTGCTCCATCCCAGCGGAATGGGAGGGACCCGACCCTCTGCCTTGCAGAGCTGAGGTGGACCCCAGTCCGCCGACCCCAAGGGCGCAGACCCCCTTGCACAGCCCTGAGACTCACCAGCAGCCCCGAAACCCGTGCGGAGGGATGGATCCCCACGCTTCCAGCTCCTGAAGCAAAGCCAAGGCAGTGCTGATCCTGGGCCGTATATGGGCAAGGCAGACCCGGGGCTGGGAGGACATAAACTTAATATTTATCTCCACAAAGTGACTCAAGGCATCTCTGCGCAATACGTTGCTTCCCGGACTGGTGTGTTTATACCGCACGGGATAAACATTCCCCTCAGGCACTTGAACCCATGTCAGCCACATCCTGGGATGATGCTCTGACCGCCTGCCAAGGCAGAAAGCTCTGCCCTTTCCTTTCCTCGGAGGATGCTGATGTGCACTGACAGTGCCCATGCCATTGGGCCTGGAAGGGGAGGTTTGGGAGCTGTGCTGGGCGTGATGAAGCCTTTGGAGCTGAGAACAGCAGTGTGTGGGTGCTGGTGGCCTCTGTGTTCCCCTGAAACCGAAACGAAGACTTCCCGTGCTTCCCACCTCTCATGCCCTGAAGCAGCTTGTGCTCCCGAGCAGGATTTTGCCCACACAGTACATATTTTAAAGTACAGACCAAATTTTCCCATTTGAGATGTTTGCAATTAAAAGTTGCAATTACTGTATTTGCAACACTGGACTCTTAGAGTGGTGAATGCTTTTGCCAAATAGGCTTAAAGAAGCCACTTGGCAATTCTTAATATTGCCTGCAGTCTACACCACCAATCAAACTGATGTCTGATGATATGGCCTGAAATATGGGCACTGAGTGAAAGATAGGTTTTGAAACTGTCCTATGAAACACAGACAGGTTCTATGTCTTTTCATATGGCTGTTTCATAAGATGCATTTTTGCATGCTGTTTCAAGTGGGCCATCAACACATGTCTTATAGTATTAGTAGGATTTAATAATAATAATAATAGCAGTAGTAATAATAATAATAATAATAATAATAATAATAATAGTACGATTAAGATAGGAGATGTAAGACAATGCTTCCTTGTAGACTTCCATTAAAAATCCTACAGTGAAATACAAACTCTGCCCTTAAAATCCCAAGAACATGCTCAGCATCTTATACTGTTCAATATAGGTCAGATTTTGAGCCTAAATTATTTGGCAGAAGCGTTTCATATCACAGCTGTGGGAAAAATAGTTTGGGATAAAAAGGAATTAAAATCCTTCCTGCTGGCAAGCTCATCAAATAAGCCAGGGGATGAATAGGCATGGAAACCTATCTAGGCTTGCTGCAAACAATTCTCTAGAACCCAAGATTGGATTTTGAAAAATAAATGTGTGGCTTTTTTCTCATTCTTTCCCTGTAAAAATAGCTGTGGGATGTAAATCGTCCCACTGAGTCAGCGCAGAAAGGAGCAGCCTCCATGGCTTAGTGGGTTGCTAACTTCAAAGCTGAATTTAGCGGTTGGAGTGTTGCTGCTGTTAATGTTGGGGACCTTTTATCTGTGTCTGACAGCTCACAGTGTTTGAGTACAGCGAGCGCAGTGCTGTGTTTCAGGGAATCTGATGCTAGAAGAGACGAATGGCACATCAGCATCACTCCCACAAAAGGCAGCGACTGGGTACAACCCTGAACAACCTTTTCTCCCTGTCTTCTGCAACGAGGGAATCCCTGGAGCTGGGGGATGCAGGAAGCCCAAGCTCATGTATGCCCTCTCATTCCTACACAGGGAGGCTGTTTTGGAGAAAGGCTGGACTCTCCACCCTGCTGCTGCACAGCAGCTTCGAGTTCTGGCTGAAGCCTTTCCAACCTTAACCACCGCAAAATCCCTGGACAAAGAGGAAGGCAGGCAGTTTTGCATTTACAACAACATTATTGCACAGATGTAAAATGTTGCTCTGAATTACCAATACCCAGCTCACACTCGTTTTGCTCCTGGAGCTTCTGCTCTACCTTGAAGGAAGCCCTGGGATGTTTGGATACATGTCTGAGCAGTCAGGGGCTGCTGGAATAAGGAGCTGGAGTGAAGCAGGACAAGCCTGCAAAGCCTTATTCCAATACTATTCGGGGAGCAGAGTCACCAAGGTCACGAGGATTATTCTCCATGCAAGAACTGCAGGATCTGGTCTAAACATCTGATATGAGACAGCATTTTAAAGTGCATATGTGGGCTGGCTGTTATATTTTTTGCAAAATCATGGCCCCAAATCAAGCAAAGATAAACAGGTCATAAGTATATTTAGGCTGGGAACCAGAAGTGCAGCTTCTAGTTGGAGGAACTGCTGGTATTAAGATAAGGCACCAGAAATTGCTGTACACATTTTTCCAGCTGAAGCAGGAATGGGAATGGGGGTCCAGGAGGCCTCACAGGGGACCAGGATGGTCTCTGGATGTCTGGAAGGGTGACATAGAAGTGCAATGTGCATCCAGAACTTACTGTCCCCTCTCTCCTGAACAGGCTCTAATCTTTGTCCCAAATTTCCTATCATAGTTTACCCCTTTTAAATTCTCTCCTGAAATCAGCACACTCAGGGACACCAGCACTCTTCGGAGCTCAGCCTCACACTCACCACATCCAAAAAAAGACCAGCCACTGAGTTTTTGGGACTACACATTCTCCCGAGCTCATCTTCCCCCTCCACTTTGGTCTGTCTCAAAACACCCAGAGGTGCCATTCCCTACTTTTGTTCCGTGTGTAGGGAATGATGAAACCCTTCCTAACCACACTCACATGTTGGACCACTCCTGCTCCCTGCTGGCACATCCATCCCCATCGCTCTCCTCCTGCATCCCAAACCCGTGAGACAGATTTGACTCAAGGTGTCAGTGCCACCAGCTGTGCAGCCTGCAATGGTTTTAATCTGCCTCCAGTGGGTTCCAGTTGGGAGTCCTGGTTTCTTTTGGCTGCTGCTGGAGCAGAGTAGCAGTATTCCCTGGATTGCCGTGTGCTCGCCCTGGCAGGTGACACAATCCTCTGCTCTCACTGCAGAGCCACATTTACAGCAAAATCAGCTGCTGTTTCTCGGGAGGCAAACATTGCCAGCAGCCCTGTGTGCCTCGGAGAATGACTCAGGTCCTCCTGCATGACACAGAGGATTTAAAAGACATGGAGCTGATTGATTTAATCATCTCTCTCAATGCTCAGGAGGGCCCTATGCTCGAGTCACGAAAATGTTGTGTGGTGTTTACAGGAGGATTTGTGAATGAATGGATCAAACTCTCTTCCCTGAAGCACGTGGTGCTGCACTAAAACGCTGTTATTAATAAATCAATAGTTTTCATGGGGGAATCTTGGATAATGTGCTTTCTGGAGAGATCCTACTGGAGATCAGCACATCCAGCAGCAAGTTTGGTATGAGCAGGGTGTGCAGCACAGCCCGGGCAACTCCTGAAGTGTTGGTGGCAATGTTCAAGGCAGAGCAGAAAGCTGTGATACCCAAGGGATGCAAGAGGAACCTGCATTTTGGCTCAAAAATTCCTACAGTAAACTTTGTTTGAGATAAAGGAGCAAAGGAACTCCCCAAATCTCTCCCTTCCAAGAATCTCTACTGCTTGCTGGATTTGCTAAATCTGTCCACAACTTCACAGCCTCCTTTCAAAAGTGTGAAGGCTTGTCCCTGTGCTGTTCTGAACACCCAAGCTGTCTCTGTCCCCATTCCCTCTGAGCTCCTGCCTGTGCACATGTGAGACTGCCGGGATTCTTTTTTTGCCTTTTTCACACATTCAGGGCACATCTGACCCTGGGAAGGACTCACACAAAAAGCCCATCCCACTTAAACCCCCAAAAGAGGATTGCAGCAAGACTTCAGTAATGCTTGGAATGAGTTTTCCTGCGGTGGACTGAGGAGTGAGGCTGTGTGTCCAAAGCCAGCACTATAAATGGGCACTGCTTACAGAGCAGATCCCAGCTAAAAGCATTTCCCTGCAGAGAAGGTGGTGCTCAGACTCGTGAAAAGGGCGTGGATTAAATCACCTTCAAATGATCTGTGGCCATGAAGGCAATGCCACAGCAGAAGGTTGTGAGGGGGAAGAATCTGATGTGCTTAATTCTGGAGCTTTTGGTTCGTGCATTGCAGCCAGCTGAGTTCTCAGCACAGTTCCCTCTTGCTCTGAGCTCGTGGGACTTTCTACTCTCCTGCCCAGGGCTGTCTCCCTCACACATCCAACAGAGAAACCTTTGTGTGGTGGGAGATTTTTTTTCTGCCTGAGATGGGGATTTATACTCACGGTTCAACATGCACAAATTTGCTTCTCACAAGATTTTACAAGTTAAGCTTAGAGAGAAGCAGAAAATGTCATTTTACTAGTGAGTTTGGTGAGAGGCTGATGCATAGGGAGGCCTGGAGGGTCTGAGAGCCGAGAGCAGTGCTCTGTGCTGTGAGGATGATTCAGCATGTGCAGATTCTTAAGCATCAGGAAGCAAAATAGTTGCAGTGCTCTGTTATGGGAGTTGTTTGGCCTGACAGGCATTAAGGGAACCACTCGTTGCTATTTCTGAAGGACTAAAAATGAACAGAAATGGTGACATCATTGCTCTCCCAGATTTCTGTGCAATTTCAAATCCAGCCCCTGACCTGAATGAGCCCAAGCTGGGCTCTGAACCCCTTCCTCTGGGAAACCACTTCAGTGTCCCAGATGTCCTACCTACATCACATCACTGGTGACATCGGGGCTGCAATTTGTCTGAACAAAACAAACGTGAGCTGCCAGCCTCCCAGAAGAACTGATCTGCTCTTGGGACAGCTTCCCTTCTGCTCTATTGCTCTGTGGGGTGTAACTCATGCACTCTAAGGGTAATTTCAGTGCGTTTTTGAAGATTATTGTGTAAAAGCTCCTCACACTGAACGGAAGTGTGGCAACAAAATGGATTAACTCTGCAAAAAGCAGAGGCTGCTGGGTCTGGCACACAAATGCCGCTTGGAGTCATTAACCAGACCCCTGTGGGGTTATTAAAAGGCTGCTGTGCTCCAGGGAAGGCAGGATCAGCCTGTGGGGTTGAACACTGCCCGGTGTGTTCCTGCAAACAGCACCTCAGGCAGGACGGAACCTTCACGTGGAAACCTCTGCGGAGCTCCAGAGCTGCTTGCAGGGCTCAGATTTCTTCCTTACAGCAGAACAATTCAAGTCTGAGGCTGCCTTCATATCACCAAATCAATACATGCATTTACCTGTCAAGAATGACTTGAACAAGAGACTGACAAACAGAATTTCGAGAATTAACGGACCTCAGCAATTATCCATCTTTCTCTAGCGTGGTGAGGAGGTAACAGCAAGCCAGGGGATGGCAGGAGCAGAGAAATTCCAGGGCTGGATCAAGTACAGCATATAAAGTTTAATTTACGTCAACAACTTGCTCAGAGGAGCACTTTGCTCAGAGTTGACAAAACTACTTTTTGTTTTTTCAGGTATGGGATTGCCCTAAATTTGAAATGTGACCCCTCAAACACGCCCAGCAAGAGATACGGGTGAAAATATCTAATGCAAAAAGGCAACACAAAAAGTATTAAAAGCCCAGTAGTTGAAGGTGGTTCTGTGGTGCTGCTGTGCAATGTGAAGAAAAAAATCTTAGTGGGAAAAACAGAAAATTGAGGACTTCATTATTTTTGTCAGGACTTCTGCACATTTTGCTTATCAAGGGACTGTCATAGGGAGGTGATTATTTTGTAGTCCGTAGAAGTTCCCTCCTTCCTTCAGTTCTCCTGAATGCAAGTAACCTCCCTACAGTCGGAGGGGCCTCTTTATGGGATTACATTTCGACTTCTCTCTTTTTTTTTACCCCCCCCCCCTATCCTTTTCTTCCCTTGCTGGGGTATTTTTAAAAGACAGATTTATCCAGTTCACCACTGTGTTCAGTGGGTTATTGCTCTCCCCTCCAAGCTGGTCTAAGAAGGGACAAAGACTGTGCTGTCTGCCCAGGACCGAGAGGGAGGGGCATCAGTGGTGATCCTGGTCCATTTCCCATGGCCATGACCTGATGAACGCTTTGAGCTGGGATAAATCAGCCCTGCAACCCTGGCGACCCCACCACTGCCCTGGGCAGCTTGTTCCAGTGCTTGATAACCCTTTTAGTGAAAACTTTTTCCCTAACATCCAATCCAAACCTCCCCTGGTGCAACTTGAGGCCGTTTTCCTCGTCTTGTCACTTTTTACCTCGGAGAAGAGACCAACCCCGCCTGGCTACGACCTCCTTCCTGGGAGGTGTAGAGAGGGATGAGGTCCCCCCTGAGCCTCCTTTTCTCCAGGATGAGCACCCACGTGCTCCAGACCCGTCCTCAGCATCCAACGAGCTCTTCCAAACGGTGAAGACAGGAAGAAGACGACAGCTGTCTCGACAATTTTTCAGCCTGGCAAAGTTTCGCTCCTGTGAAATTCCCTGACAGCAGCAGCAGCCCCGCGGGACACCCCCGCTCCATCCCCGCTGCCGGCTGTCCCCGCTCCCCTTCCCGTGGCTCCACAGCCATCGGGGGCATACCTGCTGTACCCCGGGGAGGCTGAACCGCATTCCCGGCTCTCCGGGAGCGGCTCCGACCCGGCCCGGCTCTGCCCAGCAGGCGGCACTGCCCGCCCGCCGCACCGCCCGCACCGCCCGCACCGCTCCCGGCCCCGGTCCCGCAGCGCTCCCGGCCCCGGTCCCGCACCGCCCGCACGGCTCCCGGCCCCGGCCCCGGTCCCGCAGCGCTCCCGGCCCCGGTCCCGCAGCGCTCCCGGCCCCGGTCCCGCACCGCTCCCGCTCCCGAACCGCTCCCGCAGCGCTGCCGCCCGGCTGGGTGGATGAGAGGCTGCCCCGGGCAGTGCTGGACCCTCCCGCCCCTGCTCCGCCGGCAGCCAGGGCTCTCTGAATGGGATTTTGGGGTTAGGGAGACCGGAAGGTGCTACAGGCAAAGGATGCCGCTCAGGGCTGTCTGTGCTCTGCCTTCGTTCTTGTGAACGGGCAAACAACACCACGTTTAAATAGAAATAACTGCAGGTAAATGAGGTGGGAGTACACCAGGGCAGGTGTTGGCTCTGGCAGTTCTCCACTGGTGTCCCTCTGTTTTGTCCCTGTTCTCCACCTGTGTGCCAGAACAGCCCAGCCTGGCTCCTGGATCGATGTTGTGCCTGCAGGGACACTCACTGCAGTCCTTCGCATCTCATCCCATCAGAAAAAAATTACTAAGAACAGTTTATCCATGTGAAAAACAGCTCCCAGCAATCCTGCCAAGGTCAGTGCGAACTGCTGAGCTGGTGCTCTGCTGAGAGCCACAGCTGGGTCTCACACTCTGACCTTTCCCAGGCAATGCAGGACACCCTGGGGAGAGGGAGCACCCAAGCCCTCCCTTCCCACGCTCTTCTCCCTGCCCTCTCAAGGGACACATCCCACCTGTCTGCCCATGTTCTTGCTCCTCACTTAACTAGAAGAGAAAAACATGGACTTTCCCCAGGTCAGACAGGATCCACACGTGTATGAAACCTGGCTAGGGATTTATTTGAAGCAGGTTTGTGCATGGGGCTCTGCAGTGTTTGGTTTGTTCACCACCCCTCAGCCAGCCACTGGGACATCCTTCATGGGGAGAGGGGTCTGCTAGTCCATTCTCCAAGCGTGAAATCCCAGGCAAGAACGTGGTTCTGATGCAGGGTGAGGGTTGCAAAGAGACATCTCCTCTTCCAAACACCAGTCTGAGGGTCTGCTCTGGCACAGGCCTGGGGCCACGGACTGTGCTGCTCCATCAGCAGTGACCCGGCTGCTCCAGGTGTCACCAGCACGGCTCATCCTCACCCAGCCTCCCCTGGGGCATTGAGTGAGGAGTTTCAGGGTGTTCTGCTCCTTAATGAGTCCTTATGAATTCCCCACTGCCTGGCACAGCATGACAGAAGGATTCACTCTCCCAGTGCGGGTGGGATGCTGAGGTCTCTGAGCCTTCTCCTTTGGCCTGCAGATGCTTCATCCTGCCCTGCTGTTAACTCTCCTTGGAGGGATCATTGTGGGAAGCGGAGCAATTCTCCAGTTCCTTTGTGATCCCCACTGGGCATTGCTCCACTTTGATTTTCTTTCTTCCTCTCATTGACTTCTTAGATCCTGTAAACAGCCAGATGACAGCAGGAGTTAACCACAGAGAAATGGATTTACACTTCTGGAGTCAGCATGGCCTTATCCCAAAATAGGGACAGCTCAGGAGGAAGCAAAGCTCAGCGAAGCAAAGCTCCCCACTGGGGAGACAAAGAGAAACCCCTCATATGTGAGATGTGTAGGTATCCAGGGGAGGCTGTTGTGATCCTGGACACAAAACAACCTCGGAAGCAGAAATAGGCAGAGAACTGACCTGGTGCAGAAGCATCCCTGAGAGGGTACCCAGACCACAGGATGCATTCCATGGATTTCTTCCCCTTCCGATGTGGTTCATGGCCCACACCACATGCTTAGAGGTGCTATGCCCCTCCATCACCCCATTTCTGCCACAGCTGCACCCACCCCTCACTTGGGACATCCCCATCCAGTCCTGGAGGGTCATATGTGTCCGCCCTGGGCTACACAGGGCAGCTTCCTCCCCATTGCTCCGAGTGCCTGGTTTCGTACAGCAAATCCTCTTGTCACCCAGCTGTGGTGGTGTCCCCTGAGTGAGCAGGGCCCTGTGAAGGCCAGGCTGTTAAACAAATTCCCTTCAAGCTTAAGCAGCAGCTCTCTCTACATTCATGGTTGGGCCAACCCTTCCCTGTTTTTACCACCAGTGCAGAGCGTGTGGGCAGCGGGGTTTTTCTAACAGAGCATTTTTTAAGGCCTGACAGACAAACTATCTTATCCTTGCCCTTATCAGGAGCAGTTCTCTGCTTATTCACCTGTAGGAAACACGGGTACAACACATTCCTCTGTCAGCAGGGAAACCTCCACTGGAAGATCAACAGAACTGGCAGAAACCTTTCTCTGAATGTCAATAACTCACCCCTGGGAATTTGGCCTTCCCCAATCACCACCTCTCTGACCAGATAAGCAAACACAAGGGACTAAGCTCTGTTAGCTTAGGTGCTCGCAGTGCTCTCCTGGTCACCCTGCCCAGGCTGCCCTGGCTAACGATTAGCAGGGGCTCCTCTGGCTGGAGATACGAGTGTTGCCAAAACGTGGCTCAGAGGAGCATGGAGGAGAACCCTCCTCTGCGCTGTCCTTGGGCATTTCTCACAGGAGTCCCTCTGGAAGCAGCAGAAGTTGTAGCCCTGAGCTGGTGCCCCAAGGAACTCCTCCTCCCTACCTTTTATCCAGGGATCCTGTCCTCTTTTTCTCTTCCTCTGCTGCACATGAGCTTTGTCTTTGGTGCAACAGTATTTCCCATCAGTCTCGGCTTCTTGCAGGATCTCATCTTCATACTTCTCCTACACCAGTGAGAAGAACAGTCAGTCTGCAAACTACCCTGGCTTTCCCAGGGAGCTGGTGGCATTGCCAGAGACCTTTGTGACCATTGCTATGGAGTGATGACGAATGCTATTGTTCATAAACACTCTTGACTGGCTGGAAAGAGTGGCACTTTTATCCCTCAGCAGCAAGTTGTGTAACAGGATGGGAATGAGGTTTGGCACCCGGTGCAGGAAGAGCCATCACCTTCTGGAGGGAGCTTGGGCTGGGACAACCTGTCTCATGTCTCTGGGACCCGGCAGCCTAAGCTGATGGCTTAGAGAGAGAAAAAACAAACAAACCTCACTGTCGGTCGTGTCTGCCTCATCCGATTCTTGCTTCCCAGACTCGGCATCATTGTCATCTAAGGAAACACAAAAAGAAGGGTTTTTGGCTGGTGGGAGGCTTGACAAGCTCACGAGCAGGTACAGAGCCACTGGCCCAGGCTCACAGAGCCACTGAGGCAGAAAACAGCTTCAGCAATAAACTGTGTTGTGAAGCAGAGGCACTGCGAACTATGTGGATTGAAATGAATGCTTAGGGGTGATCCAACAAGACTCGATTGGGAAACCAGCTCCCAGGAAAGCTGTATCCATAGAACTTGGCTACACCAAGGTCACAAGAACTGTCCCAGCATCTGTGGCTACATACAGGTGGGTGTTTAAGCCCCAGACTGCACCTTCCTGTTTGAGCCCCAGGCGGGGGGAAGCATGTTAGGGTGAAGAGGCCGAAAGGGACAATCCCCACGTTTGCTGCCAGTGTCGGTCAGTGGCTCTTGGCAGGGAACGTGTGCTGAGGAGCAGAGGAAGGAAAGGCAGAGGAGATACTTTCCTTCCTGACAAAAACATTCTGCTGCACACAGACCCTGGGGCTACACAGCCACAGACATGTACCTGCACACACCCGACCTCTGCACAGGCTGCATCTGCAGGAGTTGGGGGCCAAGCCTTGCTGGTGGTGGCATCACCCTGTCTGCACACACAGCAACACGCCTGGGCTGGCCACGGTGGGCAGAAAGGGCTGTGGCCTCTTCTGAGGGGCAGGGGCACCCCAGAAGCTCTATGCTTGTTTCTCATGACACCCAGGTCTAGCCAGGATGGAGCTCAGCAGGGCAACCCCCCTTGCTGCCCCCGTGGAGGTGGGAGAGCAGATGATGCTGCTTCCAGACACTTCTGGATTCCCTGTAGGCTGATCCCATCCTCACCTCATCCTTCTGCAGTTAAGGCTCACTAGAAAGTGTAGAAGTATTTGTGTACTGTTTCCTGGGCTTTGTGTCAACCTTAAGGTGAGAACTGAAGAAAGTCCTGTATTCCCACACCCAGAATGTAATCAGCTGAAATTCTTCTGCCGTGATGATATCTCCTTAGCATGGAAATCACTGAGGACTCCTTTTTTTTTTTTTTTCCCACTGGGGAAAATCCTGCTCCGGGGGGGGTTCCCAAACCACTCTGACACGCCCAGACCAACTAATCCAGGCGAGCTCAACTTTCTGGCCAAGCCAGTAAGGCTGGTACTGAGCAGCTCTCAGCAGACGTGCTTCCCACTCCTATCCCCATGGCTGCTGCTTCCCACCCACCTGGACAAGCCTGGCACCTGTGTCCTGTGGGGGTCAGGCAGGGAGAAAGCCTTGGAAGGGCTCTTGTGGGAGATGGAGCAAGGCAAGGGAGGAAACCACCCTGATCTCCCTGCTAGAGGCACCAGCATCCCTGGCTCTGTGCTCAGCCCTGTGTGCTGTGTCATCACACGACACACTTTGGAGCAAGGGGACAGGGATGGTTTTCCAGTGCCAATCCTGCAAACCTCTGGCGTTTTCCCCATCTCTGCTGAGACATTCTGAGCTCCTTCTTCCCTGAGAGGAGCAGGAAATGCTGGCTTGGTGCTGCTCGTTGTGGAGTGGGTTTTGCCAAGAGGTTGGAGCTACACTGACCTCTTTAGCTCCTGGAGAGTTCCATGCCACCCAGTGAGGAGTGCAGGGTGCTCTGCAGAGTGTGCAAGGACAGCCCACGAGTGGCTCCTGTCTGTGCTGGACAGAGACACAGGGCTTTTCTACAGAAGAACCAGGGTTGCTTTCTCCCCATAGATACTGAGCCTGAATTTTGGACGTATCTAGGGCAGAAAATTGAGCTCTCAAGGACAGAAATGTGAAATCTGAAGTTCCCCCAAAGGGCCAGAAGAGTTGGGAGCCAGGAACACTTGGTCCCTGGAAGGTGGGTTTGCAGGTGTGTGCAGAGCCCAGCAGAGAGCTCTGAGCTGGGAAATGCCTTCACCGAAAGGCACCTTTCACTCGTGCCTTCTCAGATGTCACATTAGCCTGGGGCTTCTTACCTGCTTCTCCCTTCTGTGCACTGACATCCAGCCTCATCCCAGCCTCAGGAACGGCCTCTGGGTCGCTTGGTGTGGAGTTGTTTGTCAGATATGCCCGTGAGAGTGCGAGCTGTGGGATACAGGGAGCACAAACGCTGCTGTCACCAGGCAGGAGAGGATTGTCCTCAGCCCTTACGTGATGACTGTGACACCCACAGGGACGAGCATCACAGAGATGTTCCTGTGTGCTGTGGTGTCTTTGCAGGGAGCCCAGCACCTCCTGCAGCAGCTTGTGGGAGGGGGCACAGGCACTGCCTGCCCTTGGGCCTGGATGAAAACCCTGTGGGCACTGGAGGGGAGGTGGGGAATGAGAGCCAGGACTGAGCAGTGTGCAAACTGGCTTCGCACGTATGAAAGCCATCCTCCCAAAGGACATTAATGCTGGTCACAATGGTGCCAGCAGCAGTGCTGGACACCCTGGAGTGGGGAAGGGGCTGCAGTCGATGTACGAGCTGTACTCACCACAGCTGCATCCTCCTCCTCCTCTTCCTCGTCCTCCTCCTGCTTGGCAGCACCAGGCAGTGGCCGGGTGGCACTGGGCCAGCGGTAGGGGCAGCGCGGCTCGTCCCGCTGTGCCCTGCGTGCCCCGCCGGGGCCGCGGGCTGCCGGCACAGCCGGGCTGTCCCCAGGGCTCTCCCGCGGGCTGCCGCAGCCCCGCAGCTCCCGGCGGCCGTGCCAGTCTGTCTCCCTGCCCCGGCCGGAGTCGGACAGGTCCAGCGGCGCGTCCGCATCATCGTCCCTCGCCTCCTTCACCTTTGCTCGGAGATCGGAGCGGTCCCGGCTCGGCCAAAGCTCCTTCTCTCCCTTCCCATCCGCAGCATCCTCCAGGAAGGCCCTCTCCTCCTTGCATCCCGCCGCGATGCCGAGCCACGGGGACAGGGGCCGCTCCCCGGGCGGGAGCTTCGTGTCGCCGTCCGCCCGCGGGCCCGGCTGGCACTGCTGCAGGAGGAGATGCTGCAGCCGCTCCCGGTGCTTCAGGAGGTGCAGCTTCTCCTCCAGCTGCTGGTCCCTCACGTACACCATGGTGGCAGGAAGCTTCAGCAAGGCTGCGTGGTCTTCCCAGCTGTCCCGGGACCGCGTCCTGCCGTCGGCAGCTTTGGTCCGGAGCAAGTGGCTGGGGAAGCTGCCGCCGTCCCGGTCAGCCGGGGCGCAGTGACTGGCCAGCCCCAGCTGGTGCAGGGAAAGGTGCTTGTGCAGGAGGCAGAGCTGCTCTCTCCGGGCACTCAGTTTTAGGTTTTCGTAGGATGGAGCAATCTTGGTGGAGTCCAGTTTGCTTGCTGTTAAATAACTAAAAGAAGTGTGTATAAAAAAATTACATTAGCTACATCACATTAGCAAAAAAAACCAACCAACCAAACAAAAAAAACAAAAAAAAAAAACAAAAAAAAAAGAAAGAAAAAAAGAAAAAAGAAAAAAAAATTAGAGCATTAGCATTTTGCCATGGTTTCCCTGCTCTGCAGGGATGTGTGTGATCTCTCCTGCTCTTTCCGTGCCCTGTTGCAGCTCTTGGCCAGTACACCACACTTGTCTTTGGGTTCTGTGCTGGGGAGGAGGGCCCTGGTGGCCAGGGGCACCAGGCAGTCAGCAGTGGGTCTCCATAGAGGGCAGGAAGCGATTCCTATCCCACCACCCAGCAGCAATCCCTGTCCCTAGACCACGGCAGCTCAAGGAAGGGGCTTGAGTGAGGGTAAGGATGCAGTGGCCTCTCACTCACATCAGCACTGCTGCTGAGAAGTCACTTTTTGAATGGTGTCTTATTGATTACCCCCAGGCTTTCTTAGTGCCTGAAGACCCCCAGGACAGAGGAACAGCCCACCAGCCCCTAATCTCACTCAGAAGGAGACTTTTACAGCCATCCTAGGAAGGTTGGTGCAGTGCAGGGACCTGCCCTGCAAACCCAGTCCCGGCTGCTGCTGGTTATTTGGCAGCTTCCACGAGTGCAAGCTGTTCCCAGGAATGCTCAGCAGAACTACTCACACCCCGGGAAACTCGCTGTCTCTACACATGAACTCACTGGCCTTGCTCAGCCCTCTGTGCTCCCGAAATCATTGGGGAGGATAAGCCTGGGAAGTGCTGAGCCCTGCAGGAAAGCCCATTAGAATAGATAAGGAGGAGCAGGAATTGCTGCCTGCCTAGGACAGTCCTTCTCCCTGGATGTGGGGGCACCGGGTTCACTTTGTGGCTCTGTCTGAGGAGCTGGAATAACAAGAGGCTGTTCTTGTTGGGCTGGATTCCAGTCATTTTTTTGCTGGTGCAAACTGGGAGATCCCCCCTCCCCAAGGCTGTGGGAGAAGTTTGGAGAGGAAGGTGGGCAGACACAATGAGTACTGGCCATCCATCCATTGAGGGCCAGCTGCAGTGGGCCGTGGATCAGGCCCACACCACGACCCCCAAGCTGGTACTCACGCCTCGAGGCTGGGGCTGTGCTCACGCTCCGGAGGGAGAGGAGTCTTCCTCGCTGGTGGAGACACTGCTGCCCCTGAAGGACTCTTTTCCAGGAGGCAGGGTCTGGAGCCAGGTCTCACCAGGGCAATGGTTCCATGCAGCTGGTTGGAAATCCTCTGGGACGCCTGTGGCAGAGGAGAAAAAGTCCAGGTGAGCCGTTCTGCAGTGTGTCCTGCGTTCCAGGGAGCCTGGCTGAACTGGGGTGTTTCACCAGTGAGAACAAGAGAGACAGCTCCTGAGTGCGCTGCTTGACATGGTTCTGGTCAACAGCTCTATCGAGTTTTTATTCATTTTTCCAGGAAATTTCCCCTTCATGCACTCTCTATTTTCTGGCTGCACTGATTTGTAGCCCAGGAAGTTTTGTGTCTCCTCTTAAGCCACGATTCAGTGGCTTAACCACAATAAGACCCTGCAAATTCCCTGTCCCCTGGTCAGGCCTTTAGTCATGCAAGACTTTATTGACGCAAGCACCTGGCACACGCTGGTCTGGTGGGTGTATTTCTGGTGGAGTACCTGGGCCAGGACATCTTTGTCTCCGTCAGCTGTCATGAAAGGCTCACCACATGTTCTGACTTGACTTTCCCCTGCCCACCTGGAGATGTCACCAACGCTTCCTGCGATCCCTATTAATTATCCCCACAGCCTGCCTGCAGCCTTACCAAAACCCCTTTTCACCTGCTCTTTCAAGTTTTTTGTGGAGGTCGAGTAAGCAAAACCTGTGCCAAAACAGAAGAGTCTGTGTGGGTGTGTACGTGGGCTTGAGCTCCCATGACCAGGAGCAAGGTCCAGGTCCTGCAGTCTCATCTCCCAGTGCTCAGCGTCACCAAATCATTCAGCAAACCTCGGCTGACACCCCCTCTGCCTTTGTCCTTGCAAACACTGAATGCCAGGCCCTCTGAAAATGCCAATATTGATCATGCTGCAGATGGAGAGACATCTGTGGTTCTCTTGGGCGGGGCTGCTGTGGTGCATTTGTTCTTGGTACCCACAGCTCCCACAGTTTGCATGTTCTCCAGCCTCTTCCAACCTTCACTATGCTCCAGCTCCCTGCTTGCCCAGGAAATGGAGAGCTGGCTCTGTGGCTCAGGATAAGCTACACTGAAATGTGGTTCAGCAAGGTCTCCCCAGGTGTTTCACTCCTCAGAGTTTTCCCCAGTAAGACCTCTGAGAGCGGAACCAGAGTGATGAGCAGAGGGCCTAAGGATGCTGGAAGTGTGGTCATGGAGGATAAACACAGGAGCAAACGAGGATGTGCATGGTCACAGCAGGGGCAGGAGCCTGTGCCAGGCTTTGCTTGCAGTGAGTGGCACTTCCTGCAGAGAGGATGGATCTGGTGTTCGGTAGGTGCCCTCCTTGGCTCTGGCAATGACAAACTGCCCAGGTCTGGCTAAGTGTTCAACCCTCAGGTGCCTCCTACTCTTTCCCTATCCCAGTCTGCTTGTTTTGATGCAGTTCAGATGACCACAGCCGTGGGGAGAAGGCCTGAGGACATCAGGCTACCTCCGATAACTCACCATTTCTGCAAGGCTGACTTCCTGGAGGACAGTGCCTGGAGAAGTCCTGCTGCTTGGAGAGCTTCTCTGGAGCTTCTCTGGAGGCTTTTCTGCAAAAAAAGAGGCACAACCAGCTACTGTGATGGCCCCCAGAGCTGCTGCAGCCCCACCCTGCAGCGTGCTGGAGCCTTGCAGCCTTCCAAGGATGGCACTGGCTGCTACCAGCCACCTCTCAGTGAAGATTCTGAGTCAAAATTGCCTTCTGGATCAAGCCAGCACCTGATGGAACGTGCCCTTCATGGCATGTGTGGGTGGCAGGAAGGGAATGCCATGGTCTCTGCACGAATTGTCTTACAGTGAGGGCACCCAGCACTCTTTTGCTCTAATTCAGAGCGGGGTGTTCCTCCCCTGACCTGTATCTTCCCCCCCCGCCCCCAATCAGATTTTCTGCCCGTGGCAATGTCCATCTGAGCTGCCAACAGCTTGGTCTTCGCTCTCCAGACCTTTTCCCAGGGCAGTCTGGCACCATTGCTCAGTCACTCTTCACATCCTCAGGTCCCTCAAGGGTGGCTGGAGCCTGCAACACCCACCTTCACTGAGCTCGAGGTCTGGCACATCCTGGTGGGCTTCTTCTGCTTCCCTGTGCTCTGCTTTCTCCGTGCTGGCACTCCTGCTCACTGGGGACAGTAAAGTCAAAGGGGAGCTTGGTGTGGAGCAGCTTTCTCTGGAGGTGACTCCCGGGGTCTTTGTCCTGTCCCTGTTGGAAGGAAAAGGCTATGAATGGATGAGAAGGGGCAGGAGAAGGAAGGTTTTGGAGCCACTGTACTGAGAGCTCTGAGCCTGATACATAAACACACACATTTATGTATGAGTGTATGCGGATATACCGGATCCTCAGACTGCAGCTTATCAGTGCCCAGCTGCAGTCTGGAGCATGGACAGAGCCAGCATGGCAGCCCAAGGTCTGATTGCCCCACTTGGTCGTGGGTAACATCACAGGAAGCCACGATGTTGGGTAAGCCAGGACCCAGCTGTGGCTGTTGCAAAAGCTCTGTGGGAACCTGTCCCTGGCTGGGCTTTCAGCCCGATGGAGGGGTGGATTCAGCACAGGGATGTGGTGTCTGTCCCCTGCCACCAAATCAAGATTGAGGGGCTGATGCTCTCGGTGACTGCGGGGGAGTGACTGAGTCTTGGAGACACACACAGAGTCCTGGATGCACTATGATGCTGGGACATGGATGTTTGGCTGGAAATCTTCCAGCATCTCAGGGGAGAGCAGAGCAGGGCAGGACCACTCAGTGCCCAGCAAGCCCAGCCCAGCCTATAGCTCTGGAACCACTCAGCCCTTGGGAAGCATCAGGGAGTAAAAGCCAGAGTTTCTCTTTAAGCGGATGGTGCTCCTGTGCTCCAAAGAAAACACATTTCTAAACTAATCCCTCAGTGCTAATTCCTCTGGACTTTAAACCCTTGAGGAATGAGCTGATTTGTATATATTGGCCAGCCTGGCAGGTTACTTGGCTTCCAGCACAGCGCTCTGCTGGGCTATGAACCTGTTGGTGCAGATCACTCCTCTGTCTTTAACCCCATCACAGTCCCTTGTGTGTCACGCTCCTTCCCCCAAAACAACCCATTTCCTGCAGACCCTCTCTGGCTGCTGCAGGAGGGGAGCTGGTGTCATGGAAAAGCCATGGAATCCCAGGCTGAGGTCCATGCAAGCTGCCCAGGCCTTTGTTTCCGGGGGATTAAATATCTTTGTTCCCCAAAAATGAATTGTTGGATGCTGGTGAACAGGGGAGCAAAGGTCAACAAGGATTTTGAGACCATTAGGGATTTTTTCATGTCTAACACATACAGGAATCCACAGGAATTAGGTGCTAAAATACCCGCAAGGATGGCCCAGTCTGGATGTTGCCCTGCTCAGCTGTGGGGATGCCCTGGCTGTTGCCCACACCCCTTGTAAAAAACGAAACCAGGAAAGTTCTTACTCCAGGCTCCGGAGCCTCTTCAGTTCTTCCTTGAGAGTTTTGTTCTCTTCCCTCAGGCGATTGGTCTCGTTTGCTGCAGGGACAGAGGTGGTGCTGTGAGTTCAGGCGCTGCAAGGAGAGAGCTGATGCTCCTCACGGCTCACTGGGGTGCCCGGAGGAGGAGGGAATGGCACCGGGTTTTGGAGGGATGCCAAATTTCCTTCCTTCTTTGTAAGCATGTTGGGGCTAAGGGATACAAGGGAGCAACTTTTTGACTCAGGTTTCATCGGGATTGGGTCTGCTTGCAGCTCGTCCAGCTCAGGGGCAGAGCACGATCCAGGCGAGGCAGTGGTGGGTTGGACACAGGCAACAGCCTGCCCCTCAACACCAGGGCAGGGTGAAGAGTGGGTGCTGTGTTAGGGGCAGGCCTGGGGGTCTTGGGGGGGATCAGACAGAGGCCAGAGGGAGCTGTGAGCACCCAGCACTGGGTGCTGCAGCGAGGAGGCCACAAAGAACACGGGTGGGCTCCCAGGCACGGTGCCTTGCCTTGCTCCTGCTCTGAAGCAGCACTCAGGGAGCAGTGGCACAGCAGTGGAGATAAACCAAGGGCTCTTGGCACCTCTCCATCCCTCCTAAATGCCTTATCTCCTTTACCCCCATGACCCTCCCTGGGCCGGTCAAATCCCCAGGGAAAAACAGCCCGCGCCTCAGCGGTGCTGGGAGCTCTGCCAAAGGCTCAGGAGAAGATCCATCACACGTGTTGCTTGATTTCATTTACCCGTGCTGAGCTGCTGCTGTGACTTTCCTGTCTTTGCCAGAGTGTTGCTCCTGCCCTGCCAAATGCATCCTTTTTCCAGGCAGCTGACACAGCCTGGAATCTCTCATTTTTCTGGAGGTGAGGAGGGCTGCAACCCCTGGCTCTGCTGATTTGTGTGAAGGGTTATGTCTGCTTGTGGGGATGTGAACTGCCATCCACAGTCCTGCTCCCTCCCTTCTCCCCATCGCCAAACCCTTCCCAGATTCCTGCTCACCACGAGGGCTCACGTGCAAATATCTGGGAGAGGGATTTGAGCAAAGACTCAGCCTGCCAAAGCTGAGCTCACAGCGGGTGTCAGTACGTACAGAGGATGAAGATGTGCTGCAGGCTCTGGAAATGAGAGGTCTCGTACTCGTTCTGCTTCTTTTTGGCCAGCTCCTGGGTGACCATGCATCTGTCACAAAGACCAGCTCGCAGCCTGGAGGAAGGAAACCCCACAGCTTGTTACCAGGTGGTTTCCATGGGAGAAATAAGTTCCTGCCCTCCCCACGGAGAAGTGTGAGCACCAGGCCAACACTCAGAATCACCCCCGCAGCCCAGCACTGGCCCTTGCACCCCACCAGATCTGGTCCCACCACCACCAGCCTAGGAAAGCTCCTCTGCACGCTGCCAGGCTCCTCCAGCAGCTGAGTATGGGAAAAATAGAGGTTCATATGCTACATCCCACTCTGGGGAAGGCAGCAAATCCCGAACTCTCCCCCTAGGAGGGTGCAGTTGCTGCCACGCTACAGCATCCTACTTAAAACCAAATCCTACCTGTTTTCTAACACCTTTACATTTTCTTTAAGGACCTTCTGTTGTTCCCTTAGCTGGTGATTTTTAGCAAATAGCTCTTCAATTCTCTGAGCATCGCTAGTCAAAGAAACGGAACAAAGACAAGAGGGTTATTAGATTTCTCCCCAAAACCCATGCCTTCACCCACAATGCCCTTTTTCTTGTGTGTCAGGAGGGGAAACAAATGTGTTGGAGCCTGGATGCTGCCCTGTGACACCCTCCTTGGAGTCAGCAGCTTAATTTCTCCCAGCTATTACTTCCCAAGAGGGCAAGAACTGGCTGGCACGAGCATCATCTGCCAGTGGGAAGGTGAACTGGAGCTGGACTGGGATCCCCCAAGCCCTGCCTGGAGCCAAAAGGCTTGAATTTGGCAGTGCCAGAAAGGCAAATGGTGCTCTCTAATCCAGCAGTCTTGGAGGATAACTCGGGAAGTCTGAAATTCCAGCGGTGCAAGCACCCTCTGCCCCCCCTGCCCCGGCAGCGCTCACCGGCACTTCTCCGTCGTCAGCTCCGTCACCTTGCTGTGCAGACCTGGAATAATGAACAGACACAGAGAGCTGGGTGTTTATTGCCACTTCCCCGGCACTCAGAAGCCAACGACGCCGATGGAATTCCGGGAAGGTTGCGTGGCTTTGCAGAAATCTCGTCCATTCATGAGCCTTATCTCCGATAAGGAATAGCACATTGCACGTGTTAAATACGGTCACAGTTTGATGTAACTGGGAAAGTTGTACAAAGTCTGAGCTCGTTTTGTATCCCCACTATTTAACGAGTCTGCGTTTCCTTCCCAGACCCAAAAAGTCTGGTTTAGTTTTGTTTCTACTTATTCCTCTCTACAGCCTGCATTTCCCAGGTGGGCAGTATTTTATAGCTTTCAGGGCTGGAAAGCATCTTGGAGGATATTTACAGCTGAACGGCTTTCCTTGATGGATCTGCAGACATGGTATCCTGTCAAATCCATTTTATGCAAAGTAGATGTAAACATGTGGTTTAAATTGCTCAACAGTTTCCTCTAACTCTCACACGGCTTGAAATTACACAAGAGAAGAATGAATTCATAAGCCAGAATCATCCAAAAGTGCTGAAGTTTTGTTCATAATATTGATACTGGGAATTATTCTAATAGGAAAACAATTGGACTTGACACTTGGTTGCTTAACCTAATGGGTTTTATTTTAATAATGTATGACCTGAGAAATAATTTATTCCCTGGAGGAATAAGCTATCCAACCTAACTCAAACATTTTCTCTAGCAGAGCTTCATCTCCTGCTGCTTCTGTCTTATAGATTATTGCATCTTTCCGCTTTCCCTTTGATCCCTCGCTATCCAAATGCACTCAATCCTCACTGCTCGGAGCAGATGCCCAGCAGGTGTGGGTGCCACCTCTGCAAAGCTCCCAATTCACCTTTATCACAGACCACGACAGCAGGGGCAGGAAAGGAGCCAGATCCCCCGTGGTTAATGCTTGGAGCAAGTGGGATTCCTGCTGGCACCGAGCACCTCCATGGTCTGCTTTCCAGGAGCACAGAGTGCAGGAATGTCCTCTCTCTTCTGCTCCTTCTCATCATTCAAAAGTTGCTTTTTTCTCAGTATGCCAATGAGAGGTACCAAGGTGCCATCAGAGGGTGTTCTCCCCTGAGGGATAGGCTGTGACCCCATGTCCCAGTCCATCCCCGTGGGTGCTGCTTAGCACAAATCCCCAAAGCTCCCTAATCCACACTTGCTCCTCCTCCCTTCAGGTTACATTACAAAGAAATGGATCTTGGCCAGTTTTTGATAAGACATTTTGTGTATCCCTACCTTGGACCTCTTTCTCGTGGATTTCCTTGAGCTTGTTCAGAAACTCTGCGAAACTCTCCGTGGTCATGTTCAGGGCTGAGCCACACACCAGGCTCTGTCCTTTTGCTTCAAATTATTCAGGTTTCAGCCTAAAATAGAAAAAGTCCAACAAAAGAGATGTGTCTGGTGCATGTGGTGCTCTGGAAAGGACAAAGGCCAAAGCTAGGAAGGGAAATCATTTGCTAAGCCAGGGGATGTGTTTTTGTCCACCCTGCCTCAGCGCTGAGCATAGCAAAGAGCAAGTCTTAGATTCCGGGAGAAGCCCAGCTGGAAAATCAGGCTTTTCCTCTGCTTGTTGAGCTGTTTAAATTGCGTTTCTCTGGGATGAGGTAGGGCAGGGCATCTTCTCAAGCATAAGGAAGGGACTGCAGAACTTGTGTTGGGACCACGTGGGGACTGATGATGGGGAAATTCACAGCAGCTTTGGTGCTTGAGCCTCATGGACTCATCTGCTGGGATGCTCCCATGCATCCCCCCTCCCTCTGGCACCACACACAGCTTCTACAGAGGCAGCACGCAGCACTCAGCCACCCCACTGTCACTGCCCAGGGTTTCTGCATGGCCTTGCTGGCTGTAGCCTCTTTGAACCCTTGGGAGACGCCCAACAGAGCTTTTTCACCCCATTTTACAGAGAAACCAGGAGAGGTGGTGTCCAGAGCCAAGACTTGCAGGAAGCTGGCATTGGCACAGCACCCATGGGGTCCTCTGGAACCACCAAAACCACTCTGTGAGAAGAGGAACTTCCACATGAAGGTGTTTGGCATCTCCACACGGGAGCTTCTGCCCCAAAAATCATTCTGGGTTAATGAGTCGTGGCGAGCAATCCTGATCCCAAAAAAGCACCTGGACACTCAGCCTTCAACCACGAAATGATGACCAGGGAGCAAAACCTCCCCTCTGCTGCTGAAAAATGAGGAGAGGGCTGGGACCTGGGCTTTGCAGCCCCACGGGGAAGGTTTGTGCTGGGTTCCAGCGCTCTCCCAGCCCGGCTCCCGCCCGTGCCTTTATCTGCATGCGGAGCAGGGACGTGCCAGATCGCCTGCATATGCAAGATGTGGGCAAGCAGAGCTGGGAGAAGAAAGTTTCCCCTAAAGCATCTGATTTTCAAAAGAAATGAGGCACGCGCCAGCAAGCACGAGCAGCGAGCTCGGCACGCTCGGATCAGCGGAGCAGCTGCCTGAACACGAACCGTCCCGGAGTCACTTTGTTTGGCTTTTGAGCAAATCTGCTGCAGACAGAGCAGAGATCTCATTCTCTGGGGAAACAATTAAAAAATATTCATTGCTCCTGCTTCTCAGGGCATAACCCACCCGTTCCCAGAGCTGGGTGATCTATGCCAACAAATAAAAGCACGGTGTGGCTCGTCCAGATCGAGATCTGCTGCTGTGAAATGGGGTTGGGAGCTGATCTCAGCCCCAAGAGCCACAGCTAAGAAACCAGCCAGGGGAAATAACGTGCAAAACAGAAAAATCCCCTCCTGTTGTTAATGGGATGCACTTCTCAGGATCACTGAGTCCTAAATTTGTCTCTGCCCTGGGCAAAGCACCTCCCCAGGGATGAAGGGAAGTTGTGAGACCAACCACTGCCGTCACGGGACTGACACCCCGAGCGCCAGCTGGGGAGGCTCTGAAGCACTCAGGCACTAATTCCCATTGCATTCTCCAGTGCTGTAATCTGGGAAGGGGTTGCAACAGAGAGCACAGGAGTTGGTGGCTGCATGTGCTCCTCCTGCGCTCGCTGCTGCTGGATCAGGTCCTGCCCACCTTGTACTCAAGGGTACAGCCCTTTCTCCAAGGCTGGTGTCTCCGAGGGCTGAACCCAGCATTTCCAGACACAGGGCTCCAGCCCAGCCATCCCGGGAAGGTGACACCCTGGCTGGGCCTGGTGCCAGCCCGCTGCTCAGGGAGGTAGGGCTGGGCTGGCATGTGGTGGGAGGTGGGAGGCGCGGGGGCAGCCCAGGTGCTCGGTGCCGGATCCGGATCCCTGCAGCTGTGACTCAGTGCTGCGGGCACAGCCCGGCAGATCAGGATTTGGGGCTGGGGTGTGGGCAGCAGCTTTGCCTTCCATGCACAGCTGAGGCTGTGGTGCCACCAGGGTTGGGGTTTACCTCTGATTTTCTTCTCCTCAGAGCTCTCAGGTGGGTGGGGACCTGTGACCTGCTCCAGATCCAATCAGTGGGGAAAAGCTGCCAGTTTTGGATGCTTTTGAGATGCCAGAACCCATCTCTGCCTGCAGATGGAACAGCCTCTCTGGGGCAAACCTGGCGAGGACCTCGGGTCTCGTCTGGCACACACATGGTAACAGAGATCCCTCATGGGCATTGCTCCCCATGTGACTGTTCCCAGGATTCAGCCTTTTGCTGCAGCAGAACAGCCCCACCAACAGCCCAGGCTCTCTGAGGGGCTCAGCTTTGCTCCCTCTCACCTGGTGGGGACAAGTGAAGGCGTGAAGCCGCAGCTCCCTGCTGTTCTACCCTGCTCCAGAGGATTTATTGAGGGAGATTTATCGCTGAAGCCCAGATTGCAGAGTCCCTCAGTGTGGAGCTCGCTCCCTGAGACAGGGATTTCATTTACAGCCCGAGGCCTCTGCAGAGCTGTCACGGTGATGTAGAGCCCGTGGTGCCGGATGCAGCCCCGTGGCGGGGCCGGAGCAGCCCTTCGGCATCCTGGCAGGGCCGGGCGTATTTCACAGTGACGGGTGCCCTCTGCACACAGAGCCCCAGCGCCAGGGACCAAAGGGAAACTCCTCATCCAGGCCCTAAATCTGGAGGGTTTGGAAAGCCCAAGGCCTGGGGTAGAGCTGTTGGCTGCCGTGGCTTTGCTCACCTGCTCTCTGCATCCCTCGATGCTCAGCTCAGGGTGGGACAAGGGCTCCAGGCTGGGGCACAGGGATGTCCCTGGGATGTCTGCTCTCATGCATGGGGCTTGGGCAGCTCCCAGCATCTCCTGGGTACCAGTGGCATCGCTCCTTGGGCAAGATGCTCCTGTTGTGGCTGGGGAAAGGAAGAGCAGCAGGGAGGTTATTTTCTGTCCCATCTAGGGGGCTGGGGAAGGGATGGACTTGGACAGCTGGCTCTGGCTGCACAGCCAACCCCCAATCCTTGGTCCCCAGGGGGTTCCTGACCTCTCAATGCCATCCTCAGCACTGTCTCTCACACTCACAGTGAGCCACAGCACATCTCCACCCTCAGCTGTGTCTCCTTTCAGAAGGATAAAGCAGCTCATTAGCTAAACGAGCTTAAATCATTAGAAAAAAAATAAAGGCAGAAAAGAAAAAGGCAGGACTGTGACATTCTGACACTGTGGGATCAGTGAAGCTTAATGGATTTACCACCAGGCATTTCCCCATCAGCAGTGCTGGAGTTGTTCAGCTCTGGGCTGGATTGATGTCACACACCTTTCTCTGGGAGATTGTCGGTCAGAGCTGCTTTGACCAGCCAAAATTTCTTTCCCTGGCTACCCTACTAGATTCCTGGTCTAATTTTAGAATTATAAAACAAGTCTGTACTCAGAAAAACTGCCTGATCACTCATGGAAAATCTGCAGTGCCAGGAGTGTTTCACAGGCCAGTGTGGAGCTAATGCTCTTTGCTGATGTACTTTGCTTGGCGGTTTGAAGACATCTTTGGTGTGTTGAGGGATTTTTTTTTAAATTTTTTTTTTTTTTTTGCTGGGTATTTATTTATTGCATGACTTAGCACAGCACAGGCTGCCCTAAAATGGAGCCCAGTGCCTGCTCTCCACCGTGCTGGGTTTGCTGTGGGTGCTGCGCAGGGGCTGCCAGATTGCAAAATTACCTCTGAACAAGCGAGACAGGAGGAGCAGCCTTGGCTCTTGCCTCTCCAGGGAGGAGGATTTGGTGCCTTCCTCTACCTCGCACAACCTGAAAATCCTCCCTGGAGCAGGGCAGCTGCTCCGTGCTGCTCCACCAGCCCAGGGGCCGGTTTGCAGCCAGCCCCAGGGTTGCCTCTGCTGGCTGTTGCGTGGGGGTCCCACTCGGGTGATGTGGAGCCTCAGCATGGCTGTGACCCACCCCAATGGCTCTTTGGGTTTGTGGGGACTGTGCTGGTCTCAGCCCCCTGAACCAGTTCAACAGGACCAGCAGCACCAGGGGGATGCTGCCCCTGCTCACGTGTGCACAGACCTGTCCCACTGCAGGGAGAGGAGAGCTGGAGCAAACCCCCCACGATGCAGCTCCGGCCTCCAGTCACAACCTGCACACTGATTTACTTCTACCCCATAAAGCCTCCGTTGCCATAATACAGCACAGCCCTGGTGATCACAAACCCAGCAGCTCGATTTCTCCTCCACCACCCTGGCCCTGTGGAGGCAGCTTTGGAGGCAGCTTCTGCTTCTCCAACTGCTGTGGCGGTCACCAAATGCCCAGTATGAGTTTTCTTCCATTACCTCATTCTGCTTAAGAGCCCCTACTCCCCTCAAGAGCCCCTTGCATCAGGGACCTTGTGATCCTTGCAGCAGGGACATCCCTCTTCCCAGCTCCAGCCAAGGAATCTTGGCTGCCCTGGGCTTGCAGGATCACTAAAGCCAGAGCTGTTGGTCCTCTGCAATACCTGAATATACCCAGGAATCTGAGTTTGGCTTTCACATAGCAGGGTCAGCAGTTTGGGGGGGTCTCTCCTTTCACCATCCCCATCTGGGAAGGAGGTTTCGTCCTCCCACTCCCCAACTCCTGCTGCTTTGCTGAGGTTTAACAGTAAATATTTGTTCTGCTCCCCATATGGTAAGGAATGACATTTGGAACCACCAGCTGTGCCGTGATGCTCCCCAGAGTGAGGTGGGCTTTGGGCAGATCTGTGGGCAGGCCTGTCTGCCCACAGGAAGATTCAGAAGAGGATTAAAAGTAGCCACTTATCTGCCCGTGCATCTCGGAGTAACCACAGGTTCTATAAACATTACTCAATTAACACCTCAAAATGCTCTGGGAAGTGGGTAATGAGGCATTATCACGTTTTTCGGGTGTTTTAATTGAGAGGTGGCAAGGCTCAGGAATAGCTCAAGGCCCTGTTGGGACTGGAGGCACGTGGGCACTGCCCATCCAAAACACTCCCACTGGCACCCCCAGCTCCAGAGCCCCTGGCTGGGCAAAGTGGCAGGAAAATACCCTGGGAATCTCTGATAGAAGGTGGTTATCACCCCACTCCCTGCTTGTGATCCCGTTATGATGCACATGGCGCCTGGAGAGCACCTTGGCCTCACTCTCTTCTCCTCCATGGCAGGAGACCTCCTCAGAGGGTCTCCTCAGAGCCCACACTGCTCCTGACACGGGGAATTCATCAATCCTGGTCCTGCATGGGAAAGCAGGTCTTGTGTGGGAGAAGGGGCACAAAGATTCCTCTCAACCATGCCACCATAAACTGGCACCTCTGCTCCTGCTGTGGGAGGGGGACATGGGCATCCTGAGTCGAGCTAATGGCTGTGTCAGTGGAAAGAACAGATCTCTCTCCCCTGGATATCCCCAGATGATGAAGCCTTTGACAGGATTAGCCTTTCTCTTCAGCACCATTTAGAGAAGGAGAAATGTGCCAGGAAGACCCAAACCTGCAAAACCCTCCTGGGTGTTCAGCCCTGCTGCAGCACCAAGGATGAGTCCTACCAGCTCAGCCCCACGCTGTGCTGTCCAAGAGCTGGGACAGACACAGTTGGGCATTTTTATCGACTGAGGCATCTCTGCATGTCCCAAATGCCTGGTGACACGCTGATGCTGGGGACACGTTGCTACCTAGGCTAGGTTTTGAATCAATGCATCAGTGTCGTGCATCCTCCAGGGGTCGATCTGTGGCCATCTCCCCTGCAAGCACTCTCAGGACATTCCCCATCGTGGCACTGTCCCAGCAGAAGGGACAAGGAGCAGGCAGTGGGGACAGTTCAACCCACAGCAACAGACCCCTGTGCAGGGAGGAAGCGTGTGTGATCACAGCCTCTCCCCCACAGCAATCCCACCATGGCTTCCTTCCTCCTGGATTTAGGGCAGGGAAGAAGGATGCCAGCTCTGGGTAGCATTACACCTCATGCCTGGGGCTGCTGGAAGCCCAGCCAGCTCCAGCCTCTCTCAGTATTTGTGCTGCCTGAAGGAACATATCTGGACAGCCCAGGAGGGCACTGCCAGGATGTCCCACAAGGGACACAATCGGGACAGAGGTGGGGGACAGAGGGCCACCAACCAGGTAGCAGGGATCACCACAACCCAGCTCCAAGCTGTCACTGAGAGAAAAAGGAGCAAATTTTTTCTCAGCTTTGGCGACAGAGATGAGTTCAAGGTGTGGAGTGGGAGACCCACAACTCCATTGAGAGTTATTTACTGCCCAGCATGTGCATGGCTTGGTGCAGGTCAGGGCTGCCCGAGGTGCTGCATGGAGGGTGGATCAGGTGTAGAAGGGGGTGATGCCCCCCAAGTGCCCAGCACCAGCGCCCAGGTGCTGCCTGTCCAGGATGGGCACTGCTGCCATCCCACACAGTCCCACAGTCCACCCCACACGGCCACAGCTCTGCTCCCCCATGGCTGTCACACTGCAGAGAAGTTTTCTGTTCTCGCCTCTGTCCTCACTGGCCAGATGCAAACACAACTGGGCTCCCCGGTACTCACACAAACCCTGACACCCACAAGCTGCTCTGACCCTCCACAGCTGTTTCACTCCACCTGAGTGGAGCTGGATGCCATTCCTCAGCATTTCGGATTGCAGGGATATCCCAGTACCTTTCACACTCCAGTGGAAAACACCAGAGGAAAGGTTTTTGTCAACAGGAGCACCCCAGGGTCCTGGCTGGGCAGCGGTGCCCAGCCTGGGCAGGCTCAGGTCCTCCCCCCTCCAACCCCTCAGAGCTGCCACTTTGCCACAAACCATCGGCTCCCCAGCTGCTGCACAAATCCAAATTTCCTCCTCGAACCCTGAGAGAGGACAGAAAAGCAAGCAATCCCGTGACACACCAACCTCTGCCCATCAGATGGGAGCTGGACCAGGCTCCATCTGCCAGCACCGAGTGACAGCTCTCCCAGCGCTCTCCTGAGCAAATTTTGGGCAGCTCTCCACGCGTGGCTCACGCCAGCTCCCTTCCCAGCCACACAGCACTGCCCAGGATGCTGAGGGACAGAGAAAAATCAGTGCAAGCACAACACTCACGTCGGAGGACCGCGCCTGGGTCTCTTCCTCGGCTGCTGGAGCTCAGTTAGGTCGCGATCAGCAGACGGTCATCTGGGACACGGGAGACAGGAGTGAGCAGTGTGGGTGAACTTGCACAGACAATAAGCCATAATTTTTCCTTGCAGCCTGACTGGTTCTACTGGTTTGCGTTTCTTTGCCCCAGCAGCAGAAAGGAGGCTCGGCTCAGCTAAAGCTGCCCGACAGGTTCTGCTGTAGCACAAAAAGTGGCGAGACCAGTATGGTGTGAACCCAGATAGAGATTTGATTGTTTTCCCATAATTACAGCTCAACCTGCGCTGTTGGTTGAAGTCAATCGCATTAGCAAACAGACCCTTTTAAATAATTCATCCAGCATTAAGGTGAGAAGGTTTTATGTTTTATACAACTTGGCACTTTTTGAGAGGAAGAGAAAAAAAAAGAAAAAAGAAATGTGGCAGCAGCAGCAGCAGTGGCGATGGCAGCATCCTACTGAACTAGAGTGGCACAGCCCAGGGCACACAATAGCCCCCAGCCCAAACACTCGGGAGAGGGGAAAGGATGTGCCCAAAATTGGCACAAATGGCTGCTTCAAGTTCAGGTTGACAGGCCATGATCCTGGATTTTCTTCTGGGGCATTTTGCAGTGGCTGGGGATGCTTTAGGGACCAGTGAGGAAAGGCTGGGTGACTTGGGCGCTGATCCTGGCCAGCAGCCCTCCAGTGCCTCGGGTTTCCTCCCAGCTCCAGCTGCTGACACAAGCAGCTTTCACCCTAAACCGTGGGCTGGTGGAGCCGAAGGCAAAATGGACACTTCCTGAGCCTTTGAAGTGCAGCTACTTCAGCATCCCCTGGGGAAAATGCTGGCACGGATTCCCCTGCCCAGGCTGGGCAGGGACAGCCTTCCCCCGCAGTGCTGCAGACAGCAGCAGCTCCCAGGAAAAAGCAAGAGATGCTCTTGCTCCCCATCAGCCTGGCACTGACAAAAAGGAATAGAAAGTCGTTGCCTGCCTATCTGGGACCCAGACAGCACATCCTGCTCTGCCAAAAGCTGTCCCGCGAGCGGGGCCCTGCTGTGCTGGCACAGCCACCTCCGAGCGCGGCTCCGGCTCGGGAGGGACGCGTCCCTCTTGCTTAATAGGACACGTAACCTGAGGAGGGTGGTTTCCCTGCGACATTCTCAGGGCCAGCGGACAGGGAGAGCTTCTGTGGAAGGGGATTTGGAGCACTGAGGCGGAGCTGCTCCTCCTCTGAGTCATCCCACGCCGCGCATCGCCAGAGCTCGGTGCCCAGACCCTCTGCTGGTGTGAAGTCCCCTCCATCCACCAGCAGTGATGCCACCAAGCTGTCTTACACCCCAGCTGCTGAGCTGGCTCCTCAGCCATCCCAGCGGAGCACCGAGCATCCTCGGCAGTGTTTCCCTGTGGCAATCACATCTCTCAAACGGTGGCTTCGAGCTTTGCTCCCGCGCACGGACAGGTCGGGCAGGAGGGAGCAGCTGGGGCTGCCAGGAATGTGGCTGCACACCCATGCTATGGAAATGGGTGGCAGGTAAACAAGCAGCTGCTCGGCAAGCCGTGGTCCTGGGCAGACCTGTAGGGACTGTTCGGTGATTGCTCTACGTGCATGAAATTCCTGACTCATTCCTCCGCAAGAGGGACGCAGCACAAGGTTAAGGGGGTGTTTTCCATCCAAGCCTTCTTATAAGCCACCTGCAATGGGCAGAGGGAAGCTCTTGCCCTTAATATTCCCTCTTTCCTTTAGAGCCCTTTGTTTTACTGTTGGATATGACAATTAGAGATCGACTGCTTGATGTGGTCTGGTACCTCGAGCTGGTGCTTGCGGTGGTGGAATTAATGGCAACCACATGGAAGAGAGATCCTTGCTCAGACCAGCCTAGTGACATCATGGGAGGGGCAGTGGGGTAACTGGGAGGTGTGGGGCTTGGGGAGATCACCTGCAGCAGCCAGACCTTTGGGCAGTGACACTGGGACGTGGGGCACGGGCCATGGGGGCACCGACACCATCCTTCACCTGCTTCCAACAGCTCCGTGGCTGCTCTGCCTGGAGCATCAAGGAGAGAAACACCAAAAGCTGTCCTTGATGGGAGCAGCTGTTTGTGGGACCCAGAAGGCTTGAGGCAGAGCAGCTGTCTGGAAGTGTTGTGCTGGTGCACAAGAAGGCAGAACGGACATTTCTGGGAATCATCTCCAGATAACCTCCTCTTGTCTCACAGGCGTCTACTGATGATCTCACAGATTGCTCACAGAAACCAAGTGTTGTCTGCTTCCTGCCTGAAGAGCCAAAATATCTGGGCAGGAATGGATTTCTTTACATCTAGGGACTTGAAAAAAAAAAGTTAAGAAATAATTTCAAGCCCTTTTTCTAGAAGAAAAATGGTAAAATAAGGAAAGCAACACAAATCCACTGATGCAGTGGGGAGATATTTGATCAAGACTGAGACAGGTCTTGATCACCCAAAAGCAAAGGATAAGAACAAGTTAGGCTTTCAGCAAAAGCTGGTCACCAAAATTAACATCTATTATGGATGCAGCTCATCCTTGGCTCCACAGGATCAACAGAATGGAAAAAATCCTCCAGGGGATTTCACAGTGACATGGCCAGAGCTGGAGACCAGCATCCTGCAGCATCCCCGGCACAGGAGCTGCTAGCTTCCTGCTGGGCTGAAATGGGCTCCTGGGCCATGGATGTGGGTGGAGGCCCCAGGTAAGGATGCTCTTAAAGCCCATTAGGTGCTGACAAAAGCATCCCTACATCATTAGCAGTAACTCATGGGCACGGGGGATCAGGCAAACAGCTTCTCTGGGCAACGTGTGCCAGTGCCTCACCAGCCCCCTAGTGAAGGATTTCTCCCTGATATTTAATCGATCCCCGCTCTCTGCCAGTTTGAAGCCATTCCCCCATGTCCTGTCACTCGTCCATTATCACCCTGAGGGCCCTTCAGAACCTCATCCTCTTGGGCCTTTCATCAAACCCCATCAGAGCAAACCCAAAAGAGTTCCTGCAGGGAAAACAAGCCCATGGGAACCTCATCGCTGGGCAGACGCTGCTCCACAGCAGACAGAGAAACAGAGGCAAAATTATAAAGGGGAGGTAGATCAGCGTTGCCAGGCGGGTGCTGCAATGAGAGAATGAAACATTCCCTCCATCAGCCGCCCCATCCCGCCAGGAATGCCGAGCGGGCTGTGGCAGGACACACACGGAAGGCAGCACACACACGGAAGGCAGCACACACATAGCAGGCAGCTTCCACCAGAGGCTGCTCGATGGCTTCGAAACATCTCTGCTGCCTGCAGCTGCCTGCACAGGACACAGCCCCGGGAGATCGCCCGCGGCAGGGTTTGGGATCCCGCAAGCTCGGAGGGCTCCCGTCCAACTGTGCAGAGCTGGGTGCTGGAGCCGAGGGATGGAGCATCATTACCGGCAGGACCAGGGCAAGGAGGTTGCTGGCTGCTTTTCTCGCCTTGGAAAGGTGGAAAGGCTCTGTAAAAGAGAGACAAGGAGAGCTTTAGCTAAACCAGTAGTTTTCTGGTGTTATAAGCATTTAAATTACGCTAAATAATGGAAGCAGCCTGCCTTTGGGGGCTGTGGTTGTGCCACTTCCCCCTGGATTTGCATGGGGTGGCACTGGGTGACACGGGGTGCAGGTGAACGGGAGATGCTCTAACTTCGGAGGTCACCCACAGATGTCAGAAATCTGCACAGAAAAACCAACCTTAAATGTCCATTACTAAAAGATATAAAACCAGATCAGCTGGGAAAAGGGCAGCCGGTGTGAGGGTTTTCTCTCAGCTGGAAGGAGAAGCAGATGAGTCCTTTCCACTCTGGCATAGTTTTCCTTCACCTTCTCCAACCTACACCATCTGGGCTGCAAACACCCTGGGTGTGCAGCTCTTGCCTTCCAAGGTGCTGGGAACGTGCAGGAGAGTACAAAGACATCCTCAAACTGGGTGGCAGCTGTTCTCAATGAAGTGCAAGGGGGTGGTGGGAAGGTAGCTGTCGATGTCAGGCTTTGGCACAACATGTCTAGTCAGGAAACACGTTGTAAGTTTTTGTCATCCCACCTAAATTCACCTGTTGCTGTTGCTGTTGCTGACATTTTCCCAACAGACAAATGTTTAAATATTTTATACCCTGAAAAAACCAGCCTGGCTGTGTGGATGGTGTGGCTTGCAGAGCTCAGGGTGCCTGGCTCCCCGCTGAGGGTGCTGAGGGCTGAGTGGGCCATGCCAAAAGTTGAAATGAACACTTCTTAAACTTTACAAAAACGTTCTTTTTTTTTTTTTTTTGACTCAACTGTCTTCATGCCAGCTCTGAGCCAGCAGCGGCTCAGCCAAGACTGGGGAAACACAAATGAGTTGTGTTGCTGGGGTTCTTCTCTTCACCTCTGCCTTCCCCTCCTTCTGCAAGGAGGAGATTGATGCAATTAGGGTTTTGTCACCATTTCCTCTCTAAGATGAAAACATGTAGGGGGAGTTCACAGCTGGCTCCCACTGCCCAGGGATGGAGGACAGCCAGGCAGCCCCTCTTCCAACTTGCATTCCTGTCCAGGCTGCACCAGGATGCCAGTCTTGCCCAAAATTTATCTTTTTTTTCTATGAGGAGAGGGGAGCCAGGTCTGTTTTTCAAAGGCTAAACCAAGGAGGACCCCACTGTCCTCTGACACATCCTGGCTCTCTTTTAAGCGGTCATGACCCATAGTTTGAGAAACTCTGCACTTAATAGTCCTTCCTGTCTCTTACTCCTCCATCTCTGCTCTGTCTCCTGCAATATCCATTTTCCCTTGCCCCTCCCTCCTCCTCTGGCCAAAAATAAGTAAAAAATTAAGTGTGAATTTCAGAGCAAAAGATGCTTTTGTGTTTTTTTACAGAGACGCTGAGAAGTGAAGGAAAAACCCTTCCCATAAATTACAGCCCCACGAAAATGGCTCAAATTGCACAGAGTTTGCAAATTACAGAAGATGCAAATGTCAGTTGAAGAAACTCTGGCAGTAAATATTTTTCACAACTGCTTTGTTAGCAAAGCTTTTCACTGGAAAGGCTCCTGCTCTCGAGAGCTGGGGAAGGATGGCAGCTCCTAGGCTTTAAATGGTTTACTCATAACACACAACTGTGTCATTTATCCCTCTGTAATTAATTAATCAATAATATCTCAATATTAAAGACAGGAAAACTTACTTTGAACTTCATTTCTGGCACAGATCCTTGGGAAGGAAGATGCTCCATAGCTCCCCTTGGCTCTCCCAGCTGTGTTATCTCCAGTGTGGCAGCACCTGAATACCCAACATAGGACCCGTGAATGTGCCAAAGTTGGGGTTTTCTCTCTGTTTCCATCTTCTCTTTCCCGTGATGGAAAACCAGAAGCAAAGTGCTCATGCCACAATAGAAAGCAGGAATGAGATGATCTGCCTGAGTCCAATTGAAGTGGAAAGAGCAAATGTCAAACCAGCTGTAGAGCATCAAATCCGCTAATCTGTCACTGTTTTTTCACCAATCTCTAACTAAATAATAATTTTGTTTTAAAGAAAAAAACATAGAAAATCAAATTCTTTGATTTGCAGTGGCGGCTGATCAACTTTTAGGCAATCTGCAGTAGCTCTCCACCAAGTCAGGCTGCAAATCTCCCTCGCTGCTCTCAGACACTTCCCGTGTGTGGCACTGTCAGCGTGGTGTACACGGCTGTGCCATGTCTGGGATTTATGTCCCTTCCTCCTGAGCACAGATAAAGACAACACCATCCCAAGTACTTAAAAGAACTTCTGCAAAATCTTTCTCCAAGTGTGAAAACTCCTCTGTGGAATGTGGTAGGTTTGGGCCAACTTCTCCCCCACAAGGTCTGTGTCCAATTCACAGCCTTCCAGGGGGGAATTTGCAGGCTCCCTTTGCCTTACTCCCTTGCCTTGATGTGGGATGGAATGGAGCAAACATGCTTGGCACACCACAGGGGCGGCTGGAGGATGGACCCTGCAAACCTTCCCTCTCCCCTGCATCTGCCCATCCTGCCTGGAGGGCTCTGAGCACACCCAACCCCATGAAACCACCGCAGCCACAGGCTCCTGGGTCCCCTCCAGGAGCCTGCCCCTCATACAGCTCCTTTTGGGAAGTATTTTAGTACGTTCCTCTCCATCACCTGGTAAAAGCAACACCCGCTCCGTGCTCCTTGCAGCAATGAATGTGAACCTAGAACTGAAGGGCTTCGCTGCCTGCCCCCACGCTGGCCTGGCTGCTCCCAGCCCCATGATTTATGCTTTGATTTGGGAATGCCTCTTCCTGCCAGGTGATCACATGGGCCCTTGCCTGCACATTATTTTTGCATTTGCTTTTGCTTCCCTTCCCTCCCCGCTCCCCTCTCAAAATGGTTTTCATTTTTATTAAAGCAATTTGTTCCGGCGGTTGCCAAAGACTTATCGGATTCGGCACAAGTTCAGACAAGTTGTGCCTGGTGATTTTGGAGGTGGGGGGGCGTGTTTGGGGGGAAGAAAATGAATGAAAGCAACTCCAAAAAGGCCGTTGAGCAGGGCTGGAGCGAGTGTGGCCCGGCTCCAGCACCAAGATTTCGGCTCCAGTCGAGGGTGGAGGTCAGGAGCAAGACAGTCTGCCTGGAGCTGGGGAGGACCAGAAAGGGGGCAAAGGGAATGGAGAGAGTGTTCCCACCCCCTTGAGCTGTTTGCCATATGGCCACTGCCAATCTGGAGCTGTTGGTATTTGAAATGGCACGCAGAGAGGCGTCCCTCCTCCCTCAAAGGTATGTTAACGAGCATCCTGTTAAGAAACTCCTTGGAAACTTCAAGGCAAGACAAATCCTCTTGGTTGATGAATTAATTTTCTCCCTTTGCTCGACCCATCAGTCTGTGCTGCCAGCAACATTCCCATTAGCTCTGGCCGAGTTTGCCAACATTTGCTGAGATCCAAGACCCATAGAAATCCACTGGAGCCTTTCCATGGGTCTCAAGGAGCTTTGGGTCAAGTCTTCTGCCTGCGGGATGAGGCCTGGGGTCTGTGCATTGGCTGCCTGCGCGGAGCCTGCCGGTGAGTGATGAGCTGTTGAACAATGTCTTCATCTCTGGGCAGGGCTGGGAGGAGGGATGGGGATGCTAACTGGAACCAGCCTGGAATGAAGTCATTTGTTTCGCCACGCTGTTTCCCTTCTCCTGAAGGTTCCCAGGGAGGGAAGTGGAGCTCCCAGGCAGCGATGTCTGCAAAACCCCAGGGCTCTTGCTTGGTTGTGTTAAAGCTTCACAGCCTCCGAGGATGTCACCCACCTGCAAAGATCACCCCACACCGCCGGTCCCACCACAGCACACCTCCCACTGCTGCTTTCCTGCAAACACCGTGACTCTGCTGGGAAAGGGCTGTGGCAGATGCCAGTGGCATGAGGCAAAGCACGGCCCCCGGGAAGGCTGCCCTGTCCTGGCCAAAAAGAGGGAAAAATCCCCGAACCGACAGTTTTCGAGCGCTCCTTGCGAGGCAGCTAAACACGGCTTTTATCAGCATATGAGAGCTTGCAAAGATAACACTTCAAAGGAAACACGTTCTAAATACACCTTTAAAAGCCTTAAAATGTAATTCCATAAATGTTTGTGTTACTCGGGCGAGAGATAAAGCCGAGTGGTATTACTGAATTGTAGTGGGGCTCAATACCTGCAAACTTCCCTCGTGTCCCTATCAGATGAATGGTTCACTTATTAATCTATATCTGGGTGCAGCGGAGCCCTTTCCTTTCTCCACAATCTTTTCCCCCCATCTCTGTGTGCTGGCCACTTTGCTGCTCAGGCAGGACCCGGGTGTGGGTGTGAATCCCAGCAGGATTGTGTCTCTGGGTTGATGCAGAGACCCTGTCCCCACAGCTTCACCCCGCTCCCGAAGATTAACAAAAACCCCAAGGTTGTGGAGAAATAACAAAAGGCAATTCTCACTCAATTGGTGCTGCTGGTCCCACTGGTTTAAAAGTGGTTGATCCCTTTCTCCTCTGCTGTTGGTGGATCAGGACTGTGATGTCTCCCTGTCCCAAAGGATGGACTGCAGGGGCCATATTTGGGTAGGTTTAGATTAAGGATTAACAAGAAATTCTCCCCTGCGAGGGTGGTGAGTCACAGGCTGCCCACAGAAACCACGACTTCCCCATCCCTGGGAGTGTCCCAGGCAAGGCTGGACGGGGCTTGGAGCAACCTAGGATGGTGGAAGGTGTCCCTGCCCATGGCAGGGAGTTGGAATGAGATGAGCTTTAAGGTCTCTTCCAACCCAAACCATTCTGTCATTCTATGATCCTATGATATTTCAGCATTACAAAAATTCTAGGAGAGATTCCTGGCATCCGAGGACCGCGGGGTACAAATATTCCATTTCAGGTTTTTTGTTTGTATTAAAGAAATAAAGAAAATCAGAAAGACAGGGCTGAAGCAGCCTGAATTTAAATCCTTCACAACACTGTGATCAGATGAAAATGACTCCCACTAACACAATTCCAGAGAGCCTTGGCTCTGCCTGGGGCAGGAGTGAAGGAAATCCCTGAAATCTCTGCTTTTCTATGAGAGCTCTGCGCTGCTGTCGCTGCAGGCAGCTGGTGACATTACTGTGGGTACGTGTTTACACGGGGCTGAGAGTCTGGGGGGGACTGAGAGAGTTTTCCAATTAATTTCCCTGCAGTTTGTTTGGTCCCTGCCATGGTTATCAGGGAAGGCAGAGAGTCAGAACAAAGCATTGCCCCGACACCTCGGGAAATGTTGAGCCCTGGAAGCATCAATCCCAAAAAGCTATTTTAGGAAGCGAGTCCGCCCACGCTGGCACATGTGCAGCCCTCCAGCTGCCCGGGCTGGCAGCAGGATTTGGCCATTAATGGAAGATTTCGTGCCTGTTCACCCAATCCATCCTTGAGTGCAGCTCTGGAGTCTTCCTGCAGCTCAGAATGGGGGGATCTGCCTGGGGCCCCAACAACCATCGGTGGCCAGGGGCACGTAGGAGCCAGGTAAAGGGACTTGTCTCTGAGGGGCTGCACAGCCTCTGAGGTGTTGTTCCTGTGTGAAGATTGGAGCTGAGGCCAGGAGTTTTCAGCAGGGCCTCCAGCCCCCACCCACAGGCAGGTCCCTGGCAGCACTAACGGTCCAGGAGTGGAAATCGATGGTGGTGCAAAGGCAGAACAGATTGATTCAAACCCTTGCCTGATGGACAAAAATTTTCCAGTGTATTGTTCAGTGCACTTAGTCTTAAATACTTAAATAAATACTGAAGGTGTTTACTTCTTTAACCCCCCACACTCACATTTCTCTAACCCGTCAGCCTGCTTTTCAATTCTCTTCTTTCTCCCGAAAGAAAACCCTCTGGATTTCTTTGGATGTCAGAAAGCAAGACTTTGAATGTTTGGGTTTGATCCAGAAACACTTCACTCACTCTAAGCCAAAGGAAAGGCATTTGCAATTTTATTTTAGCACTGCACAGTGCAGAAAGTTGTTTAGAGAGAGCAGGGGTGAAGAGTGGCCCAGGGTGTGCCACATCCCCAGGGCCTTCTCCTGTTGGAGCCACCACTAGGACCCAACAAAACCCAGCTATTTTCCCCACTAAAACCCACACAGTCTGTAGGAAACATTGACGATGACGTGGTTTGCAGGGAAGGCTGCTCTACCCTGCAAAAAGTGTCTCTGGAAGCCCCATGACCAAGGGATGGCAGCTGGGAGCCACCCACACGGCGGGGCTGGGAGATTGCAATCAGGAGTCAACAGAGATGAAGGATGGCAGAGGGACAAGTCCTGTGTTGTCTCTCAGGGAGGTGTTTTCTCTCCTTTATCTGGTGCACAAGCCATCCAGGCTGTGTGTGTGTTAACTGTCAGTGCCTGGGACACTTCACACACTCCCTGCTGCTCAGCACCACGGGGCAATCCCAGGAAGGGCAGTCAGTGACTGCAGCAGCACCACTGGCAGCGCAAGAGCTTTAGCCAGGGTTGTAAGCACCCATCCTTCTCCAAAAGTCACTTTTTGAAGCCTAATTCTGTGCTTGCTCAAGGGCTCCTCTGGCTCCTGGTGCTCAGGATGAGTCCCCAGCCTGTGGGGTTGACAGGTCAGTGCTACAGCTCAGCAAACTCCAGTCATTAATGGTAAATAAAGGCTTAATCATTCGTGTAATCTTCCTTAATTACCAAAGAAAAGCAACGGGTCTGAGCCCACCCAGAGGCTGTGGAGTCAAACTCTTCTCCCCGTGGTGATTGATGCCAGGTCCCCAAAATTCAAACTGATAGGAGCTTGTAGAGTGAGTGCTGATAGGCAGGGGAAGGCACCTGGAGGGGACACATCGACCCAGGGCTTCCTTTTCAGCCCAGAGCTCCTTGGCCCACAGCTGGGAGTGGTTCCTACCAGGGCAGTCCATCATTCCTGCTGGAACTGTCCACTCATGAGAAGAAAACACATTAAAATGCCACTCCTATTACTTTTGCTCTTCTTTCAGGCCAGGACACCGAGTTTTATTGCAAAGAAGTGACTTTTTATTTCATTTTACCTGACGGTTGTATGCTTTTCTTCCTACAAGAGCCAAGTGCTATCCACGGGTGCTGCCCAGGATTTCGGATCTGTGTCCGTTCAGTCCTCAGTGGCAATGAGGGACAGGTTTCTTCAGCTGTGTGACATCTTTGCAGCACGAATTGCCTCATGTTTTACAGCCCTGACTTGCAGCTTGCTGTGCACGCACGCTGGAGCTGATAATTTTTTGACTAACGGTGGCATTAAATCATCAAATAAAAACTAATGAAGGAGAGAGCCAGAAGATGTGATGATGATGAGGGGGAGGAATTCAGAGAAGCAGAGGGGGCCAGGCATCATCCATCCCGGGCTGCTGAATTTATGTGTGTGTTAATTAACATTTTGATTCATTAAGCTTGGCTCACGCTAGGGATTCATTGATGAGAAGGCAATTTAGGAGCTGGTGCCAAGCAGAAGAAGTTTCTCCATCTCCCATTCTCCCCTTCTTGCGCTGGTGCAGGGTAGAAGTGCATCTTAAACTTAAGTGGAAATGAAAAGTGCATGTAAACAGGAAGGTTTGAGGGGGCAAGGCGAGAGTGGAGGCACTTGAGACTGGCATGAACAAGGCTCCTGCACACATCAGGTGTTCTGAGCTGTGGCCATGGTTAAGGGAGCTCACCACAATCTGGCATCTGGATCCCCCAGCCTTCAATTACACCTGTAGAAAACACTGTGCATTTTCTCCTGGATGCCATTACACAGCATAACGCAGTTGCTGCCACAGCGAGAGCGATGACCACATCACTTGTGTGCAGCCAGGTGCTGAATCACCTGGGTCACCTTACGAGATGCCATCAATATTTGTTATGTATGTTTTACAGAAGGAATATTTCCAGGATGTTTTAGAGACCATTGATATCCTTTATATGTATTGCTGCTTTTATCCCTTTGCATAAAAAGCCAGGCGCACCTTTTTTGCCATGAATTCTGGCCACCCAGGACTGTGAAGAGAGAAGAATTACAGCTCAAATATTGCAGAAATCTCTAAAATGCACCTGTGATTGTCTCCTCATCCATCACTGCACTGTTATTTTAAGCTTCAAAACCCTGGGACATCCCAAGGCTCCAAGTGAGCATCGCATGCACTCTCTGCACACCCTCCTAGAAATTAATAACCACAATTAAGAGGATGGACCAGCTTCTCTTGGGTGTAAATCAGCCCAGCACCAGTCCAAGCTGCCAAGCCCTGCTGTTGTGGAGCAGCCAAAGACTTGACCCTGAGATCTAGACAAGGAAATGCTGATCCAAGAACCAGAGAAAAATGAATGATCCTTCTTGAGGCACTTTGATATCTTCTCCTCTGTTCTCAGAGTAGGACTTACAAGGATTCATAAACACAGAAAGTAACCTGGCTAATTCTAACTCAAATTCAAGAAACAAGAGGGTCAAAAGCAGAAATTGTTAGTTATTGTGGCCATTCTGTTTTGCCCAGTGCCCGGTGCCCAGCTTTTTTATTGATAATGCTTTTCCTTCAGAAAAAAAAGCCCAGCCAAGTTACTCTGCTGGCTCACTGTACTTTTAAGAAGTGCATTTGGCCTCATGAGAATGCATCAAAATTTTGATGTTTAGCAGAAAATAAAAATATTTGCACTCAGTTCATTTATAGAGCTGCACATAAAATCCTCCCCCTCAGGGCATTTCCAAGGAAAAGACTGGAAATAAAAATATAAATTCTAAACAGCAGTAAAATGTTTATCGCCTTGGGGGTTATGAGTGTTCAGCTTTTATTACTACGAAAATCAATTTACTGATCTTGGGTTTACTGCAAAATCACAAAAGTGAAAAGCTGAATTCATTTGGTGTCCAGGGCTTTGCTGCTTCTCCCTTCCAGTGTCCGGGGAGAGATGTGTCCTGCACGTCCCTGTTCTCCTCCACCTCCCCACCACGGCTCCTCTCCTGACACCAACCAAGCTTCCCTCCCTGCCTGGCTGCCCACCTGAGTGCCTCTCCCTGCACCTCTCCAAGGAGACCAAGAGTCCAGCCTGAAAAAACAAACTCTGAAATAAAAAGGGAAACGGCCAATTTCCTCTCTCAGCAGTTTTGGTTGTCTCAGGAGCCCCTCATGAGCTGCAGTTTGGGATGGGGGTGCAGGACATGGCTGAGGAAAGGGGCTGCTGGAAGCAGCCCGAGTGTGAAAACATTCAAGTGAGCTTCATGTGTGGATTATCTGCTGCAAAGTGCAAGTCTGCATCTTCAAAATAGTATTGTGATGTTTTGTTAGTCATTCCAGTGGTCAAAATAATAAAATAAGAAGAAGAAAGAAAGGAAAAGTAGATGTTTAGATGTCACTCCACTGTGACACTTCACTGGGTATCATCCAGTGCAACCCAATGCTCCCATGGAGCCGCTCCTTCATTTTCATTTCCGGAGCTTTTAAGGCAAAAATCAATGCATGTTTTAACAGATTTAGTGGAAAGCAGTGGAAAGAGTTTGGACAAAAATATTCAGGTTTGCTGTCCCTCAGCAATGGCCCAGAAGGGACTCATGGTAAAACTTTGCAAATCCTTTACAATCTGACACGTTCCCCTCCCAGAGTCCCAGCTCTCAGTCAATCCAAGTATTTCATGTAAAGAGAATTACAGCCCTGCTGGTAATTTCGGGGGAAAAAATGCAGCAGAAAGCCCATTTTTTTTCTCCAAATATTGAAGGAGGGTTGGGTCAACTCTACAAATAGTCAAAGCAAATGTTTTGGGGAGTGATGAGGAGGATGAAAGCTGCCGAGCCAATTGAGTCAGCAAATAGCTGGGGATAGCAGCAAATTCCGGGAAGGAGAGGAGCAGGAGAGTGTGTTTGAGTTGGGAGGGTGAAACTCCCACCTGATATTAATAGTTTTGGCCCACTTTTTGTGCTGAAATGTGATCAGAAAGACATGGAAAAAAGGCATGCAGGAGGGGAGGGCTGCCAAGGTGCCCCCTCAGCACCCTGAACATGACCCACTCCAGATGCAGATGGGACTCTGGCCCTTTCCCCCACACCTCCACACTTCCCCAGCAGTCCCACCCCAGGTGGATTTTCCAGCTCTTGCACCTAAGCAGCCTCACAAGATTTATCTCTCTATCTTGCAAAAGATGGAAAGTACTTTACAATTGTTCCAGAGGTCATCTGATAACCCTGTCAGGCTTAATTGTGCCACAATCAAATCCCCCCCACCCCAGCACAGGGAGGGATGAATCACCTTAGAGCAAACGCCACTGACAGACCCCACCAACATGAAAGGCACGAGCTCACGAATAATTCATTAGAAGTGTGCATGTTGCAGAGGATTAGTTTTCATTTCCTAAAAAAGAAAGAAAAAAAAAGAAAGGGTGTCTTGTCTTGGAAGGCAGCAAATGAGATGGGGAGAGGCATTAAACGACACCCCGAGGCACACAGACGTGCTCCTCTTGGCCCTGCAGTGCTCAGAACACAGATATCCCCGGTCCTGCACAAACAACCCCTCTGCTGGCAGCTGATGAAAGAAGAGGAACACCTTCCCATGCTGCCACCAGCACCCCAGCCCAACACGGTGTGAGCAGTGTCCCGATTTCCGGACTCCTCTTACAATCAACACCCGGCTGTTTCTTTATCAGCAAAGATTTCACGGTAAGTATCCCTCTGCACCCAGCTTTCTGAGCCAACAAGGATTCCACAATAAATCTCCCTATTAATCACCCGTTCAAGCTACCGATTGCCAAAAAGAAAATTGCAGTTTCCATGTAGGTTATTTGACAGACTCCCCCAAAGCCACGAACCCCTCGCTGTTCCCTCAAGCCGTGATGAGAGCCATGGTGACACTGGGCTGACTCCGTTGTTTCCCATACAGCTGCTGCAGGAGTTCCACCAGAGCCGACCTCACTTCCTACAGGATCAGGAGGAGCAGCTCCCATTAAATATGGGAAGTGACTGCCACCTCCAGCCCTCCGCCTGCTACTGGAGCCAGCAGCTCCCAGCCCTCCTCGGGTGACTCGGGGAACCTGGAAACTTGTTTTACTGCCTGCTTGTGCTGGAGATATAAACAGTGGGGCTGGAGAGCAGAAACACGAGATGGCAATTAGCCCAGAGCTATTAGCTGTGCCTGAATATCATATACTCCAAGCTTCCTTGATCCACTGGAATTTATATGACTGTTAATGGGCACTGTAAATTGCTGTCAGCGTGGATAACTCAATCCTTGCTTTTTTGGAGAGGTGAAGCAATGGGGGAAGTGGAGGGGAAGAGGGGAAGGTGGCCTGAGATGGACATGAGGAGCTGTACAACAGCTTTAAGGCACTGCTGTCTACTGGCACATAACAGATAATAAAAATATGCTTTAATTTAGAATGTAAGGATATGGTGTCAAAATAAAATGTCTCAAGGACAAGTAGGGAACATAAAAAAGTCATAGCCCATGCTGTGAGCATCAGCTGCACATCATAAAGATACATTAATGGTATATTTCTTTAAAAGAAATTTTCATACTTCGGAGTTTTATGAGAAATAAGATTTTAAAATATCAAAAGTGGAAATTTTATTGTTGGAAGGGAAAAATGGTCAGATGAAGGTAATGGGAACAGCAAGAGCCCAGAAACAAAGCACTGGTACCTTTGGTGGTGCTGCAGTGAGTGAGGGCAGTGACCCTGCCGTGCTGAGCCTGGGGTGCCAACTCTTCCCTTTGCCTTCCCTGCAACCATGGAACCAGTGGGATTTTTTATTAAATGGGAGCACAGCCAGGCCTCAGAGATCAGAGATACGGGCACAAAGCAATGCTGGATTGTAAAACAACGGGCAAGCAAAGCTGCTTAAACCAGGTCCACTTGGATGCCAGCTGTCAAAAATAAAATCCATGAAAGAATTGAGGTTTTGATGTAAAATTCAAATGTTAGAGACAAAATCAATTAATCTGGGTATGGATTATTCTGGTCGTATTCTGAGCTCAGAGAAATATTGTAGAAAAGCTCAGAGCATTGGAGCATCTTTGCTTCCTGGGTTCATCTGGGCTCTGGGACAAAAAAGAATCCCACAAGTTCATTTTTATCAGGGGAAAAAAGCATTTTTAACCCGATGACTAAAATATCCATTCCTATTGTTCCACTTCTCTGTCAGCCTCTGGGAAGAATAACCTGGCATTTCCTTCCCGTGTCCTGCAGCTAAATCTGCAGGTTTCAAGGAAAAGCTCACAAAAATGGGGAATTTCTAAAATTTGGTCCCTCGTGCAACCATCAGTGGCAAGCAGCTCTTACTGGCCACTGCCTGTAGGAATGGTTCCAATATATATTTCATCGACATCCAGGGCTTCTCAACAGAATCAGGGTGCTGAGATGCTCCTGAGCTGGCTTGCAACGATTTGCTGCTCTAATATGTGTCTTTAGAGAGCTAAACTGAAAGAGGGCAGGTTTAGATTGGGTATTAGGAAGAATTTATTCCCTGTGAGGGTGGGGAGGCCCTGGCACAGGGTGCCCAGAGAAGCTGTGGCTGCCCCATCCCTGGCAGTGTCCAAGGCCAGGTTGGATGGGGCTGGGAGCACCCTGGGATAGTGGAAGGTGTCCCTGGCCACGGCAGTGGGTGGAATGAAGTGATATTTAGGTCTCTTTGAACCCAAACCATTACAGGGTTCTATGATATTTTTCTGCAGCTCTTCTGATTCCTTAGAGATGAAAAGATTTCTCTGCGTCAGCAAACCCTCATGGCCCACAAGAAGAGATCCCTCCCTCCTGGCATTTAAAACCTGTGCTCAACCCAGCTGTGCAAAAATTGCCATTGTGAGCACTGTCCTTGCAAACCTTTCAGGAGAAACATCCTCAAAATAAACCAAGCCCTGTTCTCTCGGGCTCCTGATGCCACAACAGCATACCCAAGGACCAGGAGGATTCTCCATGAGGATAAGGTGGCATCTCTCTTCCCCATGGTCCATAAAACGTGCCTACCATTCGTTGTTGGGCTGCTCGGAGCCCTGTGTGGTCCATTATATTTTATGCCGGTTTCCTAAACATTCACAGTTAAATAAACTATGATAACACTTCATAAACATTTTTCTAACATGCGGAATGTTTGACATGAATTTCAGCTATTTTAAAACTAATAAACAATTGTCAATCGGATGTTGGAGACTAAGCAGAAGCCACAACTGTTCTTATGGAACATCAAAGGCATAATAAAGATCTGATTTTTTTTTTTTTTNAAAAATTTTTTTTTTTTTTTTTTTTTTTTTTTAAGCAAGGCTTTTGTACTTTTGCCTTCGAGCCTCTGTCGAGAGCGTGGAGGGACGAGCGCTGGGGCTGTGTGTTATTGGCTGCTGTGCTTTGGGTTTCCAGCAAGAAATAGGAGAGGTTGCACTTCATGGGATCAGCCTGCACGTCAGGAATCTCCTGATGTTTGGAAAACAAGCTGAGCAGACGCCAGGCTCCCGCTCTGCCTGCTGCAGATACGTTTTCTTCTCACAGGTGAAAAGCACCTGTGGAGCCTCACTGGTTCTGCCACTCCTCTGGCATCGCCCCCAGGGGGAGCATGACCAGTGGCCCTGTGGTGGCCACAAAACTCATTCCCCAAAGGGCATCTCTGGAGGATTTTGCACTCCTGCAATACCCACACAGGTCCATCAGCACTTGGGACAGTGCCACCAGGCAGGGATGGCAGCACAGAACCAGGGCCCTGCAGCCACCCCGAGCACTCGCAGCTCCTCCCCGGGGCAGGAGCAGCCCTTTGATCACAGCCTGATGGGTGGGAAGAGGAGACAGCTCAGAAAAATATTTGTCAAGGCAAACACAATGTCGATGGAGTATTTTTTTCTGAGGAGTGCCCTGGGTTGGTAAAAAAAAAAAAAAAGAGGAAGAAAAAGCTGATTTCAAATAACAGCTCATTTAGCAAGAGATAGTCAGTCTCCTTTAATCTATTGTTCACGACATCCCAACTGGGTAAAGGTTTCCCGCCCGACAACAAGAGCTTGTGAGCTTCGGAGAGGAAACTACCACAGCCGAATATTTATCTCTGGGCACATCCATCAGGAGGGAGGCACCCCCGGCAGCAGAGCTATCAGGCCCGTGCTCATCTCTCCTGTGCCGTGAAGGATGTGCAGTTCCAGAGAGATGAAAGTTGTTCCCCTGTTTGGGATGACGGATGGTGGCCGGCGTGAGGGAGGGCTGCTGGGATAATTGTGCTGCTTTGCAGAAACTGGAGAGTTTTGGAACCGAATCTGAGGGAAAGCTGTACAGTCTAAGGACCAGATGCACTGAAATCTCCGGTTTCTGCCATGACACAAGACAGAAGCACTGGATAAGTCCTTTAAAGCCACCCATGAGGCTCACAGGGGTTTGGGATGGTCTTGCCAAGATGCTACAGAGCCAACAATCCCCAGTGCAGGGCTGTCCTTGTGCCTGAACAGCTCTGCCTCCCTCTGCCCTCACAAATCCTCCGCTCAACAGAACCCCAGAGGTCCATAAGATGAGAAAACAGGAAGGCATGAAGCTGTCAAGCAGCTCTGCCACCCTGCCCCGGAGCTTTCTGTGGGCTCCCAGGTGTGACGCCCAGGAAAACCACGCAGGGACCTGCTGCAGCTTCCACTGGCTGGATGCTGCTCTCCACCTGACACAACCCTCTCTAAATTCACACCTCAGCCCGTGCCATTGTGAGCAGATGCCTCGTGCTGCTGCTCAGGCTTTGTTTTATTCCCTTCTGCTCTGGGATGTCACTTCTTGCTGACATATCCGTGGCTCTCACATCTGTGTTGCCACTGTCCCCTTGCATCAGAGCCACAGGAAGGTTTTTGCTGGCCCATTTTCGCCCCTCCTGCCCTGGCTGGCTGGGACAGAGCCGGCACCCAGCTTTTCCCACCGGCAGGAAAAGGCTGGTGAGCCCCACTGGAGCCAGTCTGGCTGCTCTCGGCCGAGCTGGGCGCTGGGGCAGATAAGTAAACACTTGCAGCTCTGACATAAATTACTTTAGTCCTTGACAGCAGGACACTGACCAGGGTCGCCTGATAAGGGAGGGAAAGCCTTGCATGTCTCTCAGTCCCACTCAGATATTTCACAATAAATGTCACTGGGAAAGAATAGACACTTCTGTACCCATTAGGCAGCTGCATGTTCCTGTCACCTTGAGAAGAAGGGACGCATTGTCAGAGCTGTCGGAGCAGGCAGGAACCAGCTGTTAATCTGCTCTGACATCCTTTTTCACAGAGCAAGTGTGAACGGGGCGTTGCGAAAGCCCGGTGGAAAGGTGATTAAAAATAGGCCCTCCATGAACATCTACAGGGTCTGTCACTGTGCTGCTGCTGGGGAGCCACGGGACCGGCATGGAGGCACCAGCTCCTCCTGGTTTCAGCTCCATCACACTCTGCAGCCCTCTCCTGCCCGTGCCTCTGTGCCCCCTCTGCAGGAGTCACACTGTCCAAGGACACGCCATTTCCCTTCCCTTCTGGGCGTGGGCTGAGTGTTTCAGACACTGATTGCCGGAGCCCAGGCGACACAGTTGTGAAGCTGACAGCCTAAAGATGAGCTGGATGGACCCACGCTGCTTCATCTGGGTGGGTCCTGGCAGATGCAACAGTGATACCCGAGGATGCCACCAGCTCCTCCGGACACCCTGCTCCTGTGCCAGGCATCAGCCGTGGGAACCTGCCTGTGCCTGCAGCATCAGTGTGCAGCCCCCTCCTCTGCTCTGGCTGAGGGGGTCCTGCTCTTACAGAGCCTCATTGCAGGGACTGCTCACACTGATGCCGGAGATGTGGCACAGAGATTATGGTAACAGGTACCCAGGGAGTCAAACGCACGTGGTGGATGGCTCTGAAGCTCCTAGAGAGTCCACCTGGGAATCTCTGTGGCTTCATTGCAGGCAGGCAAGAGACATGAAGTCTGGGCAAGGAGCAGTGTGTCTGCTCTTCCACAGGTGCTCTGCAGAAAGGGGGATGTGGGGCTGGGGTTGCATTACACGCTCCTCTTAGAGTCTGTCCTGAAATGATTTCCCAAGCCAAAGATCCCTGCCTCCACACCATCTCCTTTTTTAGCGACACTGTCGACCAAGGTACAGATTTCTGCGATGGAAATGGGTTTGGGGTTTGTCCCACTGGGTGAGATCCCTGCAGAGCTGTTCCTGCACTTGCTGCTCACAGAGAGACTTTGCAGGCCCAGCTTTCACTCCGTGTAGGTCACCTGCGCACACTCTGCCAGATCCTTCATCCATTCTCGGCTCACCATGTTCTACAGATCTTCAGGGCTTTGCTATGGAGTTTTTTAGATACAAATCCCTTTTAGTACTTCAGATATTAAGAAATCTTGTGTGGAAGACATCTGCTTAGTGTCTAAAGCATTTAGGATACTCATTAAAGGGATATTTCCTGTGATATCTCACGTGTGACCATTGGAGGAAGATGCTGGTCACCCTGGCTGCAGGCTGCCACATCTCACCAGGGTCCCACCATGGCACAGGCTGTGCTCCTCAAGCCCCACACCCCCTTGGGGACCTGGCCTTGGCTCCTGTTTGGGTGCAAAAGGTCTGGCCAACGCTGAGAGATGAAAGCTCCCTCCCAATCCCATGTTCAATATTTGATTGTGCTCCACTGCTTAGCCTTTTAATGTGGTTCTGCTTATTTTTACAGGTTTCCCAATCTGCCCCCTCCCCAGATTGTTTATATATTTGGAAAGCCTTCTGTTTAGTGCCTGTAATACCCCTGACGTTCTTCTCTGCAGTGGTCTTCCCTCACCCGCTCCTCTGCTGAGACTTAACTGGGATTTGTTTCAATACTAATCTCTCAAACTGTTTATTAAATCACCTCCTGATTTATCTGCGACAGATTTTTCTTGAAGTTATAAAATTTCAATCAAAATTCCTCCGGGCATTTCGCATTCCCCTCTTACGATCACTAAATCCTATTTGTTCTTGGCGTGACCCCCCTTGGCTCCCAGCCCAGGCTGGGGAAGTGGCTCCAACTGCCCCCCTGCCCCAGCAACCTCCAGACCAGAAGACTTCTCGAGTTGCTCTGCCGAAACCATTTCTTCTCCTTCCACCTCCAGCAGAGCTTCCCTGCTTGCAAGAGGGAGTTTTCCTCATTGTTCCATCCCCTTGCACCTAGTTCCGAGCCCGTAACATGCTAAATAATTCCTCTTCCACCTTGGTGTTTACATTCTTCAGATGCTTTCCGCTGCTTTTCATGTCCCGACTCGTTTGGCCCTTTGCTGGGGGGGACCCGGCTCCTTTCATCTCCGCCCATGGAGCAGCTCCCAGCCCTGGCTCCCTCCAGCCCGCCCAGGTCAGCAGCACCAGCACTGCCCAGAATGCTTTCTCCTCCCAAAACGGGTTATCCACACACCCCAGTCTTTCTAGGATGAGGTTGGCCCAAAGGATGAGCTTGTTCTCCGTGCCTGGATCCCTGTTATCCGTCACTGCTCCTGGCTGCCTCACTTCTCTTGGCATAAATCAGGTATGGATTGGATCAGGCAGTGTTTTGTATCCATTTCTCACTCCCCAGGGAACACAGCTGACCAAAATCCTGGTTTGAGAGGCAGTCCATGGATGCAAGTGGCAAAGCTGCATCCTCCCAGGCTCTCCTGCTCTATTCTGTTTCCCACACCAACACTGCAGCTTTTCCTACTGCCCAGGGCAGCTTTCAGACAGAGATGAGGACAGAAAATATTTTACCTATCTGAAAAAAAAAAAAGTTTGGTGGTCAGCCCTTCAAACAGCTTTTGGGATCTATTTAAAAGGAAGGAAACCCTTTAATAGTCTGAATACAAAATAATATTACATCAGGGATTCAGATTCTTCCAAGGGCTTTATCCTTGATGTAATTCAATTATATACTTACTAGAGCAAAGGAATGATAAGTCAATAATTGGAATAACACATCTATGCAGAGAAGAAAGACCCGTATTTTTAGTCTAATACACATTATTTCCCCCAAACACAGTTCCTGACCAAAGTTAGCCAAACTAAACAGTCCACCTACTATACACAGGGCACTTCAAAGAGAAAATTAAAAGAGACAAAACCGATATGAGAGGATGAGGAATCGCAGAGGGTCCTTATCAGGATCCCTTTCAGTGGATGTTCCCATGTTTTAGTGGGAAAAAGAAAGCAACAACAACAAAAAAGACCCGGGAACGTGAGCCTCTGTGGCTGATAGAGGATTTTCCTCTGGCTAGACACAGAGTCTTTAAAAAAGCTGCGGCAGAGTGTGGGATCATTAAACACCTTCAGATTCCTTCCCCACTGCCAATCACGGCATCAGCACCCGCCCTCTCCGTGGCGTCTGCTGATCCCACTTTGAAAACCTCCCCATTTATCACTGCTGGGAGAGATCCTGCTGAGACCGCTGGAGCCTGCTGCTTGTCAACAGGGCACCTTATCTTCTCCAAACATTTACTTAACCCTTTGTCTGGCAGGCCGGGAACAATGGGAGCCCGGCCGCAGCCCCGCGCTGGCGATCCCAATTCCAGCGCTGCCTCCGGCAGGCGCTGCCGGACCCAGCCTGGTCACAGGCACTGGGATGGGCTGAGCAGAAGGAGGATGTTGGAGACCACCAGCCTCCACCTCCATGGAAAAGGTTACTTGCATCCTGGTAGAGCAGAGAATTATTTTTGAAGTGTTTTCTGCCAGGGACGGATAGAAGGAGCTTTTCTCGCTCCAAGCAGGTAATGAAATACATCATCAGAAATTCAAATAGTCCCCCAAAATCAGCTACATAGGCTCAGAGTTGGTGCAACTCTACTTGAAGGAACGACAGCACCTTCAGAAGATGAAGTTCTTGCTGTGTACTGCTCAGAAGATAATGTAATTTTACTCTAAACTCATTGCCATCTTACATAGAAGATTCCAGATGGGTCTTCATTTAGCATCTTATTTCAGAACAGGTTTTCTTATAAAAGATGGCTGCTTTTCTTTCTTTCTTTCTTTCTTCTTTTTTTTTTTTTTTTGAGAACCTTCCTATGGTGTAGTGAATGAAGGTTCCCAGTGGAGATGGGTCTGACACTTGCAAGGGGAAAAGGAGATCTCAGCTCTCGACCTGCAGTACAACAGGAGAGAAACCCCCAGGTCTGACTTACAGAGTCAGACAGCACTGATGAGGTACCTGCTGCCAGGAAGGATGCCTGTGGGGCCACAGATGAGGAATTTTGGCATTTTGGCATGAAGGACCCCAAGGCTGCAAATCCTCACTTGGTTACCAGCCTTTAGCAGCCCTGCAGCAGCTGATGGCAGGGACAGACGCGCTGGCCCAGCAGCACAGAAGGATGAAAATCCCTAAGGAACCTGAGGACATCGAGATGAGCTCTCCCAGCTTGGCTCCCCCAGTTGTGAACAACCTGCAGCAGGCTGGCCCGGGCTGAGGACAGTAACAAATGGCTGCGTGTTTGAAGCTGAGTTTGAGGCCTTTGTGCTGTCGCTGTAAAGCTTTGTGCCGTTATCTGTGACAAGAGCCGGGAGTTCACATCTTTATCTGGGAATAAAGACTCACAGATCACGGCAATGTTTGACAATATGACAGCCTTGGGAAATCTGGAAAACAGAAAGAAGCAAACAGCCCTTCCAGCAGAGCAGTGGTGGCAGACTGATGCTCCTTTCTCAATCCCAGTCTGGATTACTAGGTTCTTTGAAGTGTTTTAATTATCTGCCTTTCATGTGCTTGTTACCAACCACTCCAGAAGAGAAGTGAGCTGAGATATCTGCAGGCCATCCCTTTAGGACGGGGGACCATGACCAGTCAGGAAAAATCTGGTAACACAGGCAGAGAGCTCTGGTCACCCTTTGGAAGGCACCAGCATTTACCCTTCAAATATTTTTCACTTCACCAATGGAGTTACTGTGTGCCCTGAATTCAAGCAAGGCCCTAAACAGTACTTAAACCAGTCTAAATTTCACTGAACAAGGAAGTCTGCCATGGGCATTGGATTGGACAATGTACACTGAATTTTTTCTAGTGAGAACTGAGCCCCTCTGCATAAAGAGGAGCTCTATTCTCTACTCAGAGAGTTACACATTGGTCTCAGACCTACAGGAAATTTTAGTGATATTTTGTTACTTTCTGTCTCTTTTCTGAGCAGTGGAAGTGCCAGCTTGCTCCAACTGATACCTTTTTTTTTTTCTAAAGACCTGTGACTGAGAACTAGTGTTTCTTCAGTGCCTCTCCATTTCCACCCCCATATGCTTGTTCTCAATTTTGGACGAGGAACACACAAGCTTTGTACTGCTAAAATGGAGACAAGATTCCCTTGTCTTATGCCCTGGTGTTTCTGGGATATTGTGATAGGGAGAGAAGCACATAGAAATAGGTCAAAGAAATGGTGTTATATCTGCCTGAGAAGCAAGCACCCACCTTTATTCATTTGCTAAAATTAAAAAAAAAAAAAAAGTCAAGCCAAAAGAAATCCAGGGTGTAAGTGGCTCAGATAGCTTTGGATCTAGAGCGGCTTTTGATGGAGAAGGAAAGCAGACTCTGGATGTAGCTTGTACAACCTTTATCCTGGCAAGAGCTATAGGAATGTGACATGTATTTAGCCAGCATGCCTTGAACTTCAGAGGACACTGCTGTGCAACTCATCACTCCCATTCCCTCATGTTTTTATTGAGGAAGGCTCCCAGATATTGCCAGACATCTGATGTATTCTGCTGGGAGTGGAGATAGTCCTCCTGGCATGGAGACACCTTTTGTTTTCGCAGAGCGTTGCTGGGCTGACTGCTGAAGTGGCTGTCACGCTGCAGCGGCCGGCTGTCCCCGAGCTGAGCGACATTCCTGTGCCCCTGGCAGCAGAGGCCGTGTTTCTCTGTGGTGGGAGCATTTGGAGCAAAGCCCTGCGTGCCTTGGCAGTGCCAGCTGGGCACCTGGCGAGCATCACCCGACGCCGCCTGCCCTGGCTCCAGCCCACGCGGTGATAACGGGAGCCTGCTGCTCCTCCCAGTCCCGACCAGGACGAGGGGAATCGCATCCATCTCCGCAAAGGGAAAGGCATTGCTCTCCAGAGGGATGGGTTACAGCGTCTCCTGTCTGGCTCGGGACAATGCCCAAGCACCCAAATAACCTCCCACAGGGCTGGGGGACATCCTGCTCATGTGCCCACCTCTCATTTGGGCCACATAACATCGATGGAGCGTCCTCTGCTCCTTGTAGGGAAGCACAGAATTGATATTTTAAGCATAATTAGCCATTTTCATTCATTGTCACGTCTATGAAGTGGCTCCAATCTGTGGAGAATTTAGCTGGAGTGAAAAATAATTTCAAGTTCCACTTTCATTGATTTTACATTTTTCCAAATGATCTTCCCAGTCCTTACATTTTTTCCCTACCTGTCATGGTCTTATTTTAGACATAATTTTGTTATCTATTACTTTAATCCCAAAATGGTGAGGGAGCGCTACACGGAAAAAAAAAAAGGGGAAATAGACCCAGCAAATGGAGTTAAGGAGAGATAGGAAGGAGCCAGGGTCTGTCAGCTCCCCAGGGCCCCGCAGGATGCCTGGGAATGACAGACAGCATTTCCCTCAGACAGGGCCAAACACATTTCTTGATAAACTAATTAAGCAAATGTGTTGAAACAATGTGAGTGCGACTCGGTGCTCGCTCCTCTGTGCACGGCTGGGGCTGCTCCCGGGGCAGGAGGCAGCCCTGAGGGGAACAGAGCATTCTTCCAGGGACATGGCACCAAGCAAAGTGCAACTCAGGAGTGGGTCACTGTACTCACAGTGCCTGCTCCAGGGAAGCTCGGTGGGTGCCCATCCTGGGACCACCATCTCATTGAGTGGAACAAGGATCACTTTATGGGGTTTGTCTGATACAAAGTGGGGTGCTGGAGTGGACTGTGGCATGTCACTGTTCACATTAGCTGGTATAGCCCCCCAATACGAGTTCAGCCCCAATAAGAGATGTGATATTTTGTGGGTCACACCAGCAGGTGAGTGAGGGCTCCCAGCCTGGAGCAGCTGCTCCCTGGCACCAGGAGTATCGAGGGATGTGCTGCAGGGGCCTCTGGGCAATAGCTCTGGGTAACACCAGCTGCAGGTGTGTTGAGTTTCTGGTGCTGCTGGAGGTACCAGTGGGAGCAAAGAGGAAGATGGTGGTGGGACCCTGGGGAGGAGGAAGTCGAGTGCAACCCTCAGGTGAACTGGGAGGCAGCTGCTTTGGGGTACCCTGAGCTCATTCTGTGTCCATCACTTCAGTGTCGTGCCTGCAGCCTTCCTCCTCTGCTCACATCCGGGCTCTGGACCCCGACCGTGGGACATTTGTACCTTTAGACCTTCTCCTCTCTGATTGCACAAGAAGCATCACTGGGTTCAGCTTGATGTCCCCAGCATTCCACGCCTTTGTATTCTTCCTGCAGCCGAAAATAGCGAGCAGGAGAGCGGTGCCAGGGCGGCTGCTCCCTGCCTGGGCTGGGGACTCCCTTCCTCCACCCCCTTGGAGCCAGACCATCAGCAGCAGCAAAATGAAATATTCCCATCCCACATGCTTGCTCTCAGGATGAAAGATTACATCCTATCCTTCCTTCTCCTCCCTCTTGGTCCTTCACTGCCTTCCAAACATGACGTTGCGACACGTGTATCCGGAGCAGCGTTCGCTCAGACATGGCAACCTGGACTTGACCCCTGAGGTTCTGGCTCCACCGAGTCTTCCTGGCCATTTTGGGCAGCAGGAACCTCTGTCAGCGCTGGTGATGGATGGGTTCAGTGGGAGAGAGGCCTTCAGACAAACAGTCTCTCAAACACAGTGACAGGGAAAAGTAAAATGGACCCTGAGCAGCAGCAGCTTGTGGCGAGCAGATGGTTTGTGGTTCACAGCTGCAAAGGGTTGTCCCTCCTCAGGGACACATGGTTGTCACCATCCTTTTCTGCAGTCCATGGTGTTCTTGGAGAGCTTTTGCTCTTGCCCAGGTGTGTGTTGGCTTTCAGGCTCTCCCACCCTTCATCTTAACCACCAAGAGGTGGAAATAAAGCAAATAGCAGCAAAGGTTTCTCTAGTGTGTCAAGAAGCAGAGGTGTTGAGGGACTGCCCAGGTGGAGGGACTGCCACCATAGACACAGCACCTGCCCGAGGCCACACCTCTGGGTACTCATAAATGAGCTCCCAGGAATGAAGATGGTCCGTGGGTATCTCCAACTAAATGTATCTGCATGGCTTGACCAGCAGATGACTTCATTGTGTCAGGCAGGGTCAAGACAGCTTCTGGATGGCATCCATCTCCTCAGGGCTGTGCTATCAGCAAGATGTCACTGAACTCAAGGTGATCCGGCATCCCTGCCTAGCACCTACCTCTTGCAGCCCTGGCTTGGACTGGTGGCTTGGCACTGCAGGAATCCCTGGAGAGAGACAGCCTGGTCTTGGAGACATCAGTCTCTTGACTCCTCTGCAGCATTGGGGAAGCCAGAAGCCAGAAGAGGAAATGAGGGCAGAAGAGAGAGGATCTGACCTTGTGTTTCTGCCTCCTTTACCAGATTAAGCCACTTCCTTATAAGAGACACACACCCTGCAGTCCAAATATTAGCTGAGTTTCCATTTCAGGCAATGCCATCAGCAGCAAACCCAGCCCCAGCACGCGCCTGTACCTGCTCTCCATTGCATGACATTTTAACATTGAAATGCCATTAATTGTTCAGACAAGTCTTCCATTTGTGTATCCAGTGCAGATGGCAAGGTCATTCCTAGCACCAGTAGCCTGAGCACTGGACTGGGGGAGCATCCAATTGGATGCACAAGTCACAGCAAACCTTTCCTGCCGCCCTGACTCCACATGGACATGAGCAGAGCAACTTTGCTTCTGGAGACAGCTGAATTCACGCCCTTCTTTATTCCACCGCCTTTATTCCGCCACCAAAGCAGCAGCAAGCATCCACGTTGTGCAAACCATTTCCTCCAACCAGGAGTTCAAGGACTCATCCTTTGGGAATATTGGCTGTGACCAGGGCATAGGGGTTGCTGCTGGATGGTGACTCTGCGTGCTCCGAACCCTTGCCCTTATTGCCCGTGCCCCTCATTCACCCGGTGCTTTATGATGGCCTTTGCTAACATACATGAAATTTAATTTCCGGTTATTAACCCACAAAAAGGTATTGCTGCTTTCAGAATTACACTGCTTCCAATTAGTGTTGCCCTTTGGTTTATGGTATGTTGTTTCTCTGGAAAACCTTTGAACCAGGCTGTGCACCAGCTGAAGGGCATTCTGGGGCTGTTAATAAAGATTAACTCTTTGGAGCAAACGCCTGCTCTGGTTCATTTGTGAGGATTGCACGCTCACAAGGGAAGGGGATCTCAGGAAACCCTAGATGTCTCTTTGCTTTCCCTTCAGTTTTCTCCTTATGTATTTTTATGCTTTCCAGTTCCCATTTTCTTGCCTTGCCCAAGGCAGTGTCCTTATTTCCATTGTCTCTGTAGGATGGTCCTGAAAAAGTAAGAATTTTCTTCAGAAGCTGGACCTTCAGCAGCTGCACTCCTGCTAGAGAAAGGCTTTGGGCTGGCTTTGTCCCAGCTTTGTCCCATCCCTCTATGAAACTTGTGTAGAGAAGAAAAAACCTGTGACAGCAAGAGGAGAGAAAGTGCTTATTGTCACTTAGGAACAGTGATACACCAATTTATTTGATGTCTTGCTCATTGTTGACTCTCACTGCTCACCTTTTCCCATGCAACCATGGAATTTTATGCCTCAGAGTCAGTTTTACTGTTTCTGCTTGCTGGCTATCATTTACTCACCTCCTCACCTTCAGACTACCAAATGCAAAGACAGAAGTGTCCTCAATATATGGATTTTCTCTCTGACTGGCTTTCAGCTTGTTATTACATTACACTTCTATCATGCTGCCAAAGGCTGTAGTCTCCCACGTTCATTTATTTTGTCCTTTCGTTGGACTTTCCCCAGGCAAAATATTTAAAACTAAGGGGAAAAAACAATAAAATTTACCTTAGGAAATTCAGCTTTCATTCCTGACTTTCAGCCAAACAGTTCTCTAGACTTCTTGCAGCTCCCCCAGGAGACAGATGGTTTGCAATGTCGATACTTGTGCTGTACCTCTGCAAGGCAAGTCCCATCTCTGAAAACCCACTGCTGAGTTCTTGGAGTGCCAATGTGTGCAGAACTCCACTATCTCTAATTTCAAGCAAAAAAATGTTAATTAGACTTGTTTGTGAACAGGTTTGATGTTTAGGAAGACAAGGTCCATGTGGATTTCACTGCAGTGCAGGAGCATCTCACCCCTGAGATGCAAACCCAAGACAAGATCTATATGCTGGGCAGCCACGGATCAATGTAATCCTTGGCCATGCTCATTCCTTATAGAAATGGGTGCTTCATTCTCTGTCTGTCTGAACAGCCTCGTTTAATCAGCTCTCCTGGAGCAGCACTTCTCCTGAAACCTGGTCTATAAAGCAACGAGCCCAAGATTCCAGAGTGGGAAATCCGTGGCAGTCCCCTGTTTGCAGTACAGCTGTATATCTGCAAGGACGTGCAGCGAGCTGAATGACTCCAGCCTTGGTGGGTCTGAGGGCATTTATTGTGAAAAGCAGCTGGGGAACCATCAAAGTGATTGCTCTGGGCTGATGTACGTGTTTCTAATGAGTCTCACTGCAGAGGGACTTACTTGGTGTCTGCGTTATTTACACAGGACAGCACTATCAGTAAAAGGCCTTATTATCTTCTCTGTATTTGTTTCTGTATCTTTCAGTTTAGCAACTCTCAAATTCAGTGTGGCTTGTTTTTTTTTATTATTTTTATAGCTTGTTTCCTCTTTAGTGATATTATCATGGAGCCAATAAAACTGTTTTCCTTCTACATCTGGTCAAGGGAAGATTTTGCTGGGTACACAAGCCATATTTCTGTAAATGCCTCCAAGTGAATATAAAAAGCTGTTGGAAGCAATTGAGTTTACTGTTGCCTTATGTACTGCCATTAATTAGGAAATAAAGTGAACTGCATTTTATATCACTTGTAATCAAAACGTTACAGTCTTAATGTGAAGTCTGCCAAGTGCAGAGTCTCAAAGCAGGCTCTGTTCTCGTACAGATGAGCAGGGAGGAAAAAGGACACAGAGCTTCTTTAAGTTTTAAAATTCATGGCCCAGATGTTCGGAGTGCTGCCATGCAGTGAGGCAGGATGGAGGCAACTGCACCAGTGGGGTGAGCAGGCAGGATAACTGCACCTGGATAACCTGGTGGCCATTGTGTTTTATCCCTCCACTGCAGCATCCCAGTAACTCTGGTAACAGGCTGGCTCCTGCACTGGGTACCACAAAGCACCCATCTTCAGCAACCACCCTTTTCCTCTACTTCAGATTAAATTGATGGTTTCGCCTCCTAAGTCTGTTTTCACAGAATTCAGAGTTTTCTTGATCCCTTTTCCTGCTTCCCAGCTTAAAACACCGGGCAAGATAAAATATAAATAATAAAAGAAACACAAACAAAATACTTGAAAAGAAAGGAAAGCAAAAAAAACCATTTCATCAGCAACCCTTTTTTCATAACCTTTAACATTAGGTGCCTTTGTCAAGTCCATTAGGACCATATCTGCACTTTCCGGAGTTTGAATGCTTTCATATATTTGGCTCCATATGAACAAACTGGTGGAGCAAACATATTAGTAGATCATTTGCCATGTACATGATTCAGATACCCAGACATGTACAAAACCCAGGCAGGGATTAACCAAGTCTGACAGCACTGAAGTGACTCCAGTTCTGTGTATGTATAAGCGATAATGAACCAAAGGCCCTGTTTGCCTTCAAATAACACACAAAATGATTAATTAGACAGAGGGCATGAGTAATAATCACAATATTATACGCTCCACCATAATGGAACGCTGCTCTCTTCTCGCTTTGTTCCTCTAATCTCTGAGAAGCAAATATCCACAGGGTGTTACCAGCAGAGTAGGAGGCAGATTGTAGCTGCTCACAGGTTATGAGCAACCTTCTTTCCCACTGTGATTTTTACAGCCCCGGGACATACAGAAAACCTCTTTGGAAAATACACGATTGCTAAAGGATTAAAGGGATCTGCAGGTAAAAAAACCCAAAGAGTTCTAGTTGCAGATTACAAACCCGAACATGTTCCCATTAAATTAAATGGCAAAGTTTTCTTTGATTCAGTGCTGGATCCTGAATGCTTTATCATCAAGATATTCTTTGCTGAAAGTCATAGTTTGTTGAAGACATACATTAAAAAAAAAAGAACAGTTGCTCAACCCCTTATTTCCTGTTTATTCATCTCATTCTGCTGTAAGGCAAAACTGCCCTTTTGAGTATTTACCAAGCAGCTTTTCTGGCAGGAGGTTCCCACCCTGGCGATGCTCGTGGTGAGCTGGGCACAGGCACTGCTGGGTCTCCGCCCTGGAACTCGCCCCGGCTCAGTCTCTTGCCCACACCCAGAGTCGGCAGAGGGAGCAGCAGCCCTGACTTGCTCCTGTCTCCTTGTCCCTCCAAGGAGCAGCACGGATGGCAGGCTTCCAGCACGGACTGGAGAGCTAAAGATGGTGTCAGGAGCCACCTTACATGTCGGTCTCTGCCCGGGGACCAGGCAGCAGCAGCTGCACGAGCCCATTTCCAAACTGTCTCTGCAATACCAGCCCTGCCCTCCGCCCCTCTCCCCTACTCGACTAAACAGCAAACAGGAAAAGGGGGTGAAATCCCCCACTAACTCAGTGTCTTTATGATGTGATCCGTGTTTCTCCCCAGCTCCCCCAGGAAGCCCACACACCCTACAACAGCCCCAGGAGAAGTGCACACAGGTCCAGTGCCAAAAAAGTGTTATGAGGTTTGAAATTCCGCTGACACTAAACCAGTTACCCAACTTAACAGACACACTCTTTGTTTTCCTCATTTGAGCAACAAAACCCATTTTTCTGTATTAGCTATATATAACTTTGCCATCATCCAAGGTTAAAAATATTATAGGCAAATTCCTGTCTTTGCCTATTTTTAGTTGCTATTGTCCCCTCTGACGTTTTGGTGCACGCATCGACTTGGATGCTCATGGAGCTGGCAGAGGTTCTGCAGGGGTTGTTCCGTAGGAAGTGACCAGGGAGCACAAGCTGGGATGCATTTCTGCATTTTAATTCATTAATTAGAGCTCAGCCCAAGGGAAGGTGGTGCACTTCCTCAAGCACCACTTTATCATCTCCCCCAGGGACCCTTGGGCTTGGATGGAGAGAGGAGGCGATCGCACTGCCCGTGTGGGACCCAGCCCCAGACAATGGAGTTTACAAATGAATATTTGCTTTTTGCTACTGTGTTTTTCTCCTTCAAATGACTCCCATCTCTCTTTCCTCGGACATTACCTGCCTTGGGGGTGCACTGTGCAAGCAGGCCATGTTCAAGTGAAGCAGCATCAAGTTTTTCAGCCCCCAGGGTATTTCTGTTGCATCATCACTTTCAGGTGAAAACTTCTATTGGATTACAAAAAGTGCTCTCTCGTTCAGTTGGTGAAGTAAGATGTTTCCAACATCATCCTTGGTCCCTCTCTGCCTTTAAAGCACTTTTTGAAGCCACTGATGGACAGTGTAGCTGGAGATGTGAGAGTCTCCCACAGGCTGTACCAAGCTCCTGATTGTTTCAGAAGAACCTGAGAAAATAAGAGTGAAGGTGTCTACCAGACACTCTAGAAACACTACCTGGATAAGCTTGGGAAAACTGGCAACTACTCATGGTCTAACTGTCTTTGTAGCACTGCAGCAACCTCTGAAACATAGAGTCAGGCAGCTCTGCCAGCGTGACTCTTGAGAATCAGGCTTATCCTCACCATGTCTTGAGCCACATTATCCCATTCCCAGCCGCTTCCCTTTCCACAGCTCTGAAGCACTCTGTGCCCCACAACTGCTCTCCTTGCCAGACAAATGTCTCCCTGACATTTGCACACTCTCTCCCATGACCGACCTCAGCGAAGTTGGAGTCTGATGCAGAAGGGAAAATATTCCCTTCACTTGACATACCTACGTGTGAAAATGGAACAGGCTCGTACAGGAAAAACCCTCGCCCTTATCAGTGTGACATTGTGGAGTCTCACCATCATAATCCAATATTAGTGTGTGATAGAGGTCCTGCTGGTGGTGCAGGCCATGCTGGGGGAGAGGTGGGACCTTGTGAGTGACCTCTGCCTGGCTCACCTGCCTTAAGCCCCCAGCACTTCCCTCAGACAGGGGGATTTTTGACTTTGGGAGGGGAGAGGAAGGTCCAGGGCCCACTCACTGCCCTTGTGCAAAGTGATCTGCAAGAAGGACAAGCCATGGCAATAATCAGATCTCTCCAGATCTCCTTCATGCCCCAAAAGCTTCCCAAATTTACATCAAGAAGGACTGTGGGAAATGTGGAGAACTCTGTGCTGGGGAGATGCAGAGGGGCAGAAGAGGAGGTTGGATGCAAATCAGTGCCTCTCTCCATCAATCCACCCTCCAAATCTGGCCCATTCCCTGACTCTGCAGGCCACAATCTCATTTGGGTTCCCGCTCTTTATCTTATAATTTCTCAATTACTCCAGGTTTCAAGGACCTCACCTTTTTGGCGCCTGAATAATCCATTCCAGGGCGATCTCTGCACTCTGTGCCCACGGTGCAGGTGATGGCCGTCCTCGGCTCAAAGGTTATTGTGTGAAGCAGAGTTTGGCCCTCGGTCCTGCTTCTGGATAAGGATGTTGGACCTCAGGAGGCAGCTTTCCGTGGTCACTCTCTGCTCTGAGCATGTCATGGCTTTGCTGAGGAGAACAGAGCTGAAGGCCATCAAACTCCCACATCCAACTGGGATCCAGGAAAGTTAACCTTGTTCCCTCATCCTGCCATCAAATCCCAGCCAACAGGACCCAAACTGCCTCTGAACCTTTCCTCTTTTCGTAAATAAAGTGATATATATGTCAAAGCATTGTGCTTGGATGTGAACCTGGAAAAGCCCTGTGCCAAATGATGGCTTATGAGCATTGATTTCTACTGGGAGGGCTGCACTTGAGTCCTTCTGGCACCCTGGCATCCCCCAAGCCTCTCCCAACACCCTGCCCGTAGCTGTCAGAGCCAAACTGGCCACATGTGCCTGTTCATACTTATTTTTATCCAATCACTCTGGCTCAAGGGACATTTAACATGTCAATCATATTCCCATTACTGTAGCGATTCATTAGTGCAGTGGAATGAAATCCTGAGAGAAATTCTCTTGAAGGCAAGGGGTGGAGAAACAAGCCGGGGAGTCTGCAAGGTTAATTCCCTGGGGAATTGCTTTACTCTTTAATTCAATGCAAATTCAATCATGTTTGCCAGCTATTTTAAGGAAAAAACAATTACCTCAAGTGCTAACACACTGCAGAGACGAGGATAACTTGGGACTGGTCTGAGTTATATCCCTAAATACAAACCAGATTGGAGCTGCTCCAAACCAGGGGCAGGAGAAACAGGACAACAAATGGCACTGCTCACACACCACCTCCCTCGGTTTGAGATCTAAACCTAATACTAAAGTTCAGTGTGACAGTGGTTAGATGATGCTAGAAAACCTTCTTTTCCTTTATTTTCCATGGTCTGTACCAGATAATCCCACCAAAACAGCAGCCCAGGCAGCAGCCTCTGCTCATTTGCACCCCACACAGATCAATGGGATGCACAAGAGCTCCTGAAAGCCCAACATTTGTCCCTGGCCCAGACTCCAGCAGCTGCTGAGAGCATCCATTTATAGCAGACACAGTGGAGATCCCTCTCAGCACTACAGAAAGGCTCTTTACGCCATAAATTGTATTTAAAGACTCTTTCAAGGAGACAAGCAAATTTAAGAGGACAGTTAGCTCCTGGCACTTAGATGCATAACTTTATTTGAGTATTCAATTTCCTCCTCCATTCATAAAGTAAACAATCTGAGTTATCTGAAAGTGACTGTATACTCCTGCAGTGTTTTCTTAAAAGAGTCAATAGGAGCAAGGCGACATAAAATGCTTCAGAGAGCATGACACAGGAAAACACGAGCCTTTAAATTATACACATTCAGGAAACGGTTGAATTCAGCATTTTAGATGGAAAGGTTAAAATGTTTGTGCTGAATTGTATTAAATCTTTCACCAGTAAATCCTGTAGGAAGCAGAACATTTGAAGGAACCTACTTATTCCCAGTGTCTAGGAAAGACTCCCAGAGTTTCAAAGGAAAACGTCCATTAATCTCATTGGACAAGTGCAATCTAATAAAAGCTGTTGTTAAGTTAAGGCAACTTGGTTAAGTGTTTTCCAAATTTAGTTTATTCTCCCCCACCCCCAAAAAATCCCTTTTTGGTTTGAAATGGAGGAGCTTTGTTGCTTTTCAGCCTGAAATGACCTTTTTTAGGAAGATTTTGCCAGTCTTTGGGAACTACAGCTGGGTGCTGGCAGGGGTGGCCAGGGCTCCTCAACAGCAGCTCAGCTCCGCTCCAGGATGGGTTTGTAGACTCAGGTCCCTCAGCAGGACTAAGCCGCTGTCTCCTAGCAGTGGTTTTACTTCTCAAACGCAATCCAAACATTATTATATGGATTGGTTTCACCCCAATTCCATGATAAAATCCAGAGCCAAGAAACCAGGGCCATTTCTGCCACTGGCCTCATGCTGGACCTTTTTCAGGTCACTTCGCCTCCTGACACCCCAACTCCAGCCACTGATGAAATATGGATGTGACAGACGACTTCTGACATGAAGATGACACCAGAAAGTGCCCTCATAACTACAGGGTTAAAAGTGGGGAGCCAAGCCTGAAAGTCGGATGGAGTTTAAACATTTCACCTCTGTTTGACCAAAAATCTCTCTGGGGAAAGGAAGGAAATCAACTGACAACAGGGCAGCATATCCACAGCCTCTTTCCAAATTAGAACAGAATTAATAACTTCAATGGAGGACTGAAAATGCACAGCTATATATTTTTATAAGGAATTTAGCACTTCTGGAGTCTGGCGTGCCTGACGATCCGAAGCGTTGAAATTTGTGAGCTTCCCTATGGTCAGTTCAGCCTCGGCTGGGAAGGGAAATTCTCAGCTTTCTTACAAAACAAACTAAAAGCAAAACAAACCACTTTTCCTGGTGAGACTTTCATTCAATTCTGCAGACTCAGGAAGCTCCCGAGATAAGCCTCAGCTGCAAGGATCCGCTCCACGCTGAAGCCGAGGCCCAAGCTGGCAATTAGCAGGAGCACAGAATGCTCAGTGAATTACCACGTTTGGGCAGCCTCACTCAGGAGGGAAAAATAACCTGAGCCTCTGCCTTCGTGTTTTCTGCAGACCAATTGTGCACCTCAGTAAAAGGCACCAGTGATAACGAAAAGCATGTCAGTCTCCCAAGAAACCTTCCAAGGAAGTGCCCAGGTTTCCTGCTTCTGAGTAAGACTGAGAAATCACAGTGATTTCTCCATGACATTTTTTTCTTTTACTCCTAGTTTTGGGTTTCAGTGAGACATTCAGAAGCACTTTAATACTGAGTTTAAAAAAGCTTATAAACCTCAAATTAGGTTCTGGTTTTGTTTGGATTTGTTTTCTGATTAAGAGGTAAGTAGAGTTCTATTCTATCCAAACCAATTCCTCACGAATTAGGGACTGATCTTTAGCCAGCTTTTCTTCGGAAAATCGAAACTAAATTTAATTACAGGAGTAGAAGGCAGCTATTTTGAAAATTGTGGATACTGTTGTGGTTTTGTTTTTGGCTTCTGCCTCCTGCAAGGGGAAGAGGGTTTGGCTGCCATTTATCCAGGCTGCCTTTAAAAACCAAAAGCAGCTCCATCCCTGGTGACCTTGCTCAGCTTTCTCCAGATGTATCTGATTTTGTGGTTATGTTCCAAGCCCCACTGACACCACTGTGGCCAAAATGATTGGTGAGGCACCAACCAAGCCACAAAGGCAAAGCAAGCCAAGAAAAGTGAAGATGTATCTCCATTTCAGGGCAACCACAGCCTCCAAAAAGTTTAAGAAAACTTTTTGTGTGAGCACAGAGACCTTCTGAAACCTGGATCTCCTGAGGAGGTGACAACATCTCAAGGCAGCTTGGGGTGCCTCTGGTCTGCCCTGGCTGCCCCAAAATGATGTAAAGCAGTGCTTTATAAAGGTCCTGTCTGCACTTTGGTTTAGACATATCTAAAATTTCCAGGGGTAGGAGACAAGGGCAGGCCCAGCACCCCCTCCCCATGAACCCTCCAGGATGCTCCTGCTCTCCGAGCCTTGTGACTTTGAGGTGAGGGGGCAGATGTGGCTCTTCTCTGCCCAGGCTTGGTGCCATTAACACCACAAAGGCATCGCTGTCCCTGAAATTGGAGTGCCCAGGGCACCCCACACCGCAGGGAAAGAGGAGAACACAAGGACACAGCTCTGCATCCTTGTCAGAAGGTGAGGGCAAGCAGCAATGTCAATGACCTCAGAGCAGGGCCATCCAAGGAGGAGCACTGTTATCCAAACTGGCTGCTCAGAAATGAGCTATCAATTATTAATATTTTAAATTGCTAAATCCTTTCTAACCATGTGTTAATACGAGGCAAAGCTGCATGATTCAAAAGCAAAGCTCAAGCCACTGTCAATCTCTCCTGGGCATGTAGCAAAGCCTGCTACAGGAATACTGATGATACCAACTTTGCTTCTGGGAGAGATGCCTCTGGAACAGGTTTGCTGGGTCCTCAGCCTCCTTTCAGAAAAGGTGAGGGGTCTTTCATGTGTTGGGACTGTCCTGTGAGCAACAGACGCTGCATTCACCCTGAATGCACAGCTCAGGACAAAACTGGCACACCAGGCTCATGCTCACAGACCCTTTTCTGTGGATGCAAGGCTGGATTTAGGAGCAAGCTCTGCAACGAACCAAGAGAGAAACACATTCAGGAGTGACGTCCTTTTACCCTTTGTTTTCATCATGGGATTTCTACAGACTCCCATGGAACTGCAAGATTCACAGAGGGAAGGTCTGCCCTGGGGGAAAGCCTGATTTTGAGCATGAACTGAAGAAGTCCAAGCTGAAGACAGGAAGTCTCAGGTTGCTGTCGACTGGGATGAATTTAGTGGTGGAGGGATGACAGCCTGTATCTATCACTTTTTCCTCCTTAAGGAAGGTGGTGGCAACATGTTCAGCTACACCTGGGTGCCAACTCAATCCCAAATCTCAGCTTGTTATTATATCTGTGTTATTTAATAAGAAATACATACATATTCTATCCATGGTGACATAACGTGCTAAAAATGCTTTAGGACAGCAGAAAAGCCAGCTTAAAATGTTTCCAAAGCCATTCCCATGGAGTGAAGCTTGAACACCACCATCATTCCTGACTCAACCATTAGCTATCCCCTTCCCTGTTTCCTGCTCCTGTTTGGTGCTGTGGCATTATTAATCAGGGAGGAAAAGATGTCAAGGTCAGGCTCGGGAGTGGCAATCACCCTGCAGTCCCCACGCAGCGATGGCCTTGCAGGGACAGAGCACCCACGGCGTGGGGAACGTGCTCCCACTAAGCAAACAAAGGCGGGTCTGAATCAGCTGCCTCCCCCAAAAGGCCACTTTCTGGTGCCCTTTGAGCAGCAGCAGCTTCCCCGTTGAACATTCCTGTCGCAGATCCCCACGGACACACACGGAGTGTCTGTTACAGCCTCCAGGGGTAAATGATTAACACCCACTCCACCTCGGCGCTCACCTTAGTCCTGCTCACGCAGGAGGCGTGGGGTCTCCAGCAGTGTTTCCCAACCCCCTGGTTGAGGCCACAGCTCCAAAACTAGCTTTAGCACTCCCCAGTCAGGTGTCACAGTGGGCTCCCGAGGCTAAATTCCTGTCATTTCCATTCATTTCATGAGCTGGAGCTGTTCTTTATTGCGAGCAAGGGGTGAACAGACGGGAGGAACGACACCAACACCTGCAATAACAGTGACATGAGGGCTCTGCTCCACGTCCTGTCCGTGCCCATCCCTCCTTTCCTCCCAACAATCTTTCAGATGGTCCCACAGAAGGGTCAGTCCTGTGCCTTTCCCTAGGAAAGGGAAATGTGAGCACAGGTGAAACCGGAACAAGGGCTGGAAGCTTCCAACACTGTTTGCTTGGAGCCATTTGCTTGGTTTGGAGGAAAAAATCATAAAAAGCAGCTTACTCTGCTCTTTTCTATCCATCTGTTCCCCCATGTGTGCTTATTTGCTCTGATTCCCAAGATGAGGGCTTCCAAATCTTTCCCAGGCATGGAGCAACAAATTTTGCACCCAAAACAAGACAGAATCTTCTACTTTAATGATAAAATTTTCCTACTTCCTCCTGTTTTCTTCTAGGTCATCAGGAAATGCAAATAGCATCACCTTTATGAGGTTAATTTTTTCTCTAGAAGAGTGGCTGAGCAGTATTACCTTGCACCAGCTGAGAAATTGGCCCTGGAAGCAGCTCAGCCTCCAACATTTTCAAACAGCACAATGGTCAAGGTCTGCTGCTGGCAACATTTAATACTGCTCTGGAAACATTTGCTATAAAATCTTTTTTGGAATCCCGATATTAATGCATTTCCTAACGATGTTAAGGAGAGCCTGCAACAACAGAGCAAAGACTGGTAAACCCCAGTAGTGCCAGGGCATGAGAAAACTGTAGGTGAAGACACTTTTTGCCAAGTTTGACCATAAAAACTGTCCAAAACTCCTCCCCCTCCTTCCTCCCAACACCTGCTGTGTCCATGACATGTTACCTGGGGTGGTGCTCTTCGGTAGAAATTTTACTGGAACATGAGATCGGGGTTTTTCAGAGAGGAAAACTGGATGGAGGAAAACTCCCTTTAACAAGAGCCTTTTTGGAATGTGCTGCTCAACAGGCTTCCCTTTGAGGAGGAACTTCTTTGAAATAAAACCACTCTGCAGAAGGTGTTACTGCTCCTCATTAAGTGTATTCTATGTAAATTTGATACTGAACAGAAGGAATTCTTGGAGACACCACCTCCTACCAACCCCTGGCCACAAAGCTTTCTCCAGGAAGGACCACCTGATGTGATGAAAGGACCGGTGCTGTTTGTTTTCTTCTTCTGTGCATACAATGGTGAGATTGAATATTCAGCTCTGCTTTAGCTGCTGCATGAGTAAATTGCCTGGATATTTAATTACTGCAGCACATTGACCTGGAAAGCAATGTGAATTGTTTTCCTGGCTGGCACACGACACCAGCTTGGCAAAGAAACCACAAAACATCGGAGAGGAGCTGTGAAGCAGTGGACAGGGACTGGGAAGGAACAGTGAATTTGCCTCTGTGTACCACCAAGCACTTCCAGAGAGATTAAAAACCAGCAACAGAGCCCTAGACCCCTTCTTCCCCCAGAGCACTGCTCTACTTGTCTTCCACCTTCTTTCCAGGAGAAATATCTTGGATCCATTCAATGCTTCACAGATTTTTCCACCACAGGACCAAGGAAAGGAAGTTTGATGCCCCCATCCCTTATAACCACAGTGGGTGTGTTCCTCATCTGGCACAAACCTGCCAAACCAGTGACTTGGTGCACAGCTTCTCTGGGGGGCTGTGTGTCCCCAAGGCCCATGTGAGGAGCACTCTCAGTCCCACCCTCTGCCAGCTGGGTGGGATTTGCAGTTTAGGCAGAGCCCAGGTGGCAGCTGAGCTGCCACACAAGTTGTGCTGAACGTTTCTGTGTGCAGCACAGGAAAAATGATGGCTCTGTACTCCAGCATAAAAGTGACACCCCATTAGAGAGTCTGGGGCTTTGGGGGTCCGGCAGGCGTGAAACCACAACTTTACATTTTCCATGCAGAAACCTAAAGGAAACAATTTTATTTTTTTTTTAAAGCAACTGCTTGGGTGAGCAATGATTTTATTGTGCTATTAATATGACCATAAACAAGAATAACATGTGTTTATAGGCTCAAGTGCTTCATTACTCGCTCGCTGACTTGGTAGAAATCACAGTGGCATCAGTTTAAAGTGCAAAATGGAGCAAATCATTGCAGTCATGTTGTAAAATCATCTGGGCAGGCAACCTTTGAACAAAGGCAATTGATAGCTCTGAGGCAGCTGTACAACAGCAGTAAACAGAACTGTTGTCCACAAGCCACCAGACCTGCAGGAGAGCAAATACACGCCATGCCTTGGAAGGGGAGGGAGCACCAAGGGGGCTGAGAAAGGCTTGAGAAAGAGAAGTTGTTCTTTGAAGGTGACAGAGCTGCCGTTGGCACAGCAGGTTGGGCAGGGTCCAACCTGGCTGGAGATAGGAGGGGTGGGACAGTGCCTGCCGTGGGGGGAGCCCATATCCTGGTCAGCTGCAGGGTCTGGTTCTCCCAAACCTCTTCTTTCTGTCTGATCTCCTCCAATCCTGCCACCCCAAACATTCAAATTCCTGTGGCAAACTGTGTGGGCTGAGCTGGGCTGTGCCACCAGGAGGCTGCAGGAGCAAGACTCAGGATGCAGCACGAGCTGGGAAGATCCAAACTTTCCCATGGTTTTTGTTCACACCTCTTGGGGCAAATGCTCCTCTTTGCCATGTAATGGGGGGTACAAAGGGACGTGGATCTCCTAGGGAAGGACTTCAAAGTGGCAGCTGGGGAGGCAGTGGCTAAATATTGCATGGGTCACCCTGGGTGTGGGTCTGCAAGCCTGGGACCTGCACAGGGGTGCTGGCTCCTCTGTGGTGCAAGGATCTGGAGGAGAGGAACTTCCCCTGTCCCACAGGGCTGGGCAGACGTGTTGCCTCTGCCACGAGGAGACCAAGGGACACAAACCTGCAAGGATGGCTCCTGCCTCGGGAATGGGAGCGAAAGATTGGAAGACGCCCCAAAGAAATGAAAAAATGGCATTGTGGATGATGTCACCCAGCGAGGGCAGGGAGTGAGCAGGAAGGAAAAACTACACATGTCCCAGTTGTTTCACTTCTTGTCCCTCTGCCTCGTTTCGTCTGTCACCAGCCCCCGGAGCATCCTGACGCCCGGTCGACGGTTACCAACAGGCAATAAATAAAACCTCTGGAGCCACTGGTGTCAACATCTTGGCATTGTTTAGGTCTCCTTGTTTGCCTTTAAAATAACTCTCCTCCTCGGGGTCATGCAGATGAAAAAGCGAGGACCCCCTGCCACCATCCACAGAAATCATCTTGCCATGACTTGCGCTGCGCTGCCTTTTTGTTCTGCCTGCAAAGTTTGGAGTTTGGGGAGCTGCCCAGGAGCACTGCTGGTTACCCAGGCTCAGCTGCCTCTTGCCAGCCTGTGCCTTGACACATCACCCCGGGCGCCAGCAGGTCTCCTGAGCTCGGGCCACATCACCCATTTCCCTGACTCCCAGAGGCACAGTTTGGGCTGGATTTGGGGATGGTGTTACCCTCGAGTCCCGTGCTGCTGCCTTATCTGTCGCCTGGCTGTGCCTGGCTCTGCTGCGGAAGCTGGCCCGCCGGAGAGTGGAAAAACAAATGGTGGAGATGTGGATCCGTGGCCAGAGCCTGGCCCAGCAAACACAGTGTGCCAGTGCTGGCCTGGCACTGGAGGGATGCCATTCCATGACAGCCTTTGCCCTGGCACTGGAGCCTGGCATCGTGCAGGCTGCTAACGAAGCTCTGGAGGCACAAGAAATACTCCTCCAAAGACAGTTTTCACCTATGGGCTTTGATGAAGGGGTGGCTTGAACCCCCACCATGCCTGCACAGACCAGCCCCTGCAGGGGACCAGTGCTCCCCAGAGCCTGGAGCATCTCCTTTCCTCCAGCAAGGGCTGCATGGTGGAAAGCATCATCCTCCATCTCAGCTGAGTTGTGACTTGATGTCAGATTCACTCTCCCTGACCCTCTTTAGCCTGTTGTTTATAATAAAAATCAAGCGATCCATCTCTTCTGACAAGAGGAAGAGTTGCTCCAGGAAGCCCTGGACAGGTCAACTTCTATATTAAGGAACTATTACTTGACAGTTTCCTGGCCATAAATAGCTGTACAGCGAGGCTGGAGATTTTATTTAGAAATAACAAATAAAGTAGGCCAGAAGTAACTTCATGACCTTGCTCCCCCTTCATTTCCCACCCGTGTCTCCTCTTCAATATGGTCTACTCCTCATCCCCAGGTTCCTTGGGACTTACAGGACCCCCATTTCCCCCTTCTGAGATGCTGCAGAAACACGCTGTTGCCAGCTTTTGGAAGTGTGGTGTGGGTTTTGCGTCACTGAAGATCTTTTGCTACAGCTCTGCTCCAAGAAATTGTTTTCTACTTGGCCTTCATTAAAATAATTAAAAAGCAATCTGCTCTGCATGGCTGAAAGCTGGAAATTCTCCACCCAAAACATCCCCAAAACTGAATTCAAACAATTACACCTCCAATACACCCCTTATTTTTCAGTCCCTCAAGCCTTTCTTTTAAGCTTTGGAGGATTAACTTCTGATTTTCTAATGCTCGCGCTTGGCTACATCAAAAGCAACCAGGAAATACAAAAGAAAAACCCAGCATTTTAGTATTCTTTTATTATTGGGAGGTATTGACCATTTTTTGTCATGTCCTTTGCCTAAAATAATAATAAAAACCTCTTTGTTTGGAGCTGGAAAGGGAAGAGCAGCGTGTTTATTTCATGTATGACTCAACAGCTCAGTGTTGATACGCAAAACACTTCAGAAGCTAACACTCTATAGAGATGATCGTTTTTAATATAAAACAGTAAATGTTTAAAACAACCATTGCTTTTTTTTTTTTTTCCTCTCTCTTTTCTTCCTGCTGTGGCCAATAAAACATAAGGCAGGCCACGTAGCTTACATTTTAATAAAATTAAGTTATTTGGTGCCATGTTATTGCAGTCTTTTATTGGAAAGTGGAATAAATTGCACACGGTGGAGTCATAGGAGGGAGAAATCACTGCGAATAAACATAGATTCTGGGATGCATGGGATGCATTTATTTGCTGGCCTATTCTCAGAGGAGGAAGGCTTTTCCCGGCAAAACAGAGGCAGCTCTGGAGTTCCGGCCTTGGGGAGGCAGCCCTGGGTAGCTCTGGGGAAGGATGAGCTTTTTGGGGACCTGGTGCCACTGTGGGGTCATCCCAGCCCCATCCAGCTGGCGTTTTCCATGGGCATCCTCCAAGAGAAACCTGTCCTGCGGCTGTGGCTCGACCCCCGCAGTCCTGGGGCTCTGGGGCAGCTCGTCCTCCTGCCCATCGGACAGCCAAAAACATTGGTCCCGAGGCTTTCTGCTGGAGGCCGGGGGTTCCTAGGCGAGTGCCAGGGCACACCAGGAGTCCTGCCGGAGGGGCACGCTCAGCCCGGGCTGCGGGGCCATGCTGCTGGGGGAGAAGGTGTAGTCCTCCGGCTCGAACTTGAACTCGCCGTGGCCGCCGGCCAGCGCCTCGTCCGACTGGCTCTGTGCCTGCCCCGGGGAAGGAAGCAAAGGGGCATTAGGAGGGCTTAACCACTGTCATTAACCACTGGCCCCTTGTGGGCAAAGGTAGGGCTAGGATGGATTGTGAACAGCTGCCCTTCGGAGGAGTCCGGAGCTGGGCAGGAAGGGTGCTGCACCCTCAATGCAACCACAATGACCCGGCAAAGAGGAGGCATCCCAGGGCCCACCTGCATTTATTCATTGATTACTTATGTCCAGTTTGGAGATCTTTAGGTGTGTGTATATTTTTTCAGAGCACGGCACAAACCAGATTTCTTGGTTTCAAACAAAAGCATCCCTATCCCATATGGTGTAACTGGTGCTGCACCAGGCCCTTGGGTGCTGGGGCTGAGATTCGCCTCCATACACACATGTCCAGCTCAGGGAGGGCTTAGACTCAGCATAAAGACAGTATTGGGCCACAAAATTTTGATATGTGTGTTGATTTAGAGCCTTTTTTTCCTATATCAAGATGAAGTAGCAACCAGCTCTGAAGAAAAGCTTGGGACAGAAGTGAGGCCTCTGACAGCATCACAGAGGTCACTGAGCACCTCAGGGCTGTAAGGTGCAGACAACACATGCCCAGGGAACCTTTTCTTGGGAGCTACAGAGGATTCCACCCTGGGCTGATCTCATCAACTCAACTGAGTTGTGCTTTCATGGCAGGAGATGGGAATTTTAAACTCAGCTCTGCGCTGAAGCCGCAGCAGAGCTTGGACACCCCAGTTCCCCACTGCAGGGTGAAAAATCCACTGGGAAGCCAACAGGCTGGAGACCTTTCTCATTCGCAGCATCTTGGCTCACGCTCCCTGCTTTCCTCAGCCTGAGGGAGCCCATCAGCCTGGTGGCCACAGGGCAACGAATTAATTGCTTCACCTCATCAAGGCCCCCCAGGGCAGCAGCCATGGGGGCGCATGCATCGTCCGTCAGCAGGCGATGGCTGCGGGCCCTGTGCCTTACCTGGGACACTGACACGATGGTTTGTCCGGGATACTGTGAGGTTGTGCTGGGCTCTGACTTTAAAGTGACCGTGCTGTCGGAGTTGGTAATGGAAGAAGGGGAGTTAGTGGCCGAAGTCGTGGATCCTGGAAGACAATTGGTGGAGGGCAGTGAAGCAATGCGGGTGCAAATCTGCTCTTAAAGAGATTTGTATTTTAATGGCAACCATCACATGCCACAGCACGACTCTACTGTTCTCTTTCTACTACATCTCTGTCAGAAAATGCTTTGTATTTGGCTGTCAAGAGGCTGATGGAGGAGGAGAGAACCCTTTCACAATCTGGCAGTGTTTTTTTCCCATTACTCAGTTTAGCCCAAATCCGCTCAAACATGAGCACTGCTGCTCTGGAGCCAGGTGCCCACAGCCCAGAGGAACCTCACAAGAATATGACAGCACTCAGATCTCCTACCAAGCATCCTCCTATCACACGAGGTCTATGCATAAGTACAGGCCCTAGATCTAAAGCAATCATCAGGAAAAAGAATCACATTATTTTTTAATTATTATAATTTCTTGCAGAAGACATGTTGAAGTGAACTGTGCTCCCAAGCCCCCGGATGGATCATAACAGCACTGTACCTGTTGAGGCTTTGCCTTTGGTAATGTTTTTAGGCTTCCTTTTCCTCGTCTGGATGCTTTCCTTTTTCATGGCCAGAGGTCGTGGTACCTTGACATTCATAAAGTTTGGAATCATTAATATTGTATTTTATTCAGCTCCTTCCCACACGTGTTGCTCTCCTATTTCTGTGCTGTGGCTCATGCAAAGCACCTAAAGTCCTTGTCCTTCACTAAGAGCTATTTTTCTCTGCATCAGGCCTTGGCTGGAAGATGTATAAGGCTAACAGCTAAGGCTTTCCCACAAATTTTGTTTTTTCCTTTATTTCCTATTTTTCTTTTCCTGATTTATTAGTGACCTTTGTGAGGGAGCCCTATTAAATTACACTGACAGACTGAGAGCCTACAGGGCTCAGAGGGAATGGGCATGGGGTAAAGAGGCTTCAGCTTTTATGGCAGAAGTTTGAAGAAGCCTTTGTGGAGGGATGGAGTCTCCTCTTTGGCTGAAGGATGTGTCACCAACAGCTCCCATCCTCCGTGGGTAAAGGTTACCAGCCGCCATGTGGGCTCCTCAGCCTCCTTCACACATTCTTAATCAGCACATGGAGAAGAAATACACTCCTTATCTCAGTTTGGGTTTGGGGAGCTTCAGCGTCCAGCCACCGGAGCCTGGTAAGCTTTCTTTTCATGGAATCCTAGGAGGGTTTGGGTTGGAAGTGGCCTTAAAGGTCATGTGCAGGGACAACTTCCACTGTCCCAGGTTGCTCCAAGAGCCATCCAAGCCTGGCCTTGGACACTTCCAGGGATGGAGCATCCACATCTCTGGGCAAGCCGAGAGCACTCCAGCACTCCCTCAGCCTCACCCTGGAGAACCCCAGCAGACTGAGCTTTTAACCTTTCAAGGAGACGGGGCTGTGGTGCAGCTCTTCTGGCCCCAGTCCAGAGGCTGCTCCTTCCAGAGCTGATCTCCTAGATGTGCTGGGCAGTGATCCCAAACCCCAGAGGGTCCCTCCTGGTGTGGATGTTCTCCTTACCCCGTGGAGCTTCATGTACAGGCCGCAGGCGTTGCAGACGGGCTCGCCCTCGGCGTTCCTCCTCCACAGGGTGGTGTTGGTGGTGTGGCAGTTCGTGCAACAAAGGCCAGCACGTCTCGATGAAGACTTCGAAACGAGCAAACAAACACGTGAGTGCACACACGGGAGTGACGGACTGGGAAGTTTCCTTTCACATGAAAATGAGATCTCCAAGTACGCCGTATTCCCGGGAAATGTGAAACGCGCTCGAGAGCCAAATTCAGATCAAAGGAGTTGCATTCAAATGAGATCACTCGAATTTGCAAGTGTTTGTTTGGTTTGGGGCTTTTTTTGGTTTGGTTTGGGTTTTTCGTTTTTTTGGTTTTATTTTTTTTTGGGGGGGGTGTTTTTTTAGATTGATAAACCTGGAAAATATCCTTGCAACTCATTTTGCAAACTCCCAGCAAATCTGCTGGAAGTGATCAGGACTCAGAGCAGAGACAACTTCCCTCTAGGAGATCCACTTTGAGAAAGAGATGGAAAATGCCAGCTGGGCTTTAAATGCATGAAGAAAACTCGTGCTTTAAGTGAATTCTTTGGTTTTCCTGCACTCAGAACTACCACTAAAGTTAGCAACATCCCAATTAATCTCTGAGTTAAGACAAGTGGAATCAGTTGGCTGAACTGAGCAGAACCAAACTGAACTGGTCCACGGTGAGACCAGGAAGGTTTTTCTTCAAGTCTCACAGATAATCTGTTCTCTCACAGGCTGCAGAAACACCCGGCAGACATTAATTAATGACATATTTTGTGGGTGCAGTGATTGCTGGCTCTGAAACATTAATAATTCCAAATGGAGAAGGAAAACATTCTGACAGAAGCAGCAAACTCATTTCTGACAACTTCTCTCCAAGTCGCTGGAAAATTCCCATCTCTCTATATACAGATTTGTCATCTCAATAGGCATTTCATTTGAGAGTCTCAACACCAGGTACTGAAACTATTTTAATAAAAGACCTCACTAAATGTAAGATACCTGTGGCATAAATAATATCTCAGGCTCTCCACATTCAGGGGTCTGAATAAGTTCTTCAGCTATCAGAAATATCGCTTTGAATCCGCTCAAAGGCAGACAAAAGGTGATGGAGGCAATAAAGAACTCCCTGTTTGTTTATTTTTCCATTATTGCTTGATATCCCGACTGAGCAATATAACAAATGAGGTGGGAAGAGTAGGAATAAAAATGAAATGTTTTTACAAGGTTAGCAGTCAAATAAAGATCAGCTTTGAGTTTCAAGAGGCACAAGTTACGTGCCCTAGGTCTGATTGACTCATTGCTCAGCAAAGAGGTCTCAGCAACTATTTGCAAATAGTGGCATTGCTTTGGGAATTATTCAGCTTGCAAGAAATAACCAGGCAAAAATAATAATACACCAAGGTGTGAGCTGACAAGCCTGGCAGAGGATGAGACAACAATCTTTGTCCCTAATATGAGACCTGGTGTCACAGCAAGACCCTGGGGAAACAAAAGAGTGCCCTTAGAGCCTTTCAGCTGCCAGGGCTGCGCTGCTCTTCCCTGCAACCGGGAGGGTCCTCGGCTCTGCTGGGAGCAGAGGGATGTGCTGAGCACCTGATGGATGCAAGGATTCTGAGGACTGACTCCTGCCGTGGGCGCAGAGGGAATTTGGAGGCACTCAGCCCTGGGACAACGGTGCCTGCTGCAATCTGTCCTTGCCTGCAGATGAGGAAAGGCCAACACAAAGCCCTCTCGAAAGTCTCAGATATTCTGAGCCACCACATGTCCCTGTGAGGGAGGGACACACTCTCTCTGTTTCACAGGATGCTTTGTCCACAGTTTGCAGATGAGGCGACAGTGAGACCTGTGGCTCTGGTGGCCCAAGGGCAGTGCCAGCCCTGCCAGAGCTCTGCCCACCCTGCCAGCACTGCATCACAACCTGCTCGTGGGCTTCCTGCTGGGACAGTGACAAGTGCCTTCTATGCATCCTGAATGTCACTCGGCAGGCTGGCTCCTCCTCGCACAGCCAGGGACAGAAGAAACCATCCTCCACCACCAATGTTAGAATTTAAACCTCAGAAACCCCATGAGAACCTGCCCCTGCACCACAACTTGCCAGCTTAGCAAGCAAGAGACAGTCAAGGCTACCACTGCTCACCGAAGGACGAGGGTACAATACATTATTGCTGGTTTCCCAGCAGTTCTCTTGAAAGAAAGTGCATTTCTGCCTGCCTCCACCCCGCTGCCTTTGTACCATTCTGACCTTGTCTAGGAAGTTGTTGACTTCAACATTGTGCTCAGTGTTTATTTATACAAATGTGCCATACACTCAAACAAAAACTCTTCACAGACCTGGCTTGACAGCCAAGTGCTGCTGATAAGCTCAAGGAATGGTGAGTTGGTGCCTATTGAATTAACTGCGTGTGAGACCTGCTTGGAGAGCCCAAAAAATTCAGAGCCAGCAGGGCAGGTCCTTCCAAGGGAGACCAAGCTGTCAGGGACTTTGCCTCACTTCCTTGTCAAAGGTGGAAAAGAAACCACCAAGTTTCACAGGAAAAAAAAGGCACTGAGCCCCAGATTTAATCGATGTTTCTCTGCCCCCATTTCCAGGAGACGCGAGGGGACCTGTGGTTTACAGGAAAGAAGCTGTAGCGAAGTGTGCTGAGATATCTGAGCTCAGCTCCTGAAAGTGGGGAGATCCAAGGCTCAGAGCCAAAGGCAGCAGCATCCCCTGAGATTTGCCTTCGTTACCACAGCTCTGGGCAAACCTGCACCTTGGAGGGTGAGGCAGCAGCAAGAACTGAGGGGCAGAAGAAAACCAAGGCACACACCACAAGCACTGAGTGGCTCTAGGGTCCGACTGGGTTGTCCGAAGGCTGCGATCAATCCCATCCCACTTCCCCGAAAAAGTGTCACGAAACCCACTGCGCGCTGCAGTCTATAAAAAAGGATGAGCTGAAAAAATTCCTCCTGGGCTGAGGTGGAAAAAATGTCCTCTGAGGCACGCTGGAAAAGTTCAGATTAGTCCTTCAGTTCAGGATTCTGCTGCATCTGCCTCCCGTGCTGCAACGTGCAGGGCAGATCCCCTCCTGACAGGGGGAATAGCACAAGCCATGAAACTCCAACAGCTGCTCCTGGTTCCAAAAGTGATTTGGCTTTTCAAAATAGGTCTAAGATATCATCTTGTGAAACACACCAAGACACTTTGGCTAGAAAAAGTGCTGCCGAAAATAAAGTGCTGCCTCCATCCTCCTCTAACAGAGAGCCTCTCTGCTGAAAGCCACAGCATTTTGAATCCAGACACAGGCTGGAGCAGAATGGCTGTCCCTGCTGTGTAGAGGATGTTGCCCTTATCTCGAAAAAAAAAAGAAACAAAAAACGAAGTGGAAACTACGCTACTGCTGCTCTCCCTCTCCCATGCAGGAGCAGGCTGAGCTGTAGGACATCATTCCCTCAGTGTTGTCTGGGCCATGTTGTGCTCTCTTCTGGGGGACTTTGCTTTGTGAAAACAGAACTCAGAATAACTCCCAGCGCAGCGTCTACATACAGAACAAAGGTCATAACGTAAAGGATGAAAGCAACCATTTTTCTTTCCTGTGTCTGTATTTCGCTGCGCTGTGAAAGCTGATTTCACTGTTCCTACAACCGTGGAGTCGCTGCACTCACTGCTTGGCTCCCAGAGCTGGCACCCTCTTGCCCGTCACCAGTAGATCCCTCTTCTTCCAATAGGGCAGAACTTGTTGCAACACCACATTTCACAGCCTTGGGAAAACCCAAGGTTTCAAAATGTTTTGTTCCAAAGTCAGGATGGAAAGAAAAAGTTGCAGCCGCTTTTCTAATCCATAAACTAAAATCCCCTCAAGTATTTCAACCCTAGTAAAACGCTTCCCCTGGACAAGAATCAGCTCTTTCACTTGAGGTTTATCATTATGGTATTTATTGCCAAAACAATAAAAAAAGGTTGGAAGTACTTTGGTAATTCCCAACTATATTTGCTCATCCCTGGGAAACGGTCTAATTCTGCAAACAAGCGTTTTCCATCAGAAAACTCTGGTGAAATGTTTGTTGAAAAATGCCTGATGAGTGCTACAGCTGAGGCTCAGGCAGGGTGCAGGCAAAGCACGGCTGTCTCCCTTCCCTCGTGCTGAAATAAAATATGGAAGAGCAGCGAGATGTCTCCAATTCCCTCAGGGAAAAGCTGCTCAAAAATCCCCTAGAAATTCATCCAGTGACACATTTGGATGCCAGTCTGAAATGCAGAGTTGGATTGGAACTGGTTTGCACCTCTCCCTGTGCACGGATCGTGTTTGCTCTGAAGAAACCAGCAGCGTAACTCTGAGATTTGTGGCACAGCAGCGACCGCGGGTGCAGGTTTAATGCCACCACATTTAAGGAGACAGAAGGATTTTGGAGAGACAGGCAAATCCTGTTGGATAATGCCGAATGTTTCACACAAATGCCTCGATTTTCATATGATGAACAAAACAGGGGGATTTCCCATGGAGCTACTACTCATTTCATTTTGCTAATCCAGAGCTACATTTCCAGGAGCGGGAATCAGAATGAAACATCTTGCTCGACCTCAACCTTTTCTTTTTTCCCTGACTGATTTTCTTACACAGAAACTTGTCACTGTTGGGTTTTTGCTAATAATTTGTTTAGCTATACAAAAAAAATAACGACAGGAATACACCCCTAGTGAAAACCCAAGGAGCTCCCAGCTGTTCCCCAGCACGGCTCCAACAAACATCCTGTTTGTAATGACGGTGTCTGATGACAAGCTCTAAAACCAAAACTGTTACCACCAAATTTAAACATCCCGAAGCGACTTCATAAAAAAAACCCAAGAGGACGCGCCTTTCCTCTCTCACCATGGGATCCCAATTGGAGGAAGCCCAATATTACACTGGCAGAGGGAATTAATGCTTTAACCAGCAGGGAAACTGGCAACTGCTAAACCCCAAGTTTTCCTCTTGGGCGGGAGGGTGAAGGCAGCGGGGAGCAGGGCCCCATCCTGCTCCCATTGTGGGCAGCCAAAAACCCGCTGGGCCAGCTACAAACCCGCTGGGCCAGCTCAGGACAAGCCCTGCCTCCCATTCAACTGCTCTGCCTAGACCGTGTGTGTCTGCACGGAGAACTAGGAAATAATAATAGTAGTAATAATAATAATAATAATAACAACAATAATAATAATCATCATCGAATACAAGGCAATGCACCCACTGCAGGAACAGAGCCACGGGAAGCCTGCAGGGTCCAGACCACAGGCAGGACTGATTGTCCCTGCTCGGCTCTGGTGCAGACCCTTTGTGCAGCCCTGGGACCCGTCCAGTCCCTGGGGCCCTGCCCCCACTGCCCACCACTCGTGCCAGGGCAGAAACCCCTCCGGCGTCATCCCATTCCCGCTGACACCAGCCGGTTCTGCACGGCAACAAGGGTGTCCTGGCACTTAATCTGCGGGAGGACAGGGGGTCAAACAGACCCTAACACAAGTACGGAGATCCCTGTTGGGATCAGGTACTGAGACAGCCCCCTGTCACCTGCCCACCAGCCCCGGGTGGAGCAGGGGATCCCGGCCGGGTTTCCCTCTCTTACCAGCCTCTTCTGCGGCTTGAGCGGCCGGTTGATGCCGTTCATTTTGTGGTAGAGCCCGCAGGCGTTGCACAGGTAGTGCCCGGTGCCGTCCTTCCTCCAGAGCGGTGTGGACATGGCTCCGCAGTTCACGCATTCCCGGCCGTCCCCGGGGAACTCCTCCAGGTACTCTGGAAGAAACGCCCGCGGCGTGAGGGTCAGGAGCCGTCCCGAGCGCACCGGGATGTCCCCAGGGACCCTGCGGGAGAGGGTCTCCAATCCTCTGTGCCCCAATATTAGGGGAAATCCCTGTCCAGAGGGTGTTTACCTCCACCCTAAAAGTGCGAACCAAACCCCTTTATTCCCTCCGCTCCTTAATCTTTTAATATTTTGTTCAGAGACCGCCTATTCCTCCATCCCTTCCTCGAAAGACGCCAAAGGGCTGAACGCGGCTGGGGTCTCCCTGGGATGGGGAGGCCGGGAGAGTGCAATGTTATTCCGGGGTGCAAAACTAAATGGGAGAGGGGGAAAAACGGGGCGATTTTCCTGATTTCCATCACACTCAGGCGCTGGCCGCGGGGGACGGCCCGGCCGGGGAAGGCTCGGAGCTGCCCGCCGAGCGATGCCGGGCTGGCACCCGCGGGGCTCCCGGGCTCCCCGGGAGAGCATCACCGGCTGCCCGCGGCCCCAATTCCTGCTCGAGAAGCTCTTCCTCACTTTTTCTGTCCCCGGGAAAAAAGAAATTCCCGGAAAGGAGCAGCGGAGCACCGTCCGCAATCCATCCCTACACCGAGCACGGCTCAGCGGCAACGGGTAGCCCGGAGAGAAATCGGGGCACCTCTCAATCGAAAGTCGCTGTTTTCCTCCTACTGCTTTCCCCACCTCTTTTTAAAAATAACTTATTCTTCGCATTCTTTTCTTGCGAGGAAAAATGGCTTTTATTTTTAACTTTTTAGATCTTCGATCAGATTTATAATGATGCAACGGAAAGTAAAAGTAAAAAGAGCAAAACTTTAAAAGGAAGAAAACGGAAGATAGAAATAAAATGTAAAGAGAAAAGGTAAAAAAAAAATTCAGTAACTTATTAAATTTTAAAAAGAAAGAAAAAAAAGAGAATAGTTTAAGCTACTTGAGAGAGTATACACTATCCAAGAGCAAAAATAAACGGCAGAGAGGGCGGCCGCCGCTATCCTGGATCCTAAAGTACCGAATTCAAAGTGCAGAAAAGATTTCTGAGGCATCACCTCCCTCAGCAGGATGATCCTTTCCCGCACAACGCATCGCATTTTCACAAAGAGAAAATCCTGGAAAGAAACCGCTGCCCAGCACCTCCGGCGTGGGAGGAAAAGCCGAGCCGGGGAGGCAGCTCGATGGGGAGGGGGCTGCTTCCCTGCTTTAACTTTGTTCTTGGGGTGAAGATAAGATAATTCTGTTCACCGCAGTAAAGATGATAACGCGGCTGAGATCTTGAAGTGGCTTTTAAAGGACTTCGCAAACCACAGCCGGAGGAGGCTGGTGGAGTGCCCCCGGGGTTATAAACCCCGCGCACCAAGAGTCCTGTTAAATCAAGCCCAGAACTTTATTTGCTCAGAGCTTGGTTTAAAGGGACTCTCGGTGTGGATGCAAAGGAATTGAAGTTTATTGTTCAACGCCTGAGCGCCTTTCGGTGTCTCCCCAAAGGCCGCAGAGCAATGCAGCTACGGACCTGTTTGGGCGAAGGCGAATGAGGAGACCGAGAGTCTGTTCAAATATAAACTAATTTACCACAATAAATTACTTAAAAGGGAGGGAGCTATAAATCTGCCCCGCTAATTTAAACACAAGGGTAAGTATTGAAGCACAGGCACAAAGTCGATATTGTGGGAAGGAGATATCGCGGGGGTTGGTGGTGTGGTGAGGAGGGAAGAGGTTGAACGGCCTGTGCTCCTCTGTCCTCCGGGGGAATTGCTCTGCTTTGAAAGGTGGTCTTTGCCCTTCTTGTCACACACGCACCCCCCTCCCTTATTCCACCTCCGTCCAGGGTCAGCCGCACATACCCCGTTCCCGAAACACCTCCCCATCCTTGGGTAAAATCATCCTCTCCTCTCCCGCCGGGGATGCCAGCGGGACAGCTCATCCCGGGGCCGGGCCACCGACCCGCAGGGGGGATGGGGTTTGATGCTGGGATGGGGATGGCTCCCACCCGGCTCCCCGAGACGAAGGGCGGCGGCGACCTACCGAAAGTGGACCTACGGCCGGGCAAGGCCGCCTGCCTCGTCTGCAGGCTGTGCAGCACGCTGCTCTCAAAGTGTCCGGCCGTCCAGGAAGGCGGTATCTCGGGGGTCACGTAGGCGGGGTAGGGGCTGGAGTAGGACCCGTTAACGGAGCGCACCAAGGCGTTGCCGTACTGCTCCCGGCCCCCGCCGCCCAGCAGCAGGGGCCCCTGGTAGGCACCGTCGCGGCCCGAGGGGCTGCTGCCCGGCGGGCTGTGCGAGTACGAGAAGCCCGACGGCGGGTGGGGGCTGCCGGCGTTGAAAGCCGCGGCCTCGCCGCCGCTCTGCCCCCAGCCCGGGGGGTTGCCGAGGTGGCTCTGGTGCGGCTCGCAGCCTTGCAGGTAGGGCAGCGTCTGGAGGACGGAGGGCACCCGGGTGGTGGGCACGTAGACGGGCGAGCCGGCCGACGAGTGGAGGAAGTTGCTGGAGTCGTGGGAATAAGCCGACTGGCCATGGTTGGGGGTGAGGGCCAGACCCTGATACATGTTCCGTCCTCGGCGGCGGCGGCTGCTCAGGGCCCGGCCGGCTGCGGCCCGGCGGTGCCGAGGGGCTCACTCACAGGAACCTGGAGAGAGAACCGAGAGCAGCAGGTTGAGACCCGCACACACCGGCGACTCGACGGCCTTTCTCCCGCCGAAAACGCCTCTTCCCTGCCTCAAGCAGGGGCTGAAATTTGTAAATTTTTTTCCTTTGTTTTGTTTTCCTTTAAACTTTCCTCTCAGCTTTGGCGAGAATTAACCTCCTTGAAACGGGCAGGGACCCCTCCAGCCCTTTCCCCCGCCCCGCCGCCCGCCTGGGCACCTCCAAGGGGCCGGAAAAACAGTCCAACAATTAAATTTATTTTTCCAATACTATTTCTCTTCCCGTCCCTTTTTTTTTTCTTTTTTTTTTTTTCTTTTTTTTCGGAACTCGGGGCCTGGAGCGCAGCTCGAGGCCTTGTTGGCGAGGACGCGGCCGGCTGCGGCCACTCGGGTTCCCTGCGGGAGCGGGGTCCTGACGGACCTGGGCAGCGGTCCAGGATCGGGAACATCCCCGGTGTTCCCCAGCCACCAGCGCTGCCGCTTTCCTGTCAAAAAGCGCAATAACCCTCGGGCAGGCCTCTCTGTGCGGACGGAGAGCTCCAGCCGCCGAACCCCGCAAGAGCATCCCGCCCTGGCCCGCTCCTCCCGCACAGGTACTCACATGGCAGCGTGCCGGGAGCGGAGCCGGGCATGGCCGTGGGAGCATGGAGCTGTACTCAGACCATCCAGGGAAATCCCAGGAAAATAAAAATAATAACAATAATAATGATAAAAAATGCAATAAAGTTCACGGGGGAGGCGGGAGAAAAAACAAACCGGCAGGACCCCTCTGCAGAGAGGGGCCGCCCTCCCCCAGTGTCCCCCCTCTCGCCGCCCCGTCTCCCGTGGGTGCGTCCCTGGCTGCGCCCGGCGGGGAAGTGGCGGCGGCGGCGGCGGCTCTGGCTCTTTACGGCGGCCCCGGTGCGGGCCGGCCCACGTGACGGCCGGCGGGGCAGCCCCGGTCCCGGCCGGGATTGGGCGCCTCCCGGCAGGGGGGGACGGGACAAGTCCCGCCGGCTCCGCTCC
>VZRR01012717.1:0-54006 GCA_013398015.1 Oreocharis arfaki
GAACAATTAGAAAACCCTTCCTCAAAGTTTAAATTTCTTAAATTATATTTTAATAACTATATGTTTATACAATTGCATAAAAGATGATGTGTGTTTTTTTATAGAACTGCTTCATTGAGAAGCTAAATAACATTGAAGCCAGAGCTCATGCTTCTCCTTCAATAGAATATTAATGCCTCCTGGGAAGTTGCATGCCTAGGGAGTAAAGTAGTACAGTAATATTTAAGCACTTGTGTGGACAGATACTGATCTCCTGCTCCTCTGTTCTTGCTTGCACAGGTAGCCAAGGTGCTGTGGTGGTATTATTTTTCCAAAGTAATTGAATTCATGGACACTATCTTCTTTGTACTGAGAAAGAAAAGCAGCCAGATCACCTTCCTTCACGTGTATCACCATGCCACCATGTTTAACATTTGGTGGTGTGTTCTGAACTGGATACCTTGTGGGCAAAGTAAGTCTTTGCTAGCTTCATCACCTGCGGTCCAAGCCAGCTGCAGCTGGGGAGGAATCACATCACCACGCAAAGGAATTGTGCCACAATTTGTGCAATATGAGGGCACCTTTAGGGTTCAGAGCCTTTCAGAACTGCTGACCACCTGCAGAACACAGGACAGTTAAAAGCATGGTTAAAAGTTCAGGCCAAAAGTACTAGAGTGTTAGGCCCTAGATTTTCCACTTAGCTGCCACAAGCTCATGCATTTGGTTCTCTTCAATTTTAAGCATAACAGCACCGACTGGCACACGAGAGCCATCACATACAGGACCTACTCTGAAAGCAGATGCAGGAAGAGTTAATGACCCTGGTAAAGCCATTATCAACCACAACAAATTAAATCAGTGGACTTTTTACAGGCTCAACTCCTGTATGCATCAATCTCTGCTTTAGCAAGATACTTAACTCACATAGTCATTAATTAAAATACCAGTTTGAGTTTGTTCTGTTTCATATGAGAATACATCCTTGGAAGGTTATTTTCACTATCATCATCTCCCCTGTTGAGGAAGTGGTATATGATACTACAGGCTGATCCCTTGGCATTTGTATAAGAAGTCCAAACAGCAGAGAACTACTTCAGCTGCCTCACAACATGCACACTGTTCCAGTGCTTCGCACAGCCAGATGCTTCCTGTGGCACTGCTTTCAAAGTTGAGACAAAAATCAGTTTTCTTTTAACCTATTAAAGGGAGTCACCTTGTCCATTGGAACATTTTAAAAAGAAACTTGCTGCAGGTCTTTTTCAGAGCTAAAAGCAGAATTCACATTTGTTGGCACTTACTGTGGGCAGCACAAAAATCAAAGTAAATCACTGTTATAGGTAGAAGCAGGGACCAGAGATTTCATAGCAATTAGGAGCTATTTCTAGAGGTGTAAACAAATCAGTGGGGGGTTGTGATTTCTGATGTGTCTGAACCTGGTCCCCACACTTTGCACTAGCATTGAACCAGTGTAATTAAATCAGTAGCTAAGTCATTAATCAGTGGCAAAATCAGAACAACTGGTGAGTCCATCCTGTAGTTGTAGCACTGCCATCAAACACGAGGGCACACAGAAGAGAGTAGTGCTGCTACTTCTCCATAGTCTGTAAAGTACTATAATTATAATTATAAAGGATAATTAATTTCCTCTAGAACCAGTATTCACTAAATGTAACTAATAAGAGCAGCAAGGTGTTATCTGGGATGAAATTCTGTAAATGTGCATCTAGCAGAAGAGCCAAAGAAGAAAACAAGAGTGGTGATCAAACACATGTTTAATTCAGAGTAAAACCCTTGCTACTGCATTAGGCAGCCGGAGTACAGGTGTCTCCCAGGGCCCTAAGCTGCATACTGGCAGCAAAGTCATCCACAGCAGTATTTAAAGCTTACAGGAATAATGGAAAGACTCATAGCAAGAAAAACTTTAGTAGAGGGAAACAAATAGCCTGTAAACTACAGAATAGGAAAAAGTGGAGGAGAAGGAAAATATGAGATAAAAATACAATATTCAGCACAAGAAAATACCCTCTAGGAAGTATCACTTGGTTTTTCAGTTGTCCCTAGGAGAACACCTCTACACATCAGCAAAGTCTTTAGCAAGGAATAAGCATGAAAGGAATACTTACCATATGCAAGAGATATCACAAGCAATAATATCCTCTTTCACTTTTTAGCAGTTGGCTAAAAAAGTTGACTTTTTTTTCCTTAATGGATTTTTATAGGTTTCTTTGGACCCACTTTAAATAGCTTTATCCACGTGCTCATGTATTCTTACTACGGACTGTCAGTCATCCCTTCTATGCGCAAATATCTCTGGTGGAAGAAATACCTCACTCAGGCACAACTGGTATGTATCTGTTTTACTCTCCTTTTTAACTGCCAGAAATCCTTCAAAACATGAGAGAGGACTAAATGATATATAGGTAAACATTTTTATTTACACAGTTAAGCTGGTTAGAATTGAAGTATAATGAAACTATCATTGGGCATAAGGCACTAGCACTGCCTGATACAACGTAATAAAGGAAATTACGTTCAGAAGTGTTTTCTGTAGAAAACAAACAGTAAAAACTCTTCAGCCCAATAAATTCTATTATTGTTGAACCATTGCATAGAAAATGACTGCTCCTTAATTGTGGAAAAAAACTGATTTAAAAATTACAAAAAATGTCTGACAGAGCCAGCTCCAAGGCAGCCCCCCCCGCTGGCCAAAGCTGAGCCCATCACCAGAGCTGGAGGCACCTCTGTGATATTATATTTATTAAAGGGTAAAAAAAATTGCACAGCAACTGAGAAGAAATGTGAGGGAGACAGCCCTGCTAACACCCAGGTCAAAGCAGAAGGAGGGAATTAGTGCCAAAAAGTCCCCTACAGCCTGTGGTGAAGACGCTGGTGAAGCAGGCTGTTCTCCTGAAGACCATGGAGGTCCATAAGGGAGCAGAGATCCACCTGCAGCCCATGGAGGACCTCTTGCTGCAGCAATGGACGTGTCTGCCCTGAAGGAAGACACAGCCAATGGAGAAACCGGCTCCCGTGGACCCGTGGAAAAAAGAGCCCACCCTGGACCAGGTTTGCTGGCAGAATCTGTGACCCCATGGGGACCCACATAGGAGCAGCCTGTTCCTGAAGGACTGGACCCTGTGGAAGGGCCCCACACTGGGGCAGTTTGTGAAGAACTGGAGCCCATGGGAAATACACAGGAAATGCATTAGGACTCTCTCCCATGGGAGGGACCCCACACTGAAGCAGGGAAAGAGCGTGAGAAGAAAGGAGCAGCAAAGCCAAAGCAATATGGGCTGACTAGAAACCCCATCTCCCTGCACCACATGGAAGGAAGCAGAGGAGTCAGAAGTGAAGCTGAACCTGAGAAGAAACAGGGGCTTAGGGGAAGGGGTTTTTAATTTTATTTCTTGCTATCCTTCTGTGTTATTAATTGGCAATAATTGAACTTAGTCTTCCTCAAGTCAAGTCTATTTTGCTTATGACAGTAATAGATAAGTTTTATAAATTATCCTCCTTGCCCTTCAGACTTCTAAAGCTATTGCCAGCAGTTTTCAGAGTTTCCTCCAGCTTCTGCCCAGTAACAGAGACAACAACTGTACCTGTCACAACAAGGTCTGGAAGATAGAACAACACCTACTAAATCAGAGAGAAAAAAACCTTCCCTTTTGTCAACTAGGCCTATAAACATACTTTTAAAAACTTCTGACCCCCTAGGGTTTTATTTTATTTCACAAGAGGACCTTTTTAACTTAACCCTCACAAAACATTTAGAGGTTAGACAGGGATAGTTTTTAAGAGTACTCAAACTTTCAAAGAGCAGGACTAGGGGACTTTGCTATATCTGATTTAGCTAGCACTGACCCTTTCTCAGCAAATACTCCTGCGTTATCTTCCCTCCACAGATCCAGTTTCTGCTCACTATTGTGCACACACTCAGTGCAGCTGTGAAGCCATGTGGATTCCCATTTGGCTGCCTCATGTTCCAGTCCTCCTACATGGCCACACTGGTCATTCTCTTCATCAACTTCTACATTAAGGTAAGCAGCCCTCTCTGAGCGCTCTCTGGCGAGGGTGGGGAAAATAGAACTTTTTGGATAGCAGTCTGGGTGGACTCAGATGTAGAAGGATCATCAGTGCTTAAAATATGTTAGTATTAAAATACATATGTCACTTAAGAATAACAGATGTAGTCATGTCTGAGAGTTATTCAGTAGTGATGACCTCCTCGTGGCTCAGCTCTCCTGCACTTGTATAGCAAGTCAGGTACTGCAGTCAGTACATAGGAGGTCAAATTTGCTTTGGTGAGCAAATTTTTGAGTCTTTCTCCTCTCCTTAGGGGGAGAAAAATAAAAGCTAACAGCTCTGTCTGCCTTGTTTACTTCAACATCTTTTAGTATGGAGTGCTCGAGCCTGCCTGCATACATAAAGCTTTTAGTGTACAAGGCTTGAAACCTTTTTTGACATCGAGAAGTATTACAGTAAGACTAGTAAAGTAACATCATTCACAGCAGTGAAAAGACTACAGCACCCTTAATGCAGTCTGAAGCAAATAAATACATCTGCATCAACAAACAGCAGACAGCTCCATTTAGAGTCAACCATAAGTAGTGTTTTGGGGGCACTAAAGGAATCCAGGTGTTTACTTTGGATTTTGCTTTTATAGACATATCGGAAAGCACCTTCAAGAACAGCTGTAAAGGAAACCCCTGTCACAACAGAAATCAAGAATGGCTTCCATAAGGACTACTTTGCTGCTGCCAATGGTTTGCAGAATAACAAGAAAGCACAATAAGTATAGTGTTTCCTATGATTTTTTTTCTAAAGAGAAAAAGAAGAAAAAAGACTGAATTACAAGCTTTAGCTTAAAACCTATTTGATTACACTTATCAGTTCTTTGTACCAGACACTTATTAATGTACTGCTATTTAGGTTTTAACAAAATGAGTAGAATTACTTGTCAAAGATCACCATCAGAACAAAGAAAGCCAAGATCTTTCTCATATGAAAAAGAAAACCTTTCTGGTCTCTAATGCTGACACAAAAACGCCTTATGAAACACTTGATGGATAAATCCATCAATGCCTTCAAAAGGTTAGGACTCTGTTCAGACTAACATGGTGAGCACTTTCCATGCACGTGAGAGGTCTTGAGGCAAGGCTTCACAGTGCACCCAGTGCATCCAGCTAAACTGCGGCCAAGGTCAGGAAAATAAGAGGAGATGGGGGGAAAGGTGGGAATCATACCTTTTCCATCACCATACCCCTCTTCTCAGCAATTCCCCAGCTCACACTCCCTCCCCACGGACACCAGCAAGGTGCTCTTTGATTCTGTGGGAGCCCTGGGGAAGGCCATGACAGAGGGCAGAGCCCAGGAGCACCAGCCCGTAGTTTGCAGGCAGCTGTGCACCACACTCACTTGCTTTACGCAAGTGCAACCTGATTCAAAGGCCAGGAAGGCTGGCAGGAGCTTTCTATTTCAGAGGGCTGAACTGGTAGCCCCTGGCACAGCCTGGTGTGGTATTCCGAACACAGAGCAAAACAGTCACTTTGGATGTGCTAAATTAATAGGACTTCTAGATAACTGGATTTTGGGAGAAATAGGATCTTAGCAACTTAAAGAAGATAAATCCGTTGAGTGTAAATGTGTATAAAGTTAATCCTATACAAACACTGCCAATTCGAAGCAAAGAGTCATGCCACGTATTAATAGACTGGAAGATGCAGAAAATTTGAAAAGTGAGTTCAGCAATGAGCAAAGCAGGTTATATAGGAATTTCTGTGCCAGGTGGACCTTACTCAGACTGGTCTCTGGCCGGAGAAACAGATGGTACTGAGGCACAATCCTCTGTAGGGGAAGCAAGGAAATAACTGCCGTCTGCAGGTGTAGAGGTGTCTTTCTCCCAAAAGCTCATCACTGTCTACGTTGCTTCAGTTCGCTGCATTTACCCCTCACTTAAATGGTTAGAAATGAAGAATACTCAGGGTTAACTTTATGGATCTGCCCTCACTCTTTTCTCATTTAGCCCACTTAGTTTCCCTACTAAAAATAGACACAGACTTTTTTCCTCACAGTGAGGTAGTTCTGGCCTCTTCCATTCTCGCATATAAAATTCTCTTGACAAAAACAACTTTTGGAGTCACTTCAGCCCAGCAAGTCCCTTGGACTGAAGCAGTTCTGTAAAGTAAAAATGTCCTCTCACTCCTGTCACCTTTCAGAGTACCATGGCAGGAGGAGGACAAACACACACTCAGGCAGCACAGAGGGTCCAAGCAGCCCTCTATAGAGGAGGCTATCCTAAGTCCTGCTGTACAATTCTTCTCCACCTCTAGAGGGTCAGTTATACGCTCCAGATATTCCCATTTAAATGATCTGCCATCAGGGGCTCGTGGAGACTGCAAGTGCAAAGGCAGGAGGAAGGTTTGTCCCAGGGAGCAGTATGGGCACAGCACAGCCAGCCTCACCAGGAGCAGCCTGAGAGACTGCAGCCATGAGGGCTCATGGAGAGGAGGGAAAGGGGCTGAGGAAGTGGTACAGTAGGGGAAGAAAAACAGATGGGGTTGTCCAGCAAAAGCAAGAGGAGAAAACTGCATGAAGAAGGGTGTCTCATGTCAGAGTTCTGCTTGAACATGTGCTTGAAAGTCCCATTGGAAGCCATCTGTCTCCAGCCAGTTCCAGCTCCATTGCAATGTAGACAAAATGTTTCTGCTCCAGCAGGAAACTGAAATTCCCAAAGTGCTACAGCAGAAGGAGTACCTCTGAGCAGCCTGACTGCTAAACTACATCATCATGAACCGGGTGACCAAAATAGCTGCAATATTCAAACACTTTTACACCACCACACCAACATAGATCTGACTGGTGCATGTTCACATTTGCTCCCCTCTTCATGAAGCAGGTCACAAAATCTCACTTCCTGAAAGTCAGTGTTTTGCTTTATTTAGCACTCAATAAGGGGGAAAACAGCAACTCTCAAAAAAAACCCACACAGAAAAACCCAAGAACCCTGCATTCACAAAGCCTGGATGTTGTACGCATATAGCATTTCTCACCGGCCCTTCCAGAACCTTTACAGGTGTTTCTGATTGATACTGTAAAAATCCCAAGATGTAAGAAAGTAGTGGGGTTGACTGAGGGTGTTTTACACTGCCCTAAGTAAAGGGAGAGCTTCAGAACTCTGCAGAAATCAGCTTGATAGTGGAAGCCAGGGTAGAAGCAGAGGGATTTGGAAGAGCTGACAAGACAGTGCACAAGGTAATGAGCTGGACCATTCATCTAAAGCAGGAAACAAGAGGGTTGTGTGGCCCAGCACGGATTTTAGGCCGAGTGGAGTCCATAATCTTTTGATGGCAAAGCATGCATTTGACTATCAAGGTGGAAAGCGTCAGCTGTGCTAAGTGTTTAAGTTTACTATGGCAATCAAACCCACAGATATTGTCTTTTGTTTTGTTGAAACCTCACTCAAAAGAAAAGGAAATAAATAAATGCCTTACTTGAAATTCAAAGGGCTGGGGAAAAAAAAAAAGAAAAAGAAAAAAAAAAAAAAATGAAGAAACAGAGATGGTCTTGGACCTTGCAGATCCAGATCAGCCAGGAAGGCTGGAATCAGGTATGTTTAAAATTCTTCAGATATGTCTTAACATCTTCAAAATGCCGCAACTTTGAAGAAAGAGAAGCATTGACTTTTTAAACTGATTTTCCTGTAATACATAACACTGTAAATAAACAAATTTTACTATCAGGCTGTCTCCAGTCCTCTTTAAGGCATCAAATTGGGCTGGTAACTGGTTACTTGAGGCTGCTTTTGTTCTCCCACTTTTTCAGAAGCATTTTAGGACATTCACACGAGATTGGAAAACAACCTCCACAACTTCACACAACACCTTCACTTGTTTGTTCAAAGCTTGTATTTGCCCATCAAGTCCTTGTTTGATAATCAGGTTGTTTTCAGCTGGAACATGATGGTAGAAAACAGGGGAGAGACAATGGAGAAATCAAATCTCAAAAATAGTATTTCTTTTGGATGGAAAATACAAACCCAGGGAGGAGGCATACAAACACTTGACCCTGCTGTTTTTCACTTGCCAAAGGGCATGTGGGGGAGGGACTGGGAGAAGAAAAAGCTATTGAGGTTGATTCACTGGTTTGGGATGTTAGTAGCTTCCCAAGGAAAGAAGGAAGAACGAGTTTTAGTAAAGACCCTTCCAGGAACAATGGAATTAAAGGAGATAAATCAAGCTGCTGATGCATTGTGTGCCAAGGCTCAGCTTTACAAGGCTCTTCTCACAATCTGGCTGCAAATAATGCTTTCTCAACTCTTGCTCATGAGAAACAAAAACCACCCTGTCATACATGACCAGGAAAGGCTCTGTGGATGTGTTTGATTCTGATACACAATAGCTCTCAGCTGTTCCTAGAAACATGTCTATTTCCCAGTGCATTACTCTTTTAGACATTGCTCTACTGCCTGCAGAAGCGGGACCTGTCCCCATGTGCTCCAGCCAACCTCAGCACACCTTACTGAGAGCAGTGTGGGCTGCCCCCAGGCCAGGGTGAGCACACACAGCTCCTCTGCCCATTCCCAGCCACAGAGGACATCCTTTCCTCCGGCTTTATGGAACCTTGACACGAGGCAGCAGTAGCCCTGTAGACCTTGCATGGGCCACTGCACTGGCACAGAATGTGCAGGTAAACAAGCACTTGGCACAACATCATCCCCCAAAAGAGATGAAGCACAAAGACAGCAGAAATTATAGTCAGTTTAATATTAAACCCTGTTTAGAGCTTAAAATGCATAAAGCAGTTATCCTTAACCTGAACTTTATATTTCTGATTTATTTTTCTGGGTATTGATGCATAGTTTTTGCACCTCAGCATCCACATCATCTTTGTTGTTCTGGCTTGGAAGTGTCAAGGAAACTGAACAGGTTGAAAATTGAGCTATATCTATTTGCACTGAAAGGAAGAAAATAAAAGAAATACCTGGATTAATAACACTTTAAAAAAAAAGCATGAAGTGAGAAGGCTAAAGGAAACCTACCAAGGTCAGCTACCTACTTTCCAAAAGGTGACATTAGGATAACCCAGTTACAGGTCCGTTGCAGAAACCAAATGAACTTTAGACCTTCAGTATGTTTAAGCTCAAACATGTTTAATTGACCCATCTGTGCAGGAAATGGTATGAGATGGGCTGTCCAAGGTCAGAAAATGCCATTTCTGTCCCAGATGCTGTCTCCAAACATTTCTGCTGCCTACAGATGGAAAGACCATTAGTAAAGTCCAAAATTTTCACCTTAGGCAGTTCACAGATTATTGAGATGGAACACACTGAGCTTCTCAAAAGCTGAAGTGTTTCTTATGAAAGGATAGATAAGTGCAGGGCTAGGAGGTATCTAGGCAGTGTGACATCCCTTTCTGCTCTCCCATGTCCATCATTAAAACAGCCTTTTGGGGCTCAGACTTTTCCAAAAATACAATCAAAAGCAAGTGTAGGTGAGTAAAACATTATGGCAGTTTTTACTAAGTAAGGAACCCTGATTTTTCCTTTATCCATGCCACTGAAGTGCTCAACACTCACCTTCCAAGCTCTATAGTTATAGGTTATGCAGAGATTCAACAATAGGAGATACAGTGCGCATCAGTCTTTTTTCTGTAAGTTATCTAGCGAAGATACTCGGATGAAAAGCATTCCTAACTTTTTACAGTTACAGGAGACACCCAGAGAGCTTTGTGCCAACACACATGAAGGGTGAGGAAATGTAGTAAAACAAGAACTGCTACACACCTACTTCACAGTGCTGACAAAGCTTAAATGCTTAGCAGCTTGAACTTAGCAAAAACCTCAGATGCAAAAAAAACAAACAAAAAAAAACACCAAAAAAAAATTAACCACTACTGTCATAGCACTGAAAAAAAAAAAGTTAAATTAAAAAACCAACCCCTTAAACCAGGCAGAGCCATCCCATCACATCCTCTTCCTATTTCAAACCTTCCCTTTGGGCAGTAAAATGCTTGGAGATGCAGATGAGCGGGCCTAAATAGGCCAGCACCATCCCAAAGGAGATGACACGTGCTCCGAGGGTGCGAATTCTCAGCGCTGTTTCTGTGGCGTTGCAGAACTCAGTGCACAGAAACAGCCAAAGTGCAGACAGCTCACCTCAATTCTTGGTTCTGCTTCACATCAAGCACCTTGATAGCCCTGGTTGTTGCATCATCATGTTCGGCCAGGTAGTGGGGAATAAAACCAAGGAATACAGGTATTTATGTGGGAACTACTAGAAGGCTCACCTTGGAACTTGGGACTGGGAGCAACACAGCATGAGGCATCCCTTTACATTCTCCAGTGTGAACCCTGGGCCACAATAAGAAGCAACAGGGCAGTTCAAGCCTTATTACACTCCTACAGCCAGAACGTCAGGTTACTACTCAGGTAGTAAAAGCCCAAATTTAGGACCTGGCACATCCAGGCAATAGGATAGTGATAGGATCAGATTATTCAGGCTGATATCTTAAAGCCTGTTTTGGTTAATGACACTGCTGGTGCCATGACATTGTACCACCACACTAGTGGGACCAGTACATGCCAAAAACTCTGTTGCAGAGATGCAAAATTAGTTTTACCAGACTCAAGCACAGCTGCTCACAGAGGTTACAGCTTCATCTCCCAAAAGCCACAGTCACTTTAGCTGAGTGCTTTGAGAGCCTAGAATCAAACAGTAGCTGCAAGGGCACTGAAGAGCAGCAGGAGGATGTAGCATAGGCAGGTCACCCCTCAAAGAAATAAGCACAAGCCAGTGTATGTGAAATCAGCGTTTCAGTCCTTCACCTTAGGAATAGGAGGGGGTAGACCAGTAGATCTGAACCTTTGGAAAGAGCAGGGCTGAAGACGTGTTCTCTTTTAAACCACCCCAGAAGGAGAGCACCAAGTACACCTTGATGTGGATGAACAAAGTTCATCTCACGCCAACCCGAGTCAGGACTACTTAAAATAAAGGAATAAAATGGTAAAGCAATGGCAACAGCAGCTTCTTGCTGTTCTTTGTGCTGGTACTACCCTGTGTGACCTTCTCAAGCAGGAACAGCACCAGCCCTGTTTCAGTAACGAAACAAACCCTGTCAGGGTTTGGGCTTCTGTTCTGAAGGTACATTTTGCACACGGGAGGATCCCCTCAACTCTAATCCATGCAGCAATCTGAGGCTGATTCTACAAGTCAAGGAGAGAGAAACCCAAAGCCTGGAAACCTGCCATGTTCCCACTAATTCATTAAGGTGCATTAGCACTAAATGCTGTTTTTGCAAGAACACTCTCTCTTGTGAAGAGTAACTATATTCTGGAGAACTCTGTCACCCTCTGTCAAAGCAGAGGACCACATTAAAAACATGGGTTATTCTGCTGCTTACTTTCCAGAGACCTGCATTTTGTCTAATCCTAGCGTTGCTCACTGTACTCTGAACTCTGCCTGGAGCCAAAAGTCACTGGCTGCAAAAATAACTTCTCCTGCTTCACTTGCCATTTTTTATTCAGTTCTCCAAATTTCTTGTCCTCTGCAGTCTCCAGCCTGCTGTCAGGCATCTGGCCAATAGACCCCTTTCTGATTTCAGCTCTGCAATCCAGAATTGAGTGCCAATGGTGTCAAGCCAGCAATTCCCACACTGTTATGTGCACACAGGAGAGGCTATGCCTAATACAAGGTACACAGGACTCGAGAGCATCTTTCTAGACACTCACAATGCATCAATTTGAAGGAAGGAGCAAGATTATTATCCTATGCAAATGACTTTTTACTTTGAATCAGCCATTAAGTGCTTTTACACTTGATAAATGTGTTAGAACAGCCAACATAAGCCAATATATCCATCAATTTGATGGCTAAATCATTAACTTTAGTTCATTTTTTAAGTTTCTTCTATATATAATGGACCTATCTTGCAATTTTTTCAGAAAAACTTGTCATCAACACAGGGATCACAATTAGACCACTTAGCGCTATTCTTTCTAGGCAAAAAAAGGCTCAACATGATGCTTTTTCCTCCTCTTTTTTTCTTTTCATTTAAAATAGAGTAATATCCTTCACAGAACCATCTTCTCTGTGCTGCACACAAAGTGCTCAAATGTCACGAGCAATAATGAATTCAGGGGGTTGCTAGTCAGAAGGAACTATGAACACATTGTTTTCTTCTGCCTTCTTCACTGGGTGTTCGTACTGCAGAGAAGAACAAAAAAAAAAGTAAGAAAACATTGCAAAAACTTATATGAACATTGAAACTGTACAGGATAAGAAACTGCAAAGATCCTGGAAGCACTTTTAGACTCAGCTCTTAATTCTCAAGCACCTCCTCTGGAACAAATGCTGCAGGATGAGCAGCTCCCATGACACAAGTGCTCCTTTCTCAGCCCTGCTTCTCTTGAATTGTCCTTATCCAGGAGCACCTGCATCCCTCAGCAATGCAGTGCTCATAATAGAAACTTTTCCCTTTGGAAAGGCTCAGGATTCCAGCTTTAACTGCTAAAATACACTAGACCATGGTTTTCAGCATCTTTTCTAAAATCCCAGGCCCCGTCCACTGTGGTGACCACAGGCATGGTTGTTCCTTCAACCCAGGGAGTTTTCTCAGCCCTGTGAAGTGCAGACACATGGCATCCCACACCTGACAGTAATCCATCAGTCTTATTGAAGAAATGCCAAACTCTCAAAGCCCTCAGATCTGCACATAAACCTGGAACAGCAGCAGTAGCAAAAATACACATCCATGTGATAGAAACAACCAGATGTAAAATAAGCATTGCATCAAAGTTAGCAAAGTATCCATCTTAAATTACAAATTAAAACAAGGGCATAAAATAATGATTAGGCCCTGGAGAGCCTAAGAACTTCGACAATATTTAGCTAGGATATAAGGCAAATAAAAAAGATTTTTTTTTTTAAATCAGACTTGAATACATCAAGGCTAGAAGTTACCAGACCTAAAGAGCAGATGAGAGAAAGCATGCAAGGTGGTGTTAGACTGCAAAGCTCTTAGCCACAGGTTGTCATGGATGCACAACTCCAAGGGCAAATGCACTGAAGGTCACTAACTACACAGAAACTGCCCCAGACTGCGAACCCAGGAGAAACGTCACTATCTGATGGTCCTTGTCCTTATCTTCTCCCTTAGGCAAGTACTGTTCGACCTCTTCCCCTTGTCAAACACTTCTTTCTCAACGCCTTCTATGCATCAGGACCAGAGGCCCCACAAAGAACCAGCCCCACAAATCAGCTAACCAAAGGCTTCCCCTCCCAGGACTTCGGTTTCATTTTCTCACTTCCAACACCAATCAGTCAGGCCAGAGCTCAGTCCCCCACCCGTAGGGAGCTGCTTTTGTATCACACATACCGTTGTATTATGGACAGCATAGGCAAAAGTCTTTGCTGTTTCACCCAGGGCTGAGTCAACAGATTCAATTCTGAAAGGAAAGTGAGCTTAGCTGGTTTTTCATTAAGCATTAATACTTACTGGTGAAGCTTGAACAGAACTATTTGCCACCAAAAAAAAAACCCGAGAACGGCAGGTTTTTGCCCAGCATTTGTGCCAACAGTGTCTTTCACACAGGAAACAATCACCTCCTTCTACCTCCTCTGACCACTAGATATAGTCATGTCCAGAGGGTGTTGCACCTTACTCCAGATCCTGGCACAGCTCTCCTGAGCTAGGATCCTCTCCCACACAATTTCCTATAGAGAGTTCCCTCATTACACTCTAATTCCAATTGAAAACCCCCACGAGGCTGCAAAAGCTCAGTCAATGGATGCCAAGTGGAGATGCCATACTGGGTTTAGAATCCTTTCCCATGAATCAGCAAGAGTACCACCAGCCTAACCAGTGCCCTCTATGACCATCAGAGGACTTGTGAGCATGCAGGACAGCTGGCAGACACATACCTTTGCTTTTGCTGGTTGCAGAAAGTATTCAGTTTGAGCAGCTGTGCATTCCAGAAATCCTAAAAAGACCCCCCAAAGAAAACCCCCGTTACTTGGGAAGGGCACGTTTTCAGGCTGGCACACAAGAAGTGGTACGTACCAGTGCGTCCTTCTCCATGGCTGCCAGAATTTGAGTTTCCTTCTCAAGGCTGGCAAGCTCTTCCACAACAATCTTCTGGAAGGTCTCAAATTTATTCAGCCTAGTGATGGAGAGCAGAAACCATTTTGCCACTTTAATGTGCAGTTTCACAAGGCGGACAACAACCCCTTCAGCACCAAACCTACCTTTAGGCAGAAGAAAGTGTCCCTGCTGAACTACCCAGGGCAGATTTGTTCTCAGAGATGTCACAGAGCATGTGACTAGCTGTACTAAAGTCACACTGCAAATAAACACGGCTCAGTAGCCTGTCCCAAACAGGAGCCAGTTACAGAGGACTGGGACAAAGCATGCAAATCAACTCCCAGAGCAATACTTGCACTGCATGCTCTCCCAGCCTCCAGGAAGTTCATCAGAGATTCCCAAGCTGAAGACCTCTTCAAGGTCCCTTCCAAAACAAAGCATTCTATGACTTTATCTTGGCACAAACAACCTCCATGGATTTTCCCGCTATGAGTTTGATACATACAAACAGTGTTGCCACAGGATGCCAGGAATTTCTAAACGTTAACCAGCAACATCCTCATTGACTTGGGTTTGCCACCATTCCCAAAGGCAGCGAAGTAGGAAGAATTTGGCACAGCCCTGCATCCACTATCCAGTGACCCTGAGTAGATCCAGGTTATTTACTTACCAAACAAGCATTGCAGCATCTCACTACCATCTATTCTTATCTTCCATCACAAAACATCCCATTTCTTACTTTTGGGACTCAAAGTTCTCCCTGTACCTTAACAACAGCAAATTCTGCTCATAGAGGTTCTATTGATACCAGGGATTTTTCACTTTAAAGACTATTATTTCATACTACATTTGATCTAAATCCTAAAAAGTGAATGTGTAATAGCTACAGAGGCCTGATAGACTTACAAATACAGTATAAGATGTAAGTGTCCCGCTTTTCACAAATCCATAAATAGGAGCTAGATAAAAAAATCGATTCTAATATCTCAGAAATTCAGGATCTCAGAGATTCCTTTTCTTCTCCTCCACTTCATCAAGCAAATCACAGTCTGGCTTCTTTCTTAAAAGATTTAGAAATAGAAGCTACTAAGTGTAACAAGAGTTTTTACACAGATTCTTGAACATTGATGACTACCAGAAGACAGTCCAAGGACTGCTTCATTAGCTACTTGTAACTCAAGCTTGCTTTGCATGAATTAACCCATCCTCTCCCCCTACAGGAAAACGAGGGTCAAACACTGGAGTTAAACTTCTGAAACTCTTCTTGCATAATAGAAAGAAAAAAGGAAAAGACAAGCTATTTTGCCTTACAAACCACCAGTGCAACAGCTGACTGTCAGGTTGGCTTTTTTGTCAATTTTGATTGATGGGAAAGAGGGAAGCTGTTTTCGACCAGTACCAGAGAGCTTACCTGCAGTTGTGTATCTGATTCAGCAGGGCAGACAAGTTCTTCTCTGAAGATCTCAGGGCATTCTGGGTGTTGACCTCCATCCTTTTGTACCGGGACTAGCCACAGGATGCACAGTGAGAGATGGGCAATGGCCCAAGACAAAACCTAGAAGCCTAGCTTGCAAAACTTTTCCCCGGAAAACAAGTCCCTCTGCAGGTTACCATTCATCTTAGCAGAAACCATCTTAAACTAAATTTAAACTGCAGTAAGACGACACACATAGGTACTGCAAATACAAACTGATTTAATTCAGTCACAGCAATTACACCAACAAACCTCTGCGTAACCCATGCACCTTCTGGGCAGTGTCGTGTTAGGAAAAACCTAATTAAAACTTCCTTTATGCTTTCCCTGTAACACTTCTCAGAATGTAAAGCTTCTGTAGAAAACTGTACTTCTAAGAGCCCTAGACTAACAGACACTGCCACCAAAGCCCCACTCTTGAACACAAAATAAAGATGGGATATTTGCACCAACTCTCCCCGAGATAAAAAGGTAATTTCACATAACATGATAAATTGCCACATGTTTAAAGAGCTCATATTACCCAGAACAATTTCTTCAGTTGGCCAATAAAGCTTTCAAAGGCAGAAATCACTCCTGAATCACTCAAGTCTTCATGTAGCATCTTGGAAAAAACCACATCATCCAGGCTATCCTCCATTTCCTGACCTAGGAGGAAGCACATGCCCAGTTAGCATCATGCTGGAGGACTTACTGGAATATAAACATTCCTGCTACTGAAGGGCTTGTCATTCATGTGAGCAACAACTTTTGTTATAGACCTGGAATTTGGGTCTTGTTGTTCTAGAGCTCACAAGCAGGAGGGAAACTGGCTCTAAAATCTCCTGAGAAATACTTGTTAGAGAGCAGCAGGGAAGAACAGGCACAATAGAGCAACCCAAAGAGCAATATATTTACAGATGGTGAAGCAAATGTGCAGAACAAACATGAAAAATAGTCAGGACCCCTCTGTTTTCTGTCTTCTATTTATTCATTGCAGGGAAAGCCTGATGCTCTCGTGCTCAGAGTCAGCACTATTTTGCAGTTACTTTGTCCATTATCTGCATGCTTTTTTTCAGCTCCTGTGTTTGATGGTTTTGTAATAGCTCTGAAAAATCACTATTCAGACAGACTAGAAAGTGTGGATGTCATGGAGCAGCTGACTAAGCGGAACACAAATTTCCTTGTTCACACTCAGTATCCACTGTCATTGGTGGTGCTGCAATACACACCCTTCTGTTAATTTTGACTTTCGGATTTTGGAGAAGATGGCCTCTCCACAGATATATCTCTTCAAGCTTTTATGTGACTATGATTTCTACCAGAAGAAAAGAAAAGCTGAAAGTACTTCACCTTAGATGCCAACCAGACTTTACCTTTTTGGGTCTCCACTTCCTCTTCCACTAAATCAGAAATTTTCTTTGGTGTATGGTTAGTCTCAGAAGGCAAGTGATTTTCCTCCAAACCGGAAAATTTAGGCTTTTTTATGACAGTGCTACTTAATATATCTAGAAAGAGAATGGAAGATGTTTCAGAAGAAATCTGTTCTTTTACATGAGGTATATGACAGTGCCTGGTCAAGCAGAAACCACCACTGGAATAACCAGTGCTTCAGAAAAGGAGGCAGCTCATTTCATGGTCTGGCATCATACAGCGATAAGACTTCACCTGCAAGCATCTTCCCTCACAAAAGCAGGGAACTAGCCTGCCTAGTGTTATACAGGCATTTGGAAAGCTTCCATGTCTCCATCTTAAAGATTATTTCCTTTCTTGGCATGCTACTCTAACCATGAAAAATCTCTGGTGTCTGGCTTCTTCCCATTCCCTTTTCTAACCCAAGCTCTCAATCTGTTTATGGATAAAACTTAAAAAAAGAAAATTGAATCAATCCAAGTAATCCAAATCAAAGCTGCAGCCTCCACTTTAAGGAAAATTTGCTAAAACCAAAGAAATAAACAAGACCCCCATTCTTTTGTCTCATTGTGCGCTTTTTTTCGACTTAGCAAGTTGTCTGATGAACCATCTCCCTGGAGTCTCCATAGGGCAGAATGAAAGGTGGTGGGGCTCAGGACAAGGGGGACAGTCACACAAAGAGAAGCACCCTGGAGTAGATTTAGGGTGCACAGAGAGAGTTCAAATGCAGTTAGAGATCACACCTGGAATTTCTGAGCATAATCCTGCTTGTGCCTTTGCATGGCAACAACTCCCCTCCAACTGTAAGGCTGTACAGCAAACAGTGATAAAAATGAAGTCCTCAGATCTCATCTCCCCACAAAATTAAGCAGATGTGCTGGTGCAGTGAAGGTGTATTCTGAAAATGCTGGGCAGGTAAGAGATATACTGGGAACACAAACAGAGCCAGCTCACGAGAAAAGGGATGTTTCTGCCCAAGGCCAAAGCTTCAGTGACTCACTCCATAGCCATGACAATCACTCAATCTCTCAGAACTACATCAGCTCTGAGAATTACTAGGATGAAAACAACCCATTGCTGTTCAACTTTCTTGAAGTTCAGTTGCTTCCAACCACAAAGAGACTGTGGTGCAGTTTTGAATTAGTTTATCAAAGTTCAGTTTCATGAAGAAAAACCCAAATCCTGAAGTGCCACTTACCTATAAAAAATCTACAGCAGTAATAAGCATTATCCAAGTCACCATTTACCAAATGCTTATAGCAATGGTTTACATCTATGTTCTTAGGTATAAAGAAAATCAACAACTTGAAGGGATGCTTGTTTTGTTTAAATTGAAGTTTCAGCCCACTTTCAAACCATCAAAAATTATCTTTTCTCTGTCTCTTGCGTCTTTAGTTTGTAAATCCCCACCTACACTAGGTGTCCCCCTGTAATCAAGGACAGGTCTTAAGAGTTAGCAACGAGTTCAGGAATGTATACAAAAGCATCTTATCAGAGTCTATCATGATATACAAAAGAGAGAAACAGAATTTAGCAAAAAAGAAGTATCTCAAAAAAGTCAGTGATACTCTGTCTTTGAAATAAAATAACAGCTTCGGCACCACCTCCTTCTGCTTTTAACCAACTCTTCCACGTTATCAAGAGTAACAAACCTGAGTCCTTCCGCTTGGTACTTTCTTCTTCTCTTGATAACTTGCCCGGTGTACCATGAAACTTCTAAGGAGAGAAAGAAAACAAAATAAGAAGGAACCCACCCTGCACTGCAGAGAAGCTGCCAGGGACTTGTTTAGTTGCAGGAAGTGAAGTGACACGATACTTTGGTTTCAGGTAGAGGCAGCCTGACAGCAGACTGGAAGGAGGCTGAGCACTGCATACTGCACCTGTGTGGCCTTCTCCACATCACTGGAAGGGCTCCTGGCAGACACACCAAGTAGTAGTGGACTCCCTCCAGGCTCCTCTGAGAGGGTTTCATCTGTGTGAGAGATTAGTAAATGACATAGGCATTCGAGTTTGAACCCTGTATTGACTGGAAATCTCAGTCTAATGACACAGAAAATAAAACCCAAGCCCTCTACCCTCTCATTTATCTCATCACACAGGAAGAGGTGGTGGCTCAGACTCAGGCCAAAGGCTGTTTTCTTGGTGGTTGTCAGTTGAGTTCATTCCTTCACCTCTCAATAGCACCGGCTTGTACAAGAGACTATTTACACAGACAATATCTACCCCTCATGGCCATTACACAGAAATACCACAAGGTGAATGTTTATGGAAAAAACGTGAAGGAAAATGGCAAAATCAAAAAGAAAAAACCCACCACCAAAAAACTCATCCAAAAAGTACTGACCCACACATCAAAACTTTTCTAATACATTGAAGAAGATTAAAATAAAAATACCAGCAAGATCCACTGTGGGTAAATCATGTCTCTTGGAGCTAAATGTACTTTTTTCCCTTAGCATCTCCTTTTGAGCTCTTTGCCTTGATGCCCCTTTCTAAAACAAAACAAAGTCTAAGTATTATTTAAACATTACTACAGAAGCAGAGGTTTGGGCATTGTTTTGGAGGGAGGGTTTTGATGATTGGTTTGTTTTTTAAACACACTAAGAGTAGATACATACTTAAAATATGCCTAACATACTGATGGCTCTGTCTAACACTGAAGGAGACCTGTGCCCTAAAGCTCAATGCATTTCTCCTTTTAGGCATCAGAGATGTGTATTTGATTACGTTTTTCATAAGCAGAATGGAAGCATTATAATCAAGAGAGAAAAGTTTTCCGGGGGAAAATAAAAGCTTTTAATGTAACTACTAGTTCTGGAGACTTTTTTTTCACGGATTTTCTGTATTTCAAATATATATATATACACACATGTAGATACACAAACACACATATACATACATATTTGATATGCAGCATCTAACAATTGTTTCTATGAAGTTTACCATGTCAGAAGGCACCAACCCTTCTTACCTTCTTTGACTCGTAGTCACTGCCACTACTTGCAGAAGACACCGGAAGCACTGCAAGGAGAAAAGCTTCCCTGGTTACTAGCAGTGTAAAATGTGTACTTTGCCCAGTTAACTGAGTTAGCCACAATGCAAACCTTTTCAGTTTGGTTTTCTAGGCATCTACAAGACAAAACTTCACAACAATTATGTAAGTTTAAAAAAAAAAAAACCAAAACAAAACAAAAAACCACCTTTCTCTAACAAAGCCAGATGCAATGTTGCAAACAGGCACAACTCACTGCATCCAGAGCAGCCAAAACAGTAAAAAAACCAAAAGACAGGCTCAGCATCTTATCTGACAGTCCCAAATCCCAGGCAAGACTTGTGGGCTGACACTGGAGCAAGAATATCTCCCCTGGAAATCCAATATCAAGCTCAACTTTTTTTTGCTCTTTCATCACTGCAAAATCTAACAGCAACCCGAGCAAGCATCATTTCTCCATGAGGGCGACAGAAACATTCCATCTCACTCAGGACAATTTAGTTTCCATTTGGTGGTCACAGCTGTAGACAGCTCTGGAGCACGGCTACAGGGGAGGGTTGCTGTTGGTCAGGCCCAAGCAGAGAACACTATCAGAGATAATCACATCTGACACTCAGAGCACAATTGGCTTATTACTGCATAAAAAGGGAAGCAGAATGCCCTGGTCTGCAAATCGTGAGGTTTTTCAAGGTTAACTTGCCAAGTCAATGATGTTTCTGGGGAGATGAGGAGGGGAAAGTTGCAGGGGGGAGGTGTGGTAGCTTCAGAGGGATCTTCCTCCTAATGCAGTCAAGCGGACCAACGCAGCCACCAGCTGGGCTCTTCAGCATCATCACACAGAGGGCTATGCCCACATAGTTGTTTAGGTGCCAAATTTCCACCTGGACATTTGAACCCCACTTTGGGAAGGGGACAGGAGCCTAGTTCAAGCACAGGAGTGTACAATGCATCTCCTCCATGGGGCACCCCTTGCTGCTGGCCTCAAGCCTGCTCTCTCCCACTCAGGAGAGCCAGGAATTGGCCCGACTCTCCTTTCTCAAACCATCGCCAGCACTGGCTTTTCTGCAGCACAGTACATCATGCACAGCTAAGTGTCAATAGGGGACTAAGCTTACCTTTTAACTTACTTCTCACCCTGGGTCTTTTTCGGGTATAGTCAACAGATTTTGGCACCAACTGTATCTGAGAGTCAAGGATCCAGCTTTTCTCACTCTGACCAGTGCTTGTGTTCTCATTGTTGCTTTCAGAGAAAAGATGTTTCCTGTAACTGGACTAAAGACACTATTAAGTCCTGCTCAATCAGCTCATTCAGAAGCTCCTCAGCTACTACCAAGTTACCCCATTTCCTTCTCCCCATGGTGCAATACGTAAAGCTGTGAAATCTGCCAAAAACAGCCACAGCCAGCTGTTGAAATAAAAATACTGACAGGCAGATGCTTGCCTTTTGCCAACATGGGGTTTTTACAGTACCCCCCTTCCTTGTCTCTTCCTCTCTCCTGTGCCTAAAATAAGAGCACTCTTGCAAGGGGGAAAGCCTCAGTATGTCTGAGCTGCATCCAACAGCACATCAGGGTGAAAAAAGGTAACACGGACAATTCTCTAGCTGGTCTGGCAGTGATGGTGCATCCTGAGCACTGCTTTCAAAATGACAAACAGAGTATTTAGAGGCTACCAGGCTCTGTTTCTCAAGCTCTGCACTGGGTAAGCCTTAAACTTCAGCTTCTTTATGCGTGCAACAGATCTGTACAGGCACAAATACACATCAATCAAATACACAGCACTCAAAGTCTCTAGGGATGAAAAAGCATAGACAACCTACCTGCCTTCTCTCAATATTGTTTGATTCCTTGTTCTTGCTTCTTGTTTCGTAAGTCCTGCCAAGTAACACAAAGACCCAAATTAGGAGTAGCAAACACTGCAAGCACCGTGGAATGGATTAATTTTTATGGAAGTGGCAGGAGGCTCCTTAAGAGATCAGCAGAAGAACCAAACTGTTAAAGTGCAGTCATTAGACACATTTTTCTTTGCTTGGATTTTCAAAGTAGCTATTCAGGGATGTCTAGAAATCAGCACTTTTTAAAATAAAAATTACCCTTTGTACTTAGAGGTGGCAAGTCCCTGGAAGCTTGCTATGACTGGAAGGCAGCCAAAGCAAGGCAGGGAGCTTAAGCATTTTATAAAAATTAAATCAGTAATTTTGGCATATGGTCAGGAAAGGATGATTTTTAAGAGTTAGCCTTATTATTGTCAAAGTTGACAGGAGTCACTTTTCTCTCCAGTAACCTTTATATTCTCAGGTACTATTTAAATACTGGTATCAATAACATCCAGATAGTGCGGTAGCTAAGCAAGAAAGTATCGAATTAGAAAAATCTCACAGCCTTTTGGATCCTAACTTAAAAGAGCTTAACCAAAGCTATGAACTCTTCTTCGCGTAGCAAAAGGTTCATAAACACTGCATGTATAGTCCTGTACCTCTGATTTTGTGAAGAAATTTTCTGGGCAAGAATCTTTCCTTTGGCTGCAGCAACCTGAAAGAGAAGCAGAGAGTTTTCTCAAGAGTCCACTTGCCCCATAAAATAATCTGCATAACTAAAACGTATCGGAACTCCGAAGGGAAATGGATTATGAGTCCCGCTCGGAAATTTCGCTTTTTAATAGAATGGGATTTGTTGATTGAAACAATGTCATAAATTATGACAGACAGACATTTGAGTCTCAAACAGAGCTCCTTTCTCTTTTCCTTGGTTTATGAATAATGCTCCTTTTAAGCACCAACGTCACAAGACACATCATTTGAATCAGTAGCAGCGCTGGCAGCAGCACTGTAGGCAGGGTGCAGGGCTCTTGGACAGCCCTGGGACAGGCTGCTGGGACTGGGGCAGGGTGCCATGGAGCACGGATTTATGCTGACACCCAGTGGCAGTTGCAAGGATCGGGCCATGTCCAGATTATTATTTAGAGGAATTTGGGGTGTTCCGTTCAGCACCCATTGCCCCACAATTAGCAGGCACCAGTGACAGCCCCCCACATCACGGGACAGGCTGAAAGACAAGGGGTTCGTGCAGTACAGCCACCTTGTTGGAAGCCATCAGGAGCAAGTGATTAATTTTTATTCTTTTTTTTTTAAAGAGCCTGGAAATTTAAGCCAAGTAGATTTTCAGACAAAAGTTTTGTGAGGAATGGGTTTTAACCAGGGAGTCCCAGCTGGTAAAGCGCAGCTTGAAGTGGATTTCATTCTCTTCTGTTTAGCCTAGGAGGACAAATTGGATGCCCAGCAATCCGCTTTTGATATTAAGTAAAACACAGAGATTGGCCTTCAGCCACAGAGATATCCCATGGGCTCACTGAAACAACAGCTCAAATGTCTGTTGGTGTTATCACACGTTACCCACCACAAAATTCAAGTGCTGATGAGCATTCTTACCACTCAAAAAAAGAATTCCATTTCCACTATACAGAGAAAACAAAACAAAAAAAATTCTCAGATTTCCAGTTGTCTGTCCTGCTATAACAGTGCGTCCGTCCTTACAGCATTTCTGCAGCAGATGTCCCCTGCTTAAAGTTACTACTCCATTAGGTGCTGAGCTTCTGTCTCAACTTTACCTTTTCATGACTTGAGGAGTCTGAGTTTTCAAAATCGTAGAGTTCCTTCCTGCAAGACAACATAAATATGGCAATGACATACAGCAGTGAAGAATCACCCTAAAGAATTTCCTTAAGATTATGGGGGTCATAATGATGTTTCCTTCTGACACACCTCTCCTCAGATATACTATATGCCTAAAAAGAATGTTTTCCAAGCTTCTAAAAAAAAAAATACTTGATCCTTTTCTACTTAGTCTTATTGCTACCTATCTTGATTCTCACTCTTTTAATTGCAACTGTTTTAAGAAATATTCAAAACATAGAAATTAACCTATCCCTGTTTATGCAGAGGACATTTTGTTCTCACATCGCCCATAATAGTACATGGGAGGAAGAAGTAATGATCAGAAATAAAATCAGAAGCATTTTAAAAATTCGTTTTAATTCCCCTTTGAACATCCTAGTATTTAATATTTGGCATCTAATCACTTTTCTGCGTACGTCTAGATTTTGTTGTCATGTCTTCCAACATTTAAACTTAAGTGTGCCTTTATGGCTTTTCCCAAATTGCAACTATTTAAAAAAAAAAAATCCTACGACAATCGTTCAACATACAGTACACCTTCTCTTTAATACTAAAAGAGCGGGAGGAGTAAATGACTGAGACCCTCGACAAAGCCTCCGAGGGAAGGAAACGCTCATTTCCAGACGAAGCACTAGAGGGAGCAGAATGACCAAACTAAGTCACCTCTAACTCCTCCACTGCTGCTTCCGTTTCAAAACGGGTATTTGCCGCATCTGATTATTCCGTCTTAAAACACACAACTTGTAGTCCTGATGAAACCCTGCATTAATTTTTCCTATTGTTATCTACAATCAGTCAAAAAATCCATCTAAGCACTTGGGGTTTTGGGAGGTTTCTCTGAGCTAAGAGACAGTAGACTGAAGCAGGACCCCCATGGAAGCCCCAGAACAGCAGCAGAGATCCTCACACACAGCTCATTTGCTCTCCTGCCCAGCAGGAGGCATTAACTTGAACACAACACTTAGCAGAGTGCAGAAGGAGGGTGCAACAAGGCAGACTTCCAGTGCCACAGGCTGCATGTGGCCCCCAAACCCTCAAGCCCTTCTTCCTCCAGTGCTCCCAGCTTTAAATGCAAACAGACAGATGTGTGAGTGCAAAGGAAGGGACAAACTGAAAAAGAGGCCATCCTGGAACACTAGGATGCATGATGCCAAGGAACTGGGACAATATTTGAGAAAGCTTAAGTGTTTGTGAAAGAAGCTGGCACTCAGAACTCAGCTCACTGGAGGATTACGGTTGGGCAAGGAAAAAGGGAAAAGCCAACATGCCATGACATAGCATCATAGGGGTAGAGGGCATTTTTGGCATTTAGGGTTAGCTTCTGAAGTCTCTATCACTTTGAGGACCCAAAGAGTCCTACAGAGACAAGTTACAAATCTGCAGCCTCATACTTGTGCTGCCTGTTCTAGGTACAGACAGGTCACCTCACAGGGACGTCCTCCCTCCATGAGTGCTAGGAAAGGTCTGAAATCACTTGGTACACCAGCTCCTGCATGGGCACAGGGCTTGTGTGTCATACCTGCCTTCAGCCCTCTTCTCGGCCAAACTTGTTCTCCTGTTTCTCTTTTTGCTGGTAACATCCTTTGGAAAAGGAGAGAGCTGCAGGATCTACAACAACAATACCCAAAGTCACATTCTGATTCTAGAGCCTGCCAAAAGCAGAGAAAAGGTGTGCCAGGAAACTTCCTTTGTCCCACTACAACAATTATCCAGGTGCAACTGCTGCCTGCAGTTCTTTCCCACCAAAAAGTATGGGACTCCCAGAGCTGAAATTGTGGGGCCAAGAGAAAGGGGGTAGAGAAAGGATTTCAAAAGTTTTGAATTATTTGTTTTTAAATATCTAAAACTAGCACCTGGAAATGTAAATTCAAGAACAAGCCTAAAATATGATTTCTTATATAAGATAATTACCTAAGCTCAAAACCAGTGGTTTAGGAATTTAATTTTTCCCACATAATGCACTGACTTTTCTTTTAATACATGGACACACCAATAGAAGTTTCCAAGTGCAACTGCAGATGACTCTCAGTTGCCTGGTAATTTACCCAGCTTGCAAGCTCCCACACAAGGATTATAGAGACAGATCTAGCACGGGAGGGATATTAGAACACAGACACAAAACCAAATAAACACATCTGTAGACTTCCAAGGCTTGCTTTCATTCCAGAAGCAAACATTCCCTCTTTGAGGACAGCATGCAAGTCTTGTGACATGCGAGTGTGTCCCACACACTGCCGTACTCCTGGGCACAAGCACAACACAGTGCTTCTGGGGGGGTAAATAAGCTGAATAAACTCCAATGAGCTTGAATTACTTGGCTGGGCCTCTCTAGGATGAGGTTGGTGGCTGTTGCCTCTGCAGCTCACCCATGGTGCTAAGTGGCACAGAACACCAGGTGTGACACTCCATGGGCTCAGGACACTGCTCAGTGGCACGAGTGGGGTCAACCCGTGCCAGCTTTCTTCTGCAACTCCACCAGAACATCTCTTCCCCACCCTGTATCTCCTCACTCAGGGGGACCCCCAAGGCACACATACCTTTGGTATTGACTCATCCATAGGTTCTTCTTCTAGGGACTTCTCACTGGGGACAAGAGGACACATGAGGGAGCTGTTCATTTAAAGACCAAAATGTATGTGAAGTACAAAGGGAAAAGAAAAAAAACCCAAAAAAACAACTTGCACCAATTAGCATCAAAGCAATGGTTTAGTGTGAAGGCAAGAAAGGCCATCAATAGCTCTACAGAAGTCCAGCTCCTCAATTACAAGAGATTCTGTCCTGCAAAGGTCTGGGAATAAAGGTGAATTCAAGCCAAGGTGAATTCAAATTTACATCATCTTTCACAAAGTCATGGTCCCCACTATGAACACTGTCACATTTGGCAAGCTCAGGTTACACAGCTGAAGTTTAACTCTGTAAATCAGCTGTGGGCTCACCTTGCATTTGGACTAAATCCATGATGAGTAAAAAGTCACACCAAAGCAGCCACCAATCTGGTAACCAAACATCCCTGTTCAGCGACTCCAAAGTGCTGTAACTCCAGGCAAGCAGCCTTGATGGCCAGGTGGCAAAACAGAATCTCCAATTTAATAATTGATGGAATAACCTCAAAATTACATGAATTAAAACCCCAGGAGAAAGAAATAAAAACCCAAACACACAAAAACAACCGCAAAACCCCCACTTTGTGACTTTCTATCTGAGACACTCACCTAGGCTTAGCTTTCGTCCTTGGAGATGGAGTTTTGGACTTTTTTTCTGAAGAAGGCAAGGAAACTATAGTTTTACCCTCTGGAGCTACTATGAAACTTTATCTGCTTTTGCTGTAAGACCCACAAAAGCAGCTGAGCCTTCAATATGTCACCTGGGTGATATTTAACTGGGTCAGACTTAAGGAACTGAAGGGAGCCATGCCTGACCTTGGTTAGCATCTTCCAGGTCAGTCTGCTGGCTCACTGTAACCACGGCAACACCAGAGTTAGCCATTTTCTGCTTGGAGACATGAAACCATGAACAAACATGTATATGACCATAAAAAAAGCGGGGATTTTTAGAAACAGGGTTTTAGTACTAGTCTGTGGCAATGGCTGCATGACAGGTTCATCACTGTCCACACATGAAAACCTTTTAGGCTGTGTGTGAAACTACAGGTTTCTCACTAAGATCATCCCACCATCCCCTTATAAGAGGAAGTAAATTTTTGTTTCCTTTTAAAAGCAATTTTGCCAAAATTGCAGCTCTGAAGACAAGTATTTGAGCTGAATAGATACAAACTAGTTTTCTTTGAAAGAAGGTTTTAGTCACACCTGCAAAAAAAAAGCAGACTGGAGGAGGGGAAAGGGAGCACAAGGACTGTTCCACCATACAGCAAACACTTACTGCTACGGTGCCTGTTAACTGCTGTCTGTGCTGAGAGGTTAAGTTGTCTTTTTGAGCCTCCATGTTTTCAGAGTTTGAAGGATCTGTCCTCTGTACATTAGAGGATACAGCTATCCCTGCAGAACAGCAACCGGGGCGAGAATGTCATCGCAGTAATTGAACACACTCACTACCCCTTCTTTCCATTCCCACACATACATGCAGCAGTACAACCTTCTAGGCACAAACATCTCAAGATCACATTTAACAGAACTAATATCTTCAAATTACCCAGAGAAAAATTGCAATGCTAAATAAACAGTATATAAGATCATCAATACTGGATGAATATATGCAAGTTTTTCATCTGACTACTTGTATTGTTATGCTGACTCCTAAGCTCTGGAAGACACAGAGCAACCCTTTACGTCTGGCTAAAGCAGGTGGATCTTCCACCACCTATGTTTCCCTCCACTTAATCTCTATCAGGCACTACAAAATCTGTTTCACTACAGATTAACTACCTTCTGCCCTTTGTAATCCTTAATTGCTTCAAGTAGCAGTGCCCACCCTGCACCTCTCTGTGCTCCATAGTGGACACTGATAAAGGAACTCCTAGCTCATCTGCATCTCCAGAACCCGGAAGAATTCCATTCTAACTTATTTTAGGTTGTAACTGGAGGAAAATGGGAAGGACTACTGAAGAAGTTACTGCTCCAGACATTTAACGCTAGTAGTAGCTCTTTCAAGTATTCACCTGGAGAAATCTGAAATGCACAGGAACTTAGAGGAAAGTAAAAGTATCTTTTTAATACTTTCCCAGAAAAAACACCATCTATCCTAAGAGCTCTTCAAACTTGATTTGTTTTCAAGACAGCGGGTGGCAGCAGCAGAAAGAGCTGTGATTTCACAGCCTTAGAGGATGTGGAAATATGTGTCAAGCAAGTTACACCAAGAAAGAATCCACACAAAAAGCAATCACTCTAAAACCTGAAATACAGCCAGTTTAGGAGTAAAGACAAACCCCAACCTTCAAAGTTAAAAGATCACCATACAGAAAAAAAAGCCACCTTCCAAAAAATTTGATACTGAAGTCGAGCTGAGGAGGCATTTCCTGTTTAAGACTAATTTTGATCACACACACTGCGCCTGCTTTTTTGCTGTAAGCAGCTTTTCATTTAACTGTGGGCCACAGCCTTGTGGGGATTTACAGAAGAATTTCAGAGCACAAGAAGGAAAGAAAGGAGTTACTTTCTCTTTTTCTTGCCAGGTTCTGGGCTTAGGCCTTCCTTGGGTCGGACACAGAAAAGACACATCTGTACTTCAGGCTCTGAGTTACCTCAAAAACTACTGAATTTGGAACATGAAAAAACTCTGCCAAATGATCCTGGAAGAAGATGCCTTGCAGGAGATGTTCACTGGCAGCACAGGAAACACCACCATTTGATGGTGGAAAACTTAACATGACCAGTTCAAAGAAATAGAAAGCATTAGGCTGGTGAGAATAAGGAAATAATGGCTATTCCAGGTCCAGCTAAGAGCCTTTCCTGCCCTGAGGTGAATAGCTACATTTGTAGCTGGGGCACACACAGACATGGCCCTGCAGCACAAGGTATTTACAGCAGCAGGTCTCCTCCTGCAGAGGAGCTGGGCTGCTGCTCACCTTTACCCACAAGTAGGGACTGCAGGTGAGCACTTCTGCTCCCCCAGCTGCTCTTCCACAGCAGTTCCAAGGCATCATCCACTCCACTTGGGGACAGGGGACTGGAGCACACCATCTCCTAGCACATCACCTTGTTCAGAGGAAGCAGAAGGTGCCTCCCTGCAGGAAGCTTTAGTAGAAGCTGCCCCACCATACGAACCCCACTGCACAGAGGAGAGCTTGTTAAGTGCTGAGGTGCAAGCACTGGCTCATCAGAGAACCTGTGCTTTCAGGAGGCCAGATGCCACCATCCCTGCAGGCTCCCACAGGGCATGGCCAAACCAGAAACCAGGCTTTGGGCAAGCCAGAGGGAAGGACTGGAGGGTGCATCCCACTGCACCTGCAGATGGAGAAACAGTTCTGCACACTCTGCACATCAGAGGTCAGCCAGCAGCTGAAGTGTGCCTTGCCAGGCCACCTGCCAGCACACAGATGCTGTCTCCATGAGCCTTCCCCTGCCTGTGCAACCCCAGCAGCACATGGCCATGGTTCTCAGCCCTCACTCCCTGGGCTAGAGGGACTCAGCACCGGCCACAAACACCAGTAACCAAGCTCACAAGGCAGGGACAGTAGAAGACTGAGCTTGGGCATTGCTTGGCTTTTTCTTGTGGGTTTTTTTTTCCTTTTTTTGGTTTTAAGTGAGGTTAATGTAAGCTGTGGACTGCAAGTAAAAACAATAATTTGAAAACAGATCTTTAAATTTAGTGAAATAACACGAATTTTTTTAAAAAATCACCTGCTTCATTCTGCATGGCTTGCTTCCCGACAATCTCCTCTTCAGACTCAACTATCTGTTGGCATGAATTAATGTCAAGTGAACCTGTTCTTAAAAAGAGCAGTCTTTATCTGGTAAAGCTGGCTACTTAATAACAAAACTAACAATTGCTAATTGCCAGCAACAGATCAGTGGACATTAATTGAGTTGCTCATTCAGAAAGGTCTTGGCTCCTTTAGGGGCAAATGACAGCCACTATACTATGGTTATTTACTGTCATGAAAGCTTTTCTGCAGACCCCAGAGGCTGCGGATGAATGACAAATCAGAAAGTAATTACGTTAACCTTTGGAGAAAAAAAAAAAGAAATCACACACATAACCTATGTTTTTACATTAGCTAACAAAAAACCTTGAGGTTTTAGAAGCACTGTACTCTCGAACCACTGTCTACAAAGACACTCCAAGATTTGTATCTTTCAGCACACCTCCAGGTTTCTGTGTAACAGTTTGCTCATCTTGTGCTGTGTAACACTTGGAGCTATCCGTAAGAGCATGTTCATACTTAAAGTTATGCAATTAAATGCGACAGGCCTTATTTTCTACTTCAGAAACACTGGGGAAGTTATAACACAAGGAATTAAATAAAAAATCACTTTAACCTTCCAGTTTTCAAACCATAAATTTGAGTACCTTGAAACTTATTTCCTAAAACACCTAATTTCTCTTCCAGGCCAAAGCTGAGAACATCTATATAGCATATTATAAATCCATAATGTAAAGACAAACATAGTAAAGAGGCATAGAGAAAATAAAGATACCACAAAACACAAATCTCACAAAACTGAAAGGTTTTGTTCAGTGTAAAATATAGTTTAGAAAAGAAAACTAGCACATATTAGAGCTTACCATCAGTTTTTCATCTCCCAGGACTTTTCTAAGTACACTTAAGATTTCGAACTCAGCCCTGAAAACCAGTTTGATTTTTGTTGCTTCTGTTTTGTTAAGAGCAGAGGGTATCTTCATAAAAATTTTAACAATCTTTTGGCTATCCTTCTCTGTGTAAAAAAAAACAAAAAAAAAACCCAAACAGAAAACCCCACACAAACAAAAAAACCCCAAACAAACAAAAAAAAAAAACCCCAAACAATCAGTTAGATTTATTTTACATCAAGACATTCTTCTGTCAACCCAAAAATGTCTGAGTAATTGTTTGGGATTTTTAAAAGAGTCTTTTACATCTTGTCCTTGCATTTCCAGTTACTCTGTTCACTCATTTCTTTCCCATTGAGTCTTGATTATGCTGTTCCCCAGGACACCTATAAACTGACACCTCAAGCTGTCCTGCTTGAGGGGGGAGGGTGGGTTATTGTGCAGAATGGGGCCACACAAACTCCAACAAGCTGAGCTAGTGCAGGATGACCAAAGGACAAGGCAGGGAAGGAGGAGAAGACACAGGAACCCTCTGGTGATGGCGAGATTTTAGGTTTACTCCGTGTGCCTTATGGACCCCCAGCCAAACAGGATAGTGATGTTGGAAAATCTTACCCTTCACGCTGTAACTGTTGACATTTTCCTTTGACAGCCTCACAGAGTCCCAAAGAGCTCCCTTTGAAAACCAAAGTCATCATGTCAGAAGGGCTGAGGGAGTGCCCGCTGACTTAGGCTAACCCAAGGCCACCTGGGCTTTGCTGTTACCTCATCACAATCCACATAGAAAGTCACACTCTGGCTGCCAACGTTGAAGTCAATCCAGAACTCCTCCAGCTTCTCATCCGACGGCTTCTTCACCTGGGGAAGAAGAGCGGTGCTGTTGTTCCCCAAAAAGCCCCACAACTGCATTAAATTTTCTTTATTGAGGCAAAACTGGAGTGTTACACCCTACAATAAACATCTGTACACCTTGCAGAAATAAGAGTTCAGATCACCCTGTGAGGTGCCAGCTCACCAACCACACCCACATCAGACGCAGCTCTGCTTCTGCCAAGCGAGAGGCAGTGCACAAATGCCCACGTTTGTGCCAGGAAAAGTTATGGAAGTTCCCTCTGTTTCTGAGCACTTGAAATGAGCAGAAGCAGTGGAACCAGCTTCCATCTGCATGGGTTTGATTCAATATGACTGCCAGGAAGGGTGCCACACTTCATTTAATTAAAGACCAGTGAAGCAAACTGCAAGATCTGCAGCTGTGACCTCTCCTACGTGGGCACCAGGCTAATCTTGTTTTCTGCCATTTGGAAACGGCTCTGACAGAGGAATCAGCATTGTCCTGTCCTCCTGTTTCTTTTTAGAACTCTCTTCTGTCATCACCATGAAGAGAAGTGCTGCCTCTATCACTTGGCTGATACAAAAGCCAAGTCAGCAGCAGCAAACTGGGAGCTAAGTGACAAACAAGCAAACTTCCAGCTTGAACAGAAGGTTGTACTCCACACTCCAAGAAATTGAGCTCCTCAGTGAAAAAGAGACAGGGGGAAAAAAAGCTCCAAACATCTTCCACAGAAAGCAACACTTGAGCAGCGGTAACACTGTAGGGGAAGGTGTGAGAGCTTTTAGGGCTATTACCTCATTCATGTCAGCAAAAGCAGATATGCAAGGAAATGAGTAGACTCTGGAAGAGAAGCAGACTTCACATGATACATTCAACATCAGAGTCTGACTTCAACAATTTTACTTTTAATAAGATTAGTAACCAATCTTATAATTTAAAAAAAAATTTAAAATTTTCTGAAAGTAAATTAAGCTTAGATAAGCTAGAGACTACAGTATTTTAGTAGTGATGCATTATCTTCATTGATTTTACTTTCAAAAGAACCACCATAAAAATGAATAAAATCTCCTTAAAAACAACTTCATTCCTCACATGTGATATAAAACTTTTTTTAATATAACCCAACCCAGTTTACAAACCTATTTATTTCCTTCTTCGGTAATGATGGCACCGGTTTATGCTGTTGGTCCCTAGCTTACCTTCTTTTATCTCCAAGCCTTTCATTTAGTAGGTTAAGAAATTTTCTGCAGTCCTTCAAGAGAAATAACACATTATTTTGAAAAAAATCAGGCTACACTTCCTTTACAAATAGTTATTATATTGTGTAGAATGACTATCTGCTGCATAACCTCTACTCTTCAGCTAAAAGTTTAAACTGGTCAGTGGGAACCCAATGACCACTGGGAAAAAAACCTCAAGTTACTACAAAAGGTTGGACCCAACTTAAGACCAGTAAGAATTCAAATACAAACCCTGCAATTTAACTCATTTATGCATTATTTATTATATTTTTTTATATATATTACTTTTTTATAGGTAAAATAACTTATAAGTATGAGCTATTTTAACAACGTGTCATTTAATATTCACCACATTAATACGAAAAAAAAAAAGGAAAACATGCCATCCACAAATAACTTTGTGTATTTATAAAATCAGTTTTGGAGAAACTTCTTGCAAGGACATCCTGGCTGAACTCAGCCAAAACCAGCCCCTATACAGACTTGTCAAGTATGTTGTTTTCAAAATAAGGACCCTCACCGTCTCAAATTCTCGATCCTTGATCTCTTTGAAAGCTTCAGCAAGATAGTTATCTTCAAACCAGTGGTGAACAAGGTCATCCCTCCACTTTTTTATCATTAACCTACAAAGTGCTTCTGAAAGGGCAACCTGAAGGTCATAATCTGCCAGGTAAACATAAGCACAGGATAAATATCACCTCTTTGGTGACGCCATGATGATTTTTTGCCTTTTCTTTTAGACCCCTTTTATACACTCTTTTATATTGCTTTTATGCATTCTTAATGCTTTTATTCCACATACTTATAATTCATTAAGTTAGATAGCCTAGCCTTTGTTAAATCAAGAAACCAAACATCCTAGAAACCTTGCAGTCAGGAGCCAGAACACCCCAGACACCAAGATCCTCTCCAGAACACATTCTGTAAACTAAGATAAGCCCATGAAAAGAAAAAGTTCCTCAAAACAGAGAGTTCACATGAGCCTCTCATTGGAAAATCTTTGTTAGATACGCTAATTTGTGAAGCCTATAACTGTATTTTTCTGATGCGTGTGTGCACTTCGAAAGGCAGCGTGCTGCAACAAAGATCCTTCAATAAATACCGAAGTAAAACCCTTTTTTCCACCTAACCGTGTTTAGTTCTTAATTTTAAGACCAAGAAAAGGCAACACTGGAATAACAGAGGGTTATAGCAGTGCTACTCTGCAATTTTATACTACACAGTCATATTCATCCTCTAGCTTCAGCTTGTCCTAGGAGAACAGGGGAGGGTAACAGCCAAGTGTTGGCTCAGGCATCTTCAGCTGCCCCAGCTCAGTGAGATTGGGGTAGAGAGCACTGCAAACCACGGCACACAAGTGCACTGGGACATGTGCTCGGGGTTCGGAAAGGAGATGAGAGCAAACACTCATCACTAACTCACTAGGATTAGATCACATTCCATATACCATGCCAATACCCTAGAAAGTGTTATCATTAGGAGAAAACAAAAAAAGATTTTACTCAAGAGGCCATAAACCTTGTTAACTAAATTTTGTCCACATCGTGGCAAAGCAATTGAAATTTAGTTTTAAGACTAACAGCCAGCATATTTTGTAAACACATACGTAAAGCTGATCTAATTACTTTTCTATATAAATCAGTCTGATTAGTGCAAATGCATTACTAACACCAACCAGAAAGAACTAATGCACTGCTGCATTTAACTTTTTTAACTTATATTTTGTTGAGGCACATCTGACTCTCCTCCCTAAAAATTAACTCCTGACAAGGAAATATGATTTAAATTATAATTCATCTATAATAAATAAGCAGATAAGGTAAAGCTGGAGAACTTACCACCAACCTCCAGTACAGTTTTTGCAAGGTCTTTCCTGAAACAACACAATGCCACAGGTTAAAATGGAAATAACTAACTACTATTGCAGAGAAGAGGGTATTTAGCTACAGCAACTGGAGGGAAAACCACTTACGTGAGTGAGCACATCTCCTCAGAGAGAGGGAACTTCTTTCTCTCCTCCCTTGGGAGACTGTCAAGTATAGAGTTGAGGGTCCTCAGGGCCTTTCCCCCAACAAAAGAAGGGGTAGAAAATGAAGAGAAATAAATCAGAAACACTTTTTCACATTTATCTAATTACAGAAACTTTCACACAAATGTATCCAATTTTCTCCTCCTAAGAATCTTACCTCCAGATGCAGAGCGTAGCAAAGATTTGCTTCTGTCACTAGGCGCCCTAGTTCAGGCAAAAATAAATTCACTAGCTCTTTCTTCCCTAGAAAAACAATTTGAAAGGTACAGCTGGAAATGGGCTGGTGTCCATATAAAAGTAGTTGAAGCAATCACAGTTTGTTGTGTTGAAGGAATAAAAACATTCCAGCTGTAAGTTTGTTTCAAAGCTTCCAACTATCTAATCCTAGACAGAAAGGGGAACTGGTAACTTCCATCTAAAAAAAATTGCTCCAGATATACTAACTTCTGACCTGGGTAACTATTTAAAGAGGCACAGCAAGGAGGAGCTAATTACTAGCCACAAGAGAAAACCTGAATATACAGGTTTTGTCAAAGTCAATAGAGAAACCGATGAAGCATTAACCAGAAGATGCCTGTGCCACTCTGCTCCCACTAGAATAAGGTGCAAGGACAAATAAGCACACGTTACCTGACCCACAGTGAAATGCTTCATTTTTACATAGATTGTGAGCCTGGATGTCTGGTCACACAGATACTTTCTGAAAGCACCTGCTCCCCTGCCCTAATGGAAAACCAGCTGCAGCCACAGAACAAAATTTTACTGCTGAAATGAATGAGACAGACAGACACCTCTCTATCTAGTTCAGAAGGCTGCAGGAGTTACCACGTTACTCTGTGGAGATGGTTGCCTTCGGCAAGGGAATAACATCTGATGCCAGAACAAACAGATGTGCAAGAACAGACTGTCTAGCCTGAACCCCTTTCAGAAGGGTCACTTACTTCGATCAAGTGGAACACTTGATGCTGACCATTTAAACAAGGTACCAGAGATAGATTTTTTTCAGCATGTACAAAACAAGCAAAGAGAAACAGAAAAAGGTTTTGTTCTCCAATGTAAATGTTAATGAAAATTACTGAAGAGAAATCAGCAGGAGGATTTTAAAAAAAAAAATACTGCAGAGAGGAAAAAATAGGAAGCAGAAGAGAAAAGAGAAAGGGGAGAGAGTTCAGGCAGATTTAAGAAACGTGCTCCCAAGATTAAGATTCAGGATGCTGAGGAATGGAAGGAAAAAAATACTGACCTTCATTACTGCATTTGCAAATCACCTGATGGAAAGAGTAAAAGAAGCCTTCATTAATGCACCATCACCCAAGAACAGCAGTACTCAAAGTACTTCTGAGTTGTTTATGTGGACCCCACCCTCACTTTCAGGAGCTAAATAACATAAAACAGTAGTGTACCCACATCAGGAACAGCCACCTGATACAGGTATGTCACATATGGTCACTCCAGTCATACAGGCTGGCATTATGCAGGGAGAGCAAAGGCAGCCAAGCACCCACTTCCCCCAGCGATGGATTTCAGCAGCACTCGAGAGCACAGCACCTACAGGTTCCCTGGAAAACCCACATCGTGACATCGTTCTCTTATTTTTATTACACATGTGAAAGCACATTTTATGTTTACACACCACAGTACTAGATATCACAACATATATCTGGAGGGTGTTGAAGTCCCTAGAGGAAAATTTAAAACAAAAATTTTAAAAAATTAAAAACCAATTCCACAACACAAAGCACTTCTTCCTCCACAGTGAAAGCACGTGGAAGAAATGTATCAGGAAGAAAAATAAATTACATTTTTGGGAACAGAAATGGGTATGTCATAACTTGAAAGTGGTTAGTAGAAAAAGAAGGAAGCTTGGTTTTGCTCAAATACCTTTTATCAGAACTCCTAAAAAGAGTCATAAATATTGATATGAATTCTGATGCACAAAGTAACATAAAGTTCCCATAAGCTACAGACAGCAAGACTGGGAGCAATAGCTTAGGGAAAAAAGCTAAAAAGCATTCTTCCTATTACAAATGTTACATTACTAGGCCTCCAATACCCTTAAAGTCATGAATATTCGTAAGTTGAAACCTAAATGAGAGTTGCAAGCCAGTTACATCATTCTTTAGAACTAAGTCATCTGTTTCAAATACAGTAGGAGCAAATTGCCAGGACCACCTTGGCAAACACATTTGCACATAAAGCACAGCCCGGCATCAGTAACTTGGGGGTTTTAAAGAGAGCTTCAGCATACAAGCTTTAATTTACAAAATGCATCAGAACTTCTTGCAAATTTTTCTGCGAAAACAAATACTTCAAGTTAGAAAATAAGAAAATACTGCAGCCCTGTAGCACCCTCTCAAGTGCGTCAAATCTCAGCCCAACGCCAGCCTGGAGCACACTCCTGGACACTGCCCACCCACACCACCTAGGCTGTATCCCAGGCTCAGCCCTAGGGCACGAGGTCCATACAATTAGCAAGTATTTATTTTCTAACAGGAAATCGTTTGTGAACAATAGCTATCTTATCGAATAAAGGCAACCGTTCTATCCCTTTAATGCACGAACATACCAATGCAGAATCAAAGAAGTCTTCAAGCAGTGACAGCAAAAATTTATTCTCATTTGGGTCGATGATGGTCACAAATGCTCTTGCTCTTTCAAACCAAGATACCAGGTAAAAGTTAAAAGAATGAGTTAAAACCAGGGAAGAGGTGTTAATAATCCTTAAACTATATATGTTTGCGGGAAACCTTACATAGGTTTTTACTCTTTAAATTTCAGAGTCATGTACTGTGTCAAAAGCTACAAGGCATTAAGGAATTAAAATTTTGCTAAGAGGACACGAAAAGTGCCATTCCCTCCCCCTTCCTCTCCAGCCCTCCTTTTATCCTCCTTTCTTGTCCACGGCACTCACTCTTGGTGCTCAGACACAATAAATGCTCTAGTGCCATCAAAACTCCTACAGACATTTCTAGAGGACATAAACTCACAGCAAAAGATTGTAAAACTTTTTCAAGGTAAGTATTTTAACACTCCATGGTTTTAAACATAGCATAACACACAAATGAACTAGAAATCCATGCTCCACTGGAAGTACAGACCTCAGACTGGAAAAACTTTATTAATTTACCCTCATACAGGAATTTTGAGCAAATGTATCCCTGAAAAGCATAACTACAAGGCAGGAACACAACATTTTGGAACAAGGACTTCTCAGTACGAGTCTGCTAACAGAGCACATATTAAGTGTTCCCTGATAGCTGTGCTAGATCCAGGTGTTACTCATCTTCAGCACAATTGCATTTCTGCTACTACAAGTATTACCAGCTGAAATCAGTATAGTGCCATTGTGCCCAAGAAAAAATGCAATTGCAGATTAAATGCATCTGGTTACTTACACATCTAGCCAGCGACCTTCAAAAGAATATCTCAGGTTTTTTGCCAGTTCTATTACTAAAACTGTGTTTTGCTGAAGCATTTAAAATTCATTTAGAAAATCTATATCATTGCACCAATGGGACTCATAGAAACTCATCTTCTCCTTCCATTATCAGCTTAAAAAAAACCCCAAACAACCACAACCCTTTAAAACAGGTAATAGGTGGAGCCATAATATTGGTTGCTACACCAAAAGCAATAAAAGAGTAAGCATTTTTTTCCCCACCCAGTTCATGCAACATATTAAAAAAAAAAAATTTGCTTCTGTGTGGCCAACAAGCAATACCCTAGTTTTGACTTCCCTGGCGTTCTTTTTCTGATGCAAACGACCTTAAATCACATTAGCAACTTGTATACAGTATTATACTCATCTTTGCTAGCAGTCCTTGCTCAATAAACAAGCTCTTCTTTTCTTGAAGATCACTTTTAAGGTAGAGCTGAATACACTTCAGCATCAGTGAAACATTCTCAAATTCATTCTTGTCCAGCTCCTACAGAAACACAGAGTGCTGTGCATTATTAGTCTGATATCCTCTGAGCCGGGTGCTAGGATAGTTAAGATTATTTACCGTACTCACCTTTCTCAGTGCTTTGTCCAACTGGTTTAAGAGAGATTCACTGTATTTCTGAGGAGGCTCTACTTCCCTCTCTTGAAGCAGTTCTCGTATTTTTTGAAAACCCTTCCCTCTAAAGGCATCAATGAGCAGTGATTCAAGCTGCAGAGGGAGGATAAAGGAACAACTAGTGAGTAAAATAAGCAGTCACTGAAATTGTTGCAGCAGTAATTATGATAAAATACTTGCAATGCTATCTTAAAAGTTGCAAGCTTTTTGTTTATTTTTGTTTGTTTTGACTTCATTTGTTTCTCTACTTTCATTTTACTGTTAAATCTGAAGGGAAATATCAGTCCTTTTCTCTGAAAGAGACAGAACCCTTGAAAGTAAGTAATCTTAAAAGACACTGAATAAGGAAATAGGCAATTTAGTATGCCCAGTTTGTAAGTCCCACAACTATTACAGTAATTTCTTCCCACTTATTAAGGAAAAGATTAAGGCAACTGCTGCACTTCCCACATTAAACAAAATTACTAAAAATTCTAGGTCATGCCATATCCATTTAAGAAATACACCTTTAAATATATATATAAGTAACAATTTGTAAGATAAAGATAAGGATGCACTTAAAAGATCCTTACATAGTCTTCTGCTCTGTCTGCCTTATTGCTACCCACATCTCTATTTCCTTCTTCACTTTTTTCTTCCTTTAAAAACAAAAGGAAGAGAAAAAACACCGTAAAAAAACTTCTTTCACCACCCCCTCAAAAAAAAAAACCAAACACACCAAAAAACAAACAAACAAACAAAAACCAAAAAACGAACCAACCAAAACAAACCCAAACACTTTTTCTGCCCCAAAGCTGAAGCTTACTCATCCTCTCTCTCCCGAAACTCTGGTTTTCCTTCTTTATTTCCTAGGTTGCAAAACCACCCCATGCCTTCCAACCCGAGGTTTCTGGCAGCTGCGGGTATCCCTGGGAGGGAGCCCGATGTGTCCCCCTCTCCGTGGCCGCTGCCGGGTCTCCGCCGCGGGGAGCGCCGCTTACCTGGGCCATGGCGCGGGGGAGAAGGGCCGGGGGCTGCTTCACACCCTCCCCACGGCCGTGACTCGCTACTGCTGGACACACCCGAGTTTAGGACAAAGGAAGACCCTCGCCAGCCTTTCCCACAGCTCCGAGCGCTCTCCTTCCCTCAGCAAACCCACAGTCAACACCCCGGCACTGGGAGAAAAAAGGAAAAAAAGCAGCCAGTTTCGCACCCGCCCTAAAAAGCCGCAGCTGTGCGGCACCTGGGACGGGCCCCCCGCCCCCGAGCACCAGCGCTGCGGCGCTGACAGACCCCCGGCCGAGCCCAGGTGTGCAAGAGAGAATCCCCGAGCCCCCCTGGAGGCTGCTCTTGGCCGAGGGGTGCCACAGCCAGCGTGTGCTGCTGCTGGATAGGCTTTATTGTGCTCACCTGAGGGTACAGTTCAGTAAATTTTGGACCAGATAGGATGGAAGCGAACGAGAAAATCATTCCGGCCAGGTGGGATCGTTTAAAGGGTGATAGCAGCACTTGGCGTTCAAGGGCTCGGTCTCTATGCTGTTGTAGATAATTTTTTTCTTTCTGTTTTTCAACCCAAAAATCAATCTCCCTCCCTCCTCGCTACAATCTCCACCCCCACCCCCCCAAAAAAAAAACTAAGCAACAAAAAAACCTCACGAAAACCAAATCAACCAACTAACTCCAAACATCAGACCCCATAGGTTATTTCTTTCGAAAAGAAAAAGGTAAGAAAAAAACCTATAACTTTTCAGTAAGTTAAAATGTGCCTATCAATACGATGGCACCAACACTAACTTTGCATTTTAAACCAGGTGCTAGAGAGCACAGAGCGAAGGGGAAACCTGCCAAATAACGCCGATTTCGTTTACATCCAAAGAGCAGGGTATTCAGCATCTTTGCCTCCCTCCGGGGGCTTTACAAGCGGCGGGTAGCTCCGGGCAACGCTCAAAATCCAAGATCAGGAGTGTCCTGGACGGGCAGAGACGGGTCCCCCACCCCCCCCATCACCCCTCCCATCCCGGCACCCGGGGGAGAGAGAGGCAAGGCACCGCGGCTGCCGGGTTAGACCTCCAAACCCGGCTCAAATTTGCCCAGGTGACGACCCCAGTGTTGGAGGGTGGATTCGTGCACAACCCCGGTGTCTATCCCGTCAGACACCTTCAGGTGCGGGTGGCGGAACCCGCCTGTGGCGTGGAGGGGGAGCGCAGCTCCTGCCCACCAAGGTGCCGCGGGGGGGTTCAGTGGTGGTGCTGCTGTTCCGCCTGCGGGGCTGGCTGAAAGCTGCTCGCCCACCTCGGCGACGCCCCGACGGCATAAAAAACCGGGAGCTGTCACTCACGGCCACTCTCTGCCATGAAGCTCACCTGGGACATCAACGACCCCAAGCTGCCGCAGGTAACGGGTGGCCGGGGAGGTATTGAGGAAAGTCTCCCTCCTGCTCTAACGCGGAGTTGGGGAACAGCAGAATGAACTTCACTCTAAGCAAAGCTTTGTTTTACATCTGCTTTATTTCTCTTGTACCTTTTCAAAATTGTTTTATTTTGTTTTGAAGACTTTATTAAGTGACTTGTAACAAAAGCATGGATTTGACACACAGCTTTGGCTAGCTGGGTATGAACTCCTAAAAAAACCCGTGGCTCCACTAGGCCAGCTTTCTTCTCCCTCATCCCCCTCTTGCTTGTTCAAGAAATGTTGAATAGAAGCTCGAATTGACTGTGTACTACTACGAACCAAGTTATCTGATTATTTCTTTGGTTTATTAATGCAACACTGATGCCAATGAGCACTCCACTCATCTTGTTGTGAGTTTCAAGTGTTTTTTAACTTGCAACTTGTTTCATCTTAGAGTTTATTTAAGTTTACAAAGCCTGTGCTATTATAGAATATCTTCGTGCAGTAAATGCTGGTAGTTTACTTCTGTTTGCTGGGATTGTTCTCACATGTGGTACATACATGTGTTAAATATGTATTGCACTGTAAATATTTGCAGTTTAAAATCTTAGTTCTTCTTTCGTAGTTCTGGCAATTACATTTTAGTAAGGAACTCCAGAAAGCCAGTAAAATCCCAAATTTAAGTGTTCTTTGTTTGAACTACTATACATATATTGGAAGTATATAGGCAGTGACAAACCCTTTTATCTCTATTTTTTGGGGAAAGCCTCATTCAAAACATTATTAGACGCACTTTAAGAAGCCGTTCCATAGCTAAAACTTCTAGTTGCCTGCCTCCAGGTGCATGGTCCCACAAGGAGAACTTAAGAGCAGTTATGATCGGGGTGGCTTGTGTCCTATCTGGGCACACCGGTGGTAGACAAGTCAGTCAATTCTGGCAGTAAGGCTGATGTCTTATAGCTGGGTAACTTCACTGTAAATTGCATATGTGTCAACAGACCATGCCATAATGGATCATGATGCAAAAGAGGAAAGGATCCTGACTTTCTTTTGAGATCCAGAATCTCAGACTGCCCTAGCCCTCCTAGAGAGCACTTCTGAATAAGCTATTCCTTCATTATTTCTTCTGCTGCTGCTTGGGTGGTCATAGAAAAAAAAAATTTCCCCCTGTTACGTGTTTTATAACAAGGCAAAAATATCAGGTTGTAATATACCAATAATGCTCTCTTGCTCTTCTCCTTGCTGCCTTGCCCTGCTGCAGGAGCCCAAGCACTTCGATGCTTTCCAGGAATGGCCCGACGGCTACGTGCGGCTCATCTACTCGAGCGAGGAGAAGAACGCGCAGCGGCACCTCAGCGGCTGGGCCATGCGCAACACCAACAACCACAACTGCCAGATCCTCAAGAAGTCCTGCCTGGGGGTGGTGGTGTGTGCCCGGAGCTGCGCCCTGCCCGGCGGGGCCAGGCTGCAGCTCCGCCCCGCCATCTGCGACAAGGCTCGGCAGAAACAACAAAGTGAGGGGCGCCCGGAGAGAGCTGCGATGCACACGGGACCCCATTTCTTTCATCCGGGCTTTGTTTCTAAACTGGAGTCACTCTTACTTGCGTGCAGACTAAGGCATAATTGCAATGCCTGATTAATTCCAAATTTCATCAATGTCTGTTTGCAAATGCTTAAGGGGATATGGATTTCAATCCTTTAAATAATTAGCACTTGTATCTCGTGGGCAGTTCTAGTTCATACCGTCCAGTAATGCTTGCTAGTTTATGATGCATTTCCTTGAAAAATACATATTAATCTGAATTTTGGGGAAGTCTGATGATGTCGCTCTTGAGCTCTGCTTACTCTCAGGCAGCATCCTTGTCCTTAACCAGTCTCTTCAGTAGTTTCTGTCTGTTCACAGAGAAAGCCTGCCCCAACTGTAACTCTGCCCTCGAGCTGATTCCCTGCCGAGGACACAGCGGCTATCCGGTCACGAACTTCTGGAGGCTTGATGGCAAAGCAATATTTTTCCAGGTAAAAAACAGCCGTGTCTGTTTGTGCACACTATATAAATTATATCTGTATATAAAATAATACCTGTAAGGAGAGAGATTTCTTCCTCCTTCCCTTTTTTCTTTTTTTATATAACACAGAGCATGAGGAGCATGGTGGAGGTCTGATCCATGACTGAATTTCTCTTTTGTAGGAACATGATTAGAACAAATAAAACGGTAATATTTGGCTGTCTCTTTAAAAGCCATACTTCAGGGTTGACAGTATTCAATTTTAACTACAATATCTTTGATGGCTAAAATTCTCCTGTTTACAGAACACAAATACGGACAAAAAGGTTGTCTTGCACCCTGGTGCATATGACAACTGATTCTCTCCAATATTTATTTCCAAATATTTATTTCCTACTAAAATAAATAGGAAAAAAAGCGCCTTAATTTATGCGAGTTGAAACATGAAAACTGTATTTCATGTGAAACTAGCCTTTGAATTTTGAAGGATTTAAAATTTTGCCAGAAAAAAAAGAAGAATATTAGCTAAAATTTGAAATTTCATGTTGATTTTTCTTTTCTTTTTAGCCATATTAGAACAAAAAGTAAACAAAAAGTTTCTGTTCTATGAGATTACATACTCTCCTGGCTAATTTTTTTCCCTGACTCACAGAGCAGTGAATTCTGTTCTTCAGCCAGTAAATGGAAGAGAACTGGCCATATTCCCAGATTCCCACCTATATTATCCTTATTCAAATGTTCTCTTACAGACACGCAAAACTGGAAGACTTTTACTATCAAAAAAGTGATAAACCCTTGCTTAGAAGTTAATTCCTGCTTGAGAAATTACAGTGTTTTAAAAGCAACTTTTAGCTTCCTACTTTGTATTTGGGGCTGTAAGTAGATCTGTTTAGACAAATGAGTAAGGACACGCAGCATACATGACTTCATCATACACCAGTATAACTTTGATTACACAGTTCTGCATACCCACAGATGTTTCAATAGCAGAGCATCTTCAGACGGCTTTCCAGGATACAATTTTCAGTCCTATTGCTTTAAGAGGTGTATTGCTTTAAGAGAATATTTGTCATCTTGTGGTATGAAACCTCTTTAAAGCCTATTTATACTATTTATATATGTACTTACAAAGCAGAACTGAGGTACTGGACTGCAGAAAACCAACCAAACTAAATTTACATAAATTTTTTTCTCCTTGGTTCAAATTATTTACTCCCGAATGTCACATACTTAGGTAACACTTTTGATCCTTCATCAGCTCTGCAGTCCTCACTGACTTCTCCCTCACTTCTTCCTTCTATCTACATCCAAATCATGATTTATTCTATTTATTTATTTTTACAATGAATTGGTCCTTGTTGTTTAGTTTCTTCTTCCTTTTTTCTTGTGCCAAACCACAGACCATGCTGTGACTACCTCTTGTACTACTTGTAGCGTTTTCTCTTATCTTAGTCCCTTCCAGGTTCACATCTAATTCTTTGTTAATCCTAATTTAGGCTAAAGGAGTCCATGACCACCCCAGGCCAGAGAGTAAACTGGAGGCAGAGGCAAGACGAAGTGCAATCAAGAAGCAAATGTCCTCTTATCAACACTCTCAGAAAAAGAGACCTCTAAACTCAGAGGTAAGTCAAAGTCATTAGTCAAATAAAAAGGTGACATAAATGAAGATTTTTTTTTTTTTGGTCAATAAAAAGGTGTGATAAGCACGTACTGGGAATCTCAGGGCAAAACAAAACTTTACACCATGCTGCATCTGTTAATTTGGGGCTGAAAGGAGCAATAGCACGAATATTGAGACACATGTGCATGGGCAGTATTGATTCCTGAATCTTAAAGATCTACTTCTCCTTGCCAGGCAGGAAGGTACCATGACAGCAGTGGTTACACCAATAACCTACAGAGTTTTCACTGCATGGATGGCCCAGACAGAGCTGGTATCTTCACAGACAACAGTTTTTCGATTCCAGCCCAGTCTTACCCTTCTCTGCAGAACACAGACCTCTACAAGGCACCTTACGACTCAGCCAGCTTCCAAGAGGACCAGCTATCGCCATACCCTAAATGCCCAAATCCAAGGATCTACATGCCCAGGCCATGCAGTTATGAGTTTGGAGTTCCTGCCTTCATAAGCTCGAGTCCTTACCCAACATTTTACAAAGATCTGGCCAGTCCTGCCATTGATGCAGACCCCCTCAGTCTGAACGGGTCTCACTACAACGCTGTGACTACCCACGATAAGAGCTTTGATAACCCTGGCAGACATTACGGACTGAAACCGGCGTGGGGGAAAACCAGCAGCGGAGACCGGAGTGACTACGGGCAGATGCCAACAAGCGCTCCCCACCCTTACTACAGTGGGGACTATCCCTGCGGGTACAGCCCCAGCCCCGCTCCCATGGCCCCGCCGCTGCAGACGGTCATCACCACCACCACCAAGGTGTCCTACCAGGCCTACAAGCCACCTGCGCTGAAATACAGCGACAACCTCTGCGATATGAAAAACCTCCAGAGCTACACTCACATGGCAGAAAATGTCTCGGGTGCCATCTACTCAGGGATGAAGATTCAGGAAGACTTCGGGATGATAAAGTCAGCGTTGCTCTACCAGCACGACTCCATCCCCACAAAGCCCAAATCAGCTGAGAGTGTGGAGAGCTATCGGTATGGGCTGCCTCTGGGGAACAGCTTTGGTGAGCATGAAGGCCAGGCCCTAAGGTTTGAGAGTGCTGAATATTGACTAAACGGCAAATACATGCAGATGACCACGTGGATGCTAAGCCAAGTGGTTTGGGATTTGAGGAGAGGTAAGGAAACTGTACATCAAGACAGCTTTTTTTCTAAAAGCACTTTTCTGGAGCTGCATGCTGAGTGAATTATATTTTGCATCTAATTTCAAAGAAGCCCCAAACAAGCTCTAAAATGGCACAAGGAGCTGAGCCCATAACACACCTGGGAGAAGACAGTATGGAGGCACAGCTCCTTTGGAAGTCAACAGCCTCCTCTGATAGCAAGCGCAATCCACTTACAGCTACAACTCCTGCCAGATGCCTCAAGCTTTGAGAGAACACTCCATCTGTAAGAAAGAAAAGGCTAATCAGGTAATGGAAAAAAAGATGAAGGAAGGTGGCTATAAATTATAGCCAACTGAAGGAAATGGCAGGGAAAGAAAGAAATGAAAGAAATGTGAAAGCAAGACAATTTGCAGAATAATTCTCCTGAATGGTCCACTCACCTACCATGATCCTTTTGATGAATCAAAGGATCAGCTAAGTTTCTCCGAAATGAGAAATGAAAAACCTGAAAACTAAGAAATGAAACATGTTAAATGTAGGTTGCTTTTTGATCCCCTGTATCAAGAGTAGAGACGACCCAGCCTTTCTATGTAAGAAGGACAGCCCAGCACAGGCACACCAGGAACTGATGCCCTGTAACACTCAGCCTGGAGGCAAGAAGGCTAGGTGACCCCCACCGAGACGCTCAGCATCACATGGGTACCAGGGTTAACATGCATGGTCCTGAAAACTATTTGCAGTGAAACTGGTTTTTGCTTAAAGGGGCCTGGCAAGCTGGCCAGACCAATACTGCACAGGTATTGCTGCAGAATTCTCTTTACCCATGAATACAACTCGTGCTGTCTAAGAATGCAACATCCCAGCTGCTTAGCAGCACAGGTCAGTGTTGAATGCACCTTTCCTGGCCTCCTGTCTGCACTCCATCTCTGTCAAGTCTTTCTCCCTCTCCCAAGGGACATCTAGTCATTTTTCTCTCTGAAACCATAGCTCCCCATGACAGCACTACTTTGGAAATTAGACAACCAGCCAAGAGAATGTCACAAAACAGTAATCTCCAAACTGAGCTGAACAAAGAAAAGGTAAGGAAATTCATTCCCAAATTCATCCCAAAACGAACTAATTCTTTGCAAATCTGGAAAGAAGAAAAACCAGAGCAGTGCTGGTTTAAAACTAAAGATATTTTGAAAGCTGCCTGGTACTGGGGAATAGAACCCTCACCCAAAATGTGTGTACCAAGCAAGGAGCCAAGTAGATGCAGCAGATTGGTCAGGGTTAAAAAATTTCTTCTGGTATCATTATTATTAAGTTACAAAGTATCTTTAACTTTTTGAACACTTTGTTTTTACATCTGCCTTATGTATATAATTGCTATGTTTTGAGTAACAGCATACTACTGTAGTCTTTCAATAAATGTGAAATCACGGTTATAAGCAAGGCACCATGCAAAGTAATGTGAGCAGCTGGCTACTTAGAATTATAAGGGTTTGTGCATTGAAGCCATCATTAAACTGGTAAACAAATCTTATTTTCAGAGCACAGCATACAAATATCTGAGGTTTAAAAACAGTTATTTCTGATGTAGTATATTTTTTTCTTTTTATATTTTTATGGAAAACAATGTGTTCAGTCTGAGAAGTGAAACTGATCCCCACAGGAATTTAGTTAATAGCATCCTGTTTCAGCAGTGGATTGTTCAGCATTTTAAAAACTCAAGCCAGGAAAAGATGGAATTCACAAAAAGACTCAATTAATTCATCTGCAGCAAGCTTACATTTTGTTTTAGCTTTAGCATTCTTGCTGTATATCTCCCTTGGCTTTTATTAAACTCTTAAGGCAATTCTTCTACCAAGTGTTTTAAATTACTGATAAGGACAGATTCAGGTGAGCAACATCAGTTTGAGAATTAGCCCATATACTAACCTTTTAAAACTAAAAATAAAAGGTGGTTTGTGAGTTACTACCCAGAAAGACTGATGCAAAATGTTAGATTTTAGGAATATATAACACTGCCTGTTTACGGAACTGGGATTTCTCACCTGTATGCCAAATCATATTGACGCATTTGACATGTACAATGAAAATCAAGGCTTGCAGCCTTACACATTTTTTCCCCTTTAAACTTATAAGAGGGGAACAAGACCAAACAAAATCTCTAAAAAAGCTGAAAGATTCAATGCAGATAAGAAAATCAAGGAAAATATTGAAGCTGTAAATCGCTCTATTTTATATTGATTTTAGAAGAGTTATCCAACCACAACTCAAGCACAAGATATTAAAATACTACACGCTATTAAAACAGACAAACTGTGGGGGTTGCATGCTGTTTACATTACTGGTATAAAACTTGTCATGGTGGTTATATGCTTAAATCATTATGTTATCGAATTAAACACAGTCTTTTCAGCGGAACTTTGTACACCAGTAGAGAAAATGCAGCCAATTGTGTTAAGACACTACTTTTAGGGTGTGGATCTATTTATAATAAACATGACAGCTGTTCAAGCACAGTGAAAAGCTATGGTGGCGATTACCTTGATGCATCATCTGTAGCAGTACAACAAATAAAACCACTCTAAAGGTTATTGCAGTCTTTCTTCACCTTGCTTCCTTTCATGTACAAGTGTCTGGGATGAGATTAGCTGTATGTTACCTTTTACAGATAAAAGATCAGATGGCTAAAGTCTAGAGCTGTAGACAGTTTTTCTCTCCAAAATACATAAATGTAAAGACATTTATGGGAGCTTCTGTAACAAAAAAAGAGCAGCAATCGAAAGCCTCATTGTAGGTTTATACAGCTGCAGGACTGACTTTAAAAGCATGTTCCTCAGGCAAAGCAGCATCCTGAAGCAGGATGGTCCCTGAGTAAGCACCTTCTCTTCCATTAATCATCCCTTTCAAGTTTGGTTTCTGGTCCCGCATTGAGCACCTGAGAGGAGCCCTTCACCAGCCTGTACCCTGTACTCTGACAGATATCTTCATCTAACAGACTCCAGCTGTTATGGCAAAATCATAGAGGGAGCAGAGGAGAAGGTGCTTTCAAATCTCAGTCTCCTGTGGCTCCAGCTTCATATGGGTTACAAGGGCCCTACTGAGGTAAAGCACCATCTGCCCCCGTGCTGAGACTGCCCTTTACACCAAAACAGCAGTCCCGTAATGGCAGAGGTTAAAAGCCCAAGCACTGAATGGATGCCTCCCAGAGACAAGAGGCCCCACGACAATGTTTTTCAACTGTGTACCCACCAAATGCAGCCATGAGTCACATGCCTGATGGATGCAAATACATGTGGGTATCACGTCATGGTCACATCTCCTCCTGGAGGGAGGACAGAGCTGGGCACGCTGTCCTGCTCCACAACCACATGTATCCACCCAGTCCTGCCAAAGACCTCCTGCGAGAGTCCGAGCAATTTGCTTAGCTCTCATTCCTCTTCTGGAAGCAGGTTACCTCAGGGTGTGTCAAATGTGCTAAATGCTCCAACAAAGGCATGCAGGAGCTTGGATGTTTTGGGCTTATTGAGCCTGAAATAGTTGACCTCTTCATTTGGGGGTACAAACCATCACCTTTAAAGACAGACAAGCTTTCCTCTGAGTTCTATGCATGGAAGCCACCACTGTAACAGAGCAGAATACTATTTAAGACTTTTTCCTTCCGGGAGATTTTCTGGGATTTCTTCTGGATTTCTAGGGTTTTTCTTAGTGTCTTTTTGGGGGGAAGCTACCTAATACAATTGAGACAGCTTTCACCAGAGTAGATCATATTTCCTTAGAGACATCATTTAGTAGGACGCACAATGCAGCTCCAGGGGTGCATTTAAGAAAGCTCATGTCATTCCCACCCTTATCAGCAGAAGTCATATGCAGATATAAAAAGGGGAGAACTGAGGCATTTAGTGTTGGAGTGGTTCCTCACAACACAGAGAGTGAAAAGTTAGTCCAGGCCTGTTAAAATCCCTCTGCCTGAGAAATAATGAGACTGGCGTACAGTGGTTATCTGTGCCTGGATTACTGCCTTTGGTGTTCTAGCTGCTCAAAGTTAAGTATCTGCCTGTCACTCACAAGCTAAGATACTGTTTATGTAGTGCTACACCCGGGACTGTGCAAAATGGAAAGTGCATTTCAACACAGCACCTCTCTAGGCTTGCAAGAGTCCACGTGAGACACAAAGATCAGTGGGATGACACAGGTCCAAGTAAGTACCACAGAGAAACCCCGCTAGTTTGGCTCAACTTCATTCAAACAAACAGAAAAATGAAGTTTACACAATCCCAATAAGCTTCAACATGCATGCTGGCACTTGTGATGGTATTTGGGAGAAGGTAGTTTCAGGTATTTTGGCTGGCACTTGAGCGTAGCATCAACACCTTTAAGGACCACAACCAAAGGAGGTTCTTTCAACAGAAAATTACCAGTGGCTCTGCTTGCGTTGTTTTGTAAAGCAAGCAGGGAAGCAGGTGCATGGGGATGTTCTCAGAGGTGCTTTAGCAGGGCTCACAAACATCCTGGGTCTCTTTGTTCCATCCTGTTGCCTTTCCTTCAGTTTCCTGGTTCATAGCAAGAGCACAGGACAGCATCTCTCTCCTGTCTTTATGACAAAATGAAGTGTTAAGTGACTGGCTTGCAGCGCTGGCACTGCAACTCCACACCATGTTGCTGTTGGGCTCAAACACTGGCAAGCCCTGTCTACAGCCTTTCTGTCTTCATGAGTGTAACATGTTGGGAACCATTACAAAAAGTACCAACAATTGACAGACACAAGGTCCTGGTAACAGAATTTAGACTTGAATGTTTCTCTTGTGCAAAACTAATATAGAATTTATTTAAACATCAACCCCTTGTTTGTGCCAGATCTCTTATAAGTGACTGTAATTAGACTGGAAATTCCCCACAGGCAACCAAGAGCATTTTCATCTTGTTCAGCAACATGGACAGTGGGATTGAATGTACCCTCAGCAAGTTTGCTGGTGACACTGAGCTGTGTGGTGCAGTCAGCATGCTGAAGGGAAAGGATGGCATCCAGAGGGATCTGGACAGGCTGAAGAGGTGGGACTGTGCAAATCTCATGGAGTTCAACAAGGCCAAGGGCAAGGTCCTACACACGGGTCAGGGCAATCCCAAGCACAAATACAGGCTGGGGGAGAATGGATTGAGAGCAGCCCTGAGAAGAAGGACTTGGGGGTGTTGATTGATGAGAAGCTCAGCATGACCCAGCAGTGTGTGCCTGCAGCCCAGAAAGCCAAATGTGTCCTAGGCTGCATCCAAAGCACCGTGGCCAGCAGGCTGGGGGAGGTGATTGTGCCACTCTGCCCTGCTCTGGTGAGACCCCACTGGGAATGCTGCACCCAGCTCTGGGGTCCCCAAAATAAGAAGGACATGGACCTCTTGGAGCAAGGCCAGAGGAGGCCATGAAGATGCTCACAGGGCTGGAGCACCCATCCTATGAAGACAGGCTGAGAGAGTTGGAGCTGTTCAGCCTGGAGGAAAAAAATGTTCTGGGCTTACCTTGTAGCATCCTTCCAGTACCTAATGAGGGCCTGCAAGAGAGCTGGAGAAGGACTTTTACAGGGGTGTGTAGGGATAGGACAAGGGGGAATGGCTTTACACTGAGACAGGGTGGGTTTAGATTGGGTATATAGAAGAAATCCTATACTGTGAGGGTGGTGAGGCAAAGGAACAGGTTGCCCAGAAAAGGCGCGGATGCTCTGTAAGTGTTCAAGGCCAGGTTGGACCAGACTCTGAGACACCTGGTCTAGTGGAAGGTGTCCCTGACCATGGCAGGAGGGTTGGAACTACATGATTTTAAGGTTCCTTCCAGTCCAAACCATTCTATGATCTTATGAAACTGAGTGGCAGCACCAGAGGAAAAGGAGGGAGCCCATCACTGGGAAAGGACAGTCATAGGACATGGCTAAACTGTAGAGAGAGGAAAGGATACAAGGGCAGGGAGGGGACATCACAGGGCAACTGCTGCATCATTTCCACTAACAGTGGAGAGGTGTTTTCACATTTGTAACGTAGGGATGTAGCCATGAAGAAGGGTTCAATCACATTCTTAGAGGTTAATGCATGGTTAAATTCTTTGCTACATACAGTCAACTCCTGCTGAATCTCCGCCTGAATTCTGCCATGTGGATTATGGCACTTTCTTCCTTCTCATGTCCAAGTCTCACCCTTGAACTATATTTTGCCTGGCAGTCGCCTCTGATGTTTTATTTCAGAAAAGGAAACAGGAATATTTTGTTTCAGAAAACATAATGTTGTTTTCTTGTACTTTCATTGCAGCAAGCTATGTGCAAGTGGTCAAATCCTTTGGATTCCAGAAAACCAATTCCCATAGCCACACGTTTCACCCAGTTGACTTGAGGTAGAAACAATTAATCTGTCAACAAAGTCATCACAAAGTTACCATGCCAATTAATGAGGAACAGGGAGGGGAGAGAAAAAAAAGGTATCATGAAGACAGCTTCCCATTTTTGCTCAGCAAGCCGGAGCTGCCAGCTTGGTGAAGCAAATAGGAATCTGAATTTCTAAAACAATTTTCTGCCTTTCCCTCCATGGTGCTTCTAGTAGTTACTGTGTAGAAATGATTTTCACCTTTTCTTGCCCCTCACTCCCAAAAACATTAAAAAATAGGAAGTTCAAGCAATGTTGAGAACTGAAGCTTAAAATGAGACTTCCCTGCCAAAAGTACTTCTGCATCAGACATTAAATATGCCATTTTTATTCACCATGGCTTCTGTACACCCCGGAGAAATGTAAGGTTACAAACGACCAAGAAGAAAGTTCATTATTATTTTTGTAATAGAAATACATGTATTTTAGAATACATAGAGCACTCACAGTTTCTACCCTGTGTCGCTATTAGGAACGTGCATTTTAGTAAGTTTCTTACAATAAATAATAATAATTTTTAAAAATGCTAAGAGGAGAAAAATCTCTCGGGTTTCACCACAGCTGTGAATATTACAGGTGGGAATTTCTGTACAAATCCTAAGTACATTGTGGCTTAGCTGGTGGCTTTATTTCATATGATCATAGAATAGTTGGATTGGAAGTAGACCTCGAAGATAATCCAGTTCCAATCCCCTTGCCATGGGCAGGGACACCTTCCACTAGACCAGGGTGCTCAGAGTCCCATCCAAGCTGGCCTTGAACAAATCCAGGGATGGGGCACCCACAACTTCTTTGGGCAACCTGTTCCTTTGCCTCACCACTCTCAGAGTAATTTTTTTCCCCCCAATATCTAATCTAAACCCACTCTCTCTCAATTTGAACCCTTTGTCCATACTCTTGCAAAGAGACTCTATCCATCTTTCCTGAAATTTCCCCTTTAGGTACTGGAAGGCTGCTCTAAGGTCTCCCCAGAGCCTTCTGTTTTCCAGGCTGAACAGCTCCAGCTGCAGCCTATCTGCATAGGAGAGCTGCTCCAGCCCTCTGAGCATGACCGTGGCCCTGCTCTGGACTCGCTCCAACAAGTCCATGTCCTTCCTGTGCTGGGGACCCAGAGCTGGATGCAGCACTCCCACTGGGGTCTCACCAGAGCACCAAACATATATTTAAAATATAATTACTATTACCAGTAATCATAGCAAACACAGTCTAAAGACGATCTCGCGTATCATGGGGCCACCTTCAGGGAACCTGTGACATGGCTCCTGCCGTCAGGCTCCGCTCCCGTTGCGCACCACTCCCTTTCCAACAGCGTGGAGCCCCCGCTCCGCACAGCGCTGTTTATGCCCCACCTCCCGGCCCCTCCGCTCCATCTGGGATCCCCCGGCAGCCGTGACCGCGGCCGGGAGGGCGGTGCCGGCGGCGGGGCCCGCCCCAGCCCGGGGCCCGGCCCCGCGCCCGTCGCCCCGGTGACGGGGCAGAGCGGCCCGGCCGAGGGA